>CP139506.1:150770724-151370724 GCA_021014915.2 Artemisia tridentata subsp. tridentata
TGAGTTTAGTACCAGTGATTTAGTCATACTAGATTATAGAATTAGTTAAATCACGACACACTCAGCTTATAGTTCAACGATGCACTTCATTTTACACTTAAGTAAAATGGAATTTATCTTACAAATAAGAACCGTGACTCCTTATTACTAATTCTCCTAAGTCCATGAGAACTTCAGTACAAGCCTTTTGAAACTGCGATGTAGTTGCACATTTCCTGATTTGAAATCCCGGACTTCAAATCTTTTAAGTCACATGGCTTCTTAATTTTTTATTATGTTTACTTGTGATTGTTTGATTCCTTTATCTGCTTTTCTTTCTATTACTATGTTAGGCTAAACTTATTAGTATTTGCTTAGGATTCCATGAAACCTAGTTATTGATTATTGTGTGTCGATTCTTGTTTAGGTAGTTGTGATTTGCGTTAGGAGTAGGAAAACTGGCTATGTCAAATATATTACTAGCTTGAACGTCCGACTAAACGCTTGGTTATTATTAACTTGATGATTGTTGTATTTAATGCATGAATTGTGTTTCCATTGTGGAAATTGAGAGTTAAAAGGGCATTGTTAGGCGCCGCTCAATTAGAACATAGTTCATAGAGTTAGAGAGTAACCAACCCACAATTGATATTAAGGAATAAGAGATAACTAGGGAGTAATGAGATTCTAAGTAAATACACTTTTCTATCATAGGAAGTTCACCAATTTACTTTTTTGCATATTAGTTTAGATTTAATTTAGTTTAATTTATTAGTTTTAAAAACCAAACTCTTCCAAAACCCTAGATTTTTACTTGCTTCCTAATAAAATATAAAATACAAAAATAATCATCCCTCAACCCTTAGACTTAATTCGTTATACACTTCCAGCCTACCTCACTATTCCCCTAGATAATGATCAATCCTTCGTGTTTTACCTATACTACATTACAACGATTAGGTACTCTGCCTAGGATGATTGTAAAACTTCTTGTATTTACAATTATCTGAATCAATATATAGTCTTAAACCAAACTCTCTCGAAACCTCGTGAATAAACATAAAATACCAAAAATAATCTCCATTCGTCTTTGGATCAAATCTTCACACGTTTTGAACCTACATCACTTAGGAAATGGTCTTCCTCCATCCTTACCTATTCTACACTACAACGGTTAGATACACTACCTAAGGGGTTGTAAAACTTCACTGTTGCAACCGCTGCATCAAGTTTTTGCAAACCAATTAATAACAAACGTTATGATGATCAAGGATATTCATCGTGGTTATGGAGGTCTCCAAAGGTGGTCTTCTGAGTGAAATGCCTTTTGGGTCGTCAGGGGTTGAAGAATGATAACTCTAAAATCGTTTTTAGGGTTGTATTTATAAGTTCTCAATACCTGTCGTGGATACGGCGTAGCCAACAATATATATTAATGGATACAATGTATCAGATCAATAATTATTATTTTCTAAAAATAATAAGAACTATCCCACATGAACCTTTGACCACGGATACTTCGTATCACCAAAATTGTCTACGTCGTGTCTAGGGGTGTAAACGAGACGAGACAGCTCGTGAGCTATTCGAGATCGACTGGTAAAATACTAGAAATTGACTCGATATAAACGAGCTCGAGCTACTCGAGTACACTTTCGAGTCGAGTTCGAGCTCGAATATACTCAGCTCGTAAGGCTCGCGAGCCCTTATTGAGCTTCAATGATATTACACCTATACCCCTTTATATACATGTAGTTACGTAATTGTCATCAAATCAAGTCTAGTCTAGCTTGATATGCCGATTTTTCATCAAGTTCGAGCTTTAAATGTGGCAATAATCGAGCTCGAGTCGAGTTTTGAGCTCGAGTTTGAGATGACGAGCCAAGCTCGAGCTTGAAATCTAAAGCTCGAACGAGCTCGAGTTTTACTAATCGAGTCAAGTTTGAGCTTGGCAGTACTCGGCTTGACTCGGCTCGGCTCGTTTATACCCCTAGTCGTATCGAGCTTTAATTGACCTCGTTTGAGTCTTTGCATCTTTTTTATACTACGTATCCACTATCTTGGATACGCCGTATTGGACCTCTGACACTAAAACTTCAATCTCTAATCCAAGCCACTTTCCGTGTCTTTTCATCAATCGCTCAATTTTCACTTACGGTACAATATATAACCAGTAAGTATCAAATAATATATAAAAACATTACCTAGGAACAATAATCATGGGATAAATGATATATAAAACAAGAATTTATTTGATGATATCAGACATCATTTTAGCTACATATATAAATATCTAAAAAAAATTGATTCTTAAATTTTAAGGTTTATAAGATTAATTTCTTGATAAATTTTAGTTGCAATGCATATGAAGCCAAAAGCATCGAACTGAAAATAAAGGGGCAGGCAATGGTGTAAGAGTGTGTAAGAGTTGTGTTGTATTTAAGAAGAGGGTAATCTTGGCATTTAAAAAATAAAGTCATAGATTTGACGATATGCCACAAAGTTGAGTTAATTTCGAAAATAGGTGACATTTTTTTATCATATAAATGCAAATTTCCCTATTGATATCACTTAAAAAAACGATGGGCAAAAGGTGTTAGCATTATTTAATATTTGGCCCATGTATTATTTGATATATGGCTTATATCATTTATTCTGTATTTATATCGGCATTGTAATTATTTAGGGGAATAATATAAGTCTGCAATGTATCACAGAAACATCAGGAATTATCTCAAAAACCTGATCACATAAAAAAAATTGTCGTCACAGAAAAAAAAAAAAAAAACAAAAAAACCTAATTCTACCACCATAAAAATTTCTATCAAAGATCAGAAGGACATAACCTCTTCTCTATATACTTTCTGTGGAAAAGTTGTAAAAGTTTACTTGTGAAAAACTTTGATTCGATTCTTTTGTGAAGTTAATCAACACCAATATGAACACAAAGCTATACTATCTAATGTAAACAATAAGTATAAGGAAATGAGATGGAAAGATCAAACCGAGACAACGAGATTTATAGCGGTTCGGTCACGAAGCTCTTCTTCGTCCTACTCCACTCCCCGAGTACCCAACTCGAGAGTTCTAAGCACTATGTCAACAAAGCTCCCTTCAGGCGGAGAAAATCGTACAACGTCGGTTATCACAATTTCCGACACTAAGCTAAATGTCGAGTACTAATCTTAGCTAGTACCAATCTACCACGATCCATACGATCCTTACTAAATTACACAATCAACACACTTCACCCGATCTACCCTTGATCCACTTGATCAACACACAAGCACACAAGCTACAAGAGATCTTAACAAGATCACAATGATCTACACTCACAAACTACACAAAAGAAAACCAACTTGGTGTATGCTAGGATACAACAAGTATGTAACAAATGTTACAAGTGCACTAACAAAAACTACAACACCTTGTATCTTCTAGATACTTTGTGTTCTTCTCTTGCACTAGTAGAGGAATGAAGGTGATTACTTGGTTGGATGATAGGATCACTCTTTAAAAAAAAGAAAACTAACTAAATGATCAAAGGAGAGTAAATGTGATAAGAGTTTTAAACTCAGAAAGTTGTATGTGAAAAAGGATGCCCAAAAACTGTGAAGTGGGCTGGTATTTATAGGCAAGAAAAATCTAGCCGTTACAGTGGGACGGTATCACTAAATACCACACGGTACCACTAAATTTAGTAGTACCGTGGTACCGTGCCAGACAAAGACGCTCCATTTTTTATTTTTAGTTTTGAAAGTTTATTTGAGGAAGTTTAGAGCTGATTTGGGGGGGGGGGGAAATAGCTGTTGTGATTTTTAAACTTATTTTTCCAATAAAACATTTCTTTATAATTCAAAAATAATTTGTAAATTGTATTTTTGAAAAAATATTTTGTCACATTAAAAATGTGAAGTTTAAAACACAAATTCACTTCTTTGGTCATTTGTCAAGTTGTAAATTTGTTTGTTCTTACCTAGAGTGATTTACGTAGAAACGGGATATTTCGACTAAAAACTTGTTTACGTTAATTTTAACGTAAAGTGTTTTAACATTTTGTTATCATCAAAACGTGGAGTTAGCGAAAGATATAAATAACGTTTTTAGAACATTATTTGCATCAACAATCTCCCCCTTTTTGATGATGACAAAACATAAACTCATTTTAAGTGAAAGATTAATTTTAACAAGTTTTTAGCATGAGTTTATATCTCATTTCTCCCCCTTTTTGTCGAAGCAAAAAGATCGCAAAGGCTCCCCCTTGATGTATACTCCCCCTCATTTGGAGGACACCAAGGAATCGAGCAATGGTACTTGCTACAAAACAAGGTTAGATGACACATATACAATATCTAACATATAGCAACCAAGACAAATATCCAACCATAAACTAAGAAAAGGGCTAAGAAGCCAAAAACTATAAAAGATAACACAACCATGCATTCATAATGAAAATGTCATACATAAAGTATGACTACAATACAAACATGAAGATAAACTAAAAGAAGCATACATAAATCTTTAGTGACTTAAGAGGCCCTAAGATTTGCTTCTAGTCCAAAAAGGATCCTAACCATTTATATTTGAAAACTAAACATCAATATGTTTAGTTAAGTGGGCTATTAGGAGGTGGAGAGGGTGACATGATTGGAGGTTGTGGGGGTGTCAAGAGATGTTCAACATAGGATAACATGAAGTGTAGCTCATCTCTCAAAGAGAAGATGAGGTTGCAGTTGTGAAGACAACATAGGCAATTTGCACTATGTATATCAACCGGATGAGGTTGGATAGGTTGGCCCATGATTGGAGAAGGAGGTGGTGGTGAGTATGTTGTTGATGGGGTTGGCATGGCATAATCCAATGGGGTAATAGGTAAGAGTATGTAATCCATGGATGATGGCATGGTGTTAAAAGAAGGAGATGATGAAGATGTTGTTCTAGTAGATGATGTTTTGGAAGGAGCATTTGGTGGAGATGGTGAGTTAGGAGTGCATTGGGAAGGTGGTGTTGTGACTTCATCATCTTTGGTGAGATCAATAATGAGAGGTTTGGATGGTGGTCTAACGGTGATCCTAGGTTTCTTGGAGATGTGAGCTCTTGATCCTTGTGTGAAAGACATGGTGAATGAGTAATGTAAGGTTGAAGATGAGATGCAAGAGATGCTTGCAATGGTGAGGCTATAAATAGGCAAGAGTTGTGGGATTTGAATTAAAGTTGGTGGAAGTGTCATATGGTGTAGTGAGGGAATCTTAGGGTGCATGAGAGTTTGGAAAATATTGCAGGTTTAAGGTTAGGGATGCAGGGATCTAGAGGAAACAGTGAAAATTCGTCAAACAAGGGCATGGTACCACTAAATACCACATGGCACCGTTAAATTTAACGGTACCATGGCCTATTTAACGGTACCTTGACCTGGGAGTCACGAATTTTCCTGTGCTGCCTAGTTCTGGGTAGCTAAAAGGAGTTTTCTAGGGGTACTATTTGCAGGGGATGTTAATGCCTCAAACCACTAAAGATTAATTTGCCAAATATATCTCATATTTAGCTACTCCTAGCAATTAAAGACTAACATGCAACTATCTAAAATAAGCTATAAGCATGCAATCAAAAAGGACAAAATAAGCTATCATCCAAGGATCAAATAATTTAAAATCATGCAAGGTGATAGAACAAAAGTCAAGCATGGCAAGATAGTTAGGAGTATTAAGCCCTAATATAATTTACCATAGATAAATTCTAATATTAGATAGAAGTACTAATCTCTCCCTAACTACTCATGACGTGGCTTCTTAAGAATGATTTGAACTTGCTTCCGGTTCATCACACTCTCGACTTGAGCTTGTACCTCTTCTTCATGATTCAGATCATCAAAGGGTGCATAGTTGGTGGAAGATTCGGAAATGAGGATGGATGAAATATACGACTCATTAAGGGGTTCCATGACGGGATTGAAGAGTAAGTATTGAGGACCACGAAGGTATGGATGAAAGTTCATGAAGTGGTGATAAAGACGAGTCAGGAACAATTCACTTAGCGAAGAAGTAAGCAAGATTGTACGGTTGTTGAGTATGAAATAGTAAATCATATGAGCACAACACGCCGGAAGTTGCTCACAATTTCCTTTTAGACTGAGAACGTTTTCTCGTAGGATGACTGCCCAAGGGATCAGTTCATAACGAACCTCTTCCAAGCGAATTTTCATTGGATCTGAGTAAGGAAAGTACTTATGAGTACGAATGAGTTTGGTAAGTTCAGTTGGAGAGGGTATGTAGGAGCAATACGGACTATTCTCTTCTTAATAGTTGAAGAGAGACTCAAGACACCAATCTTCTGTATAGGCACATCACCCATGATTGGGAATTCGGAGAATTTGAGCAAATTGCTTAAGAGTTAAGACAAACTTGAAGTTTCGGATCCAAAACCAAAGTGACAAAACGAGGACAAATAAGGTGTTGATATCCCTATGATAAGCTAAAGATGGATCAACGACTCGACCTTCATGAAACCGACGGGTTTCAAGATTATCATAGGCACGAATTTGACTCCCGGGTGTTGCAAGTTCACGAGAGATTTCGGGAGTATAGGTGTCAGTTAGAAGATGATCAAAATCATACTCATGAGACATTTTTGTTACCTATAGGAGAATTTAAGAAAAATTAAGATTGAGAATACTTGTTTTGAATATATGTGCCTAGTGTGTTCCTATATATAAACCATGTGGAGGTATGGTAATCTCGTCTCTAAAATAAAAATGATGAGACTACCCAAACGCTCCTAACTTTACTTTTGCTCAAACGAATATGTTAAAAAATACATATTAGTTATGTAATTCGATCAATATTCGTGAAATCATGTATGCATGAGAAAACATTTTTAGTTTGTATCAACAATGCACGAAAAATGTTTCATGATCCTAGTTTCATGAAATTTTTTGAAAATAATGGAATTGGGATGTTTGGCGACTTCAATGTTTTGGCACCAAGAGTTTTAAGTTTGAAAAATTTTAGTGTTAATGACTCCTAATGCAATTTCAATTATCCTAGACTTGATTCCTCTTTAACATACTTAATCTAATTATAAAAATAAAGTTTGGACCAAAATATGTGATTCAAGTAGGTTTATGCAAGTCCTATATTGAGGGAATCATGATTGTTATACATTGTCTAATCCTAGTCCTAATTTCATAAAGATTTAATCAAAATTGAAAAGCCCCAATTCAATTTTCACGTATGAACAAACCCTAGACTCAAGATTAAAGAAAATTAGAGTTAAATGACTTACAATTTATGTTGTAAAAGTAGTAGTAGTTGATAATCTTGAAAATTTATGCCTCGAATTTGATCTTGAAAGGGTGTAATTGAATTTTGGGTTGTGAGGTTAGGTTTTGACAGCAATGGCAGAAGTTGGGAAAGTTTAAAAGTGAATAGTGTGGGAAAGTTTAAAAGAGAAGACTGAAATACGAGAACTGTATCAGATCCACGGTACCACGGTACCATTAAAATTAATGGTGTCGTGCCACTTTAGAGGTGTCGTGATCTGCTGGGATAAGTTTTTGTCCCATTTTGATTTTTGACGAATAAGTCTCGCTGTTTAAGTGAGACTTTTTGACATGAGGAGAGAATTTATACCTAATAAATTCTTTTAACGAGAAGAACTAGACTAGACGATAAGAGATGACTTTAATATTTTCGAGGAAATACGTAAGTAGTCATCTGTAACACCCCTAAAATGGGTCGCAGCGGAAGATGATGTCGCTGGGGTGCTACTAAATTGGTACCACAACACGGAGTAAAGAGAACGGATTTACCGTATCCGTTTAGAAGAAACTTTTATAATCAAAAGTACTTTGTTTTACATCATTCAATATAATGCGGAAATACAGGCCCATAAAGTAAATAACATGGTTCCCGAATGAATATTAGAGTATCTTGATCCAATAACCATGCCATGCCATGCCAAAAGCCGCCAAAGGTAAGCTGACACTTTAGAACCTGAAAATACATGCTAAAATATGTCAACACGAGGTTGGTGAGTTCATAGATTTAAGTAAACAACAAGTTATGTATGGACCATAAGATTTCAAAGACCAATATATTCCAAATATAGAAAGAGTTATTGTTGTATGAAGTTCATGACACCGAAGCCTTAAGATTTTTGGTTTGAGCATCTGTTTGACGTACCAATCAAGTGGGGAAACCACCCGGAAACCAAAAGTTTCTGGTAGATGTCCACCTAGGACATCCAAGGTTCCTCAAATGATTATGCGTCCGTTTGACATACCAATCAAATGGGGAAACCACCCGGACGGGGAGTTCAATCCCAATAGATCTATTCACAACATTCACGCTTAACGGTTCATAACATAGGCAATATGTAATAGTTTAATGCACTTATGTCCATAAGAAAATAATCAAGTGTGTAACAGGTAAACACATAATACTTACAAGTAACAAATTAAGGGTTTCAACCAATTACTAATCTTTGGGAAAACAATTCATGTTTCAAGTAAAACAAGCATGGAGTTTAAATATAAACGAGCATGTATTCTCCCCCAAAACAGTTATAAAACAAGTAAAAGTAGGGCCATGAACTCACCTGGAACAACCGATATGATAACAAAAGGAAAGTGCACGGAGTTGAGGCTCGGAAACTACTCGCAACCTAATATGAGTGATATGTATTAGGTTCGGCAAAAGGTCATGTATGCAAGGTTACACTCTAATATATCACCCGTACATGTTTGTTGTAAAGTTTGGTGGTTAATATCACAACTCGTAATTTCAGGTCCTTTTCAAGCTTCAAAATTTCACAATTCATCTCGGAAAATTACTATTCATGGGTTACTATTCATCATTTCACTATTCATTGTTTTTGAAGTCGGTTTGAGACTTTGAGAAGCGTTTAAAAATTTCACTATTCACAAAACACTATTCATTCCCGGAGGAAAATCACTATTCATGGTCGTTATTCATCATATCGTAAACTAGGTTTACAGGTATTCAAATTTGCGTAACCTTTAGGGTTTAGCTGCGAATTCATGAGACATCATTTAGGATACGTCATATAGACTAGAGTAGTCTATAAATCATCGTAACATCATCATTATCTTAAGTCATGCACGGGTTTGTGTGATTTTCATTAACGTATGTTTATTTATTTTATAAACGTTACCACTCAGTCATTTCTACTAACATTATACCCGATACTCCTGATTATGACCCTAATATATTTTCATACTAATTATAATGATATAAGAGTTATATTATTATTTTACCCGGTGTTTTTAAACCAATTGTTATATTATCCGTTAGGAGCTTATAACTCCGTCGGTTTACGATAATTTAACCCGATAACTATTCTGACACCCGATTCTTGCAAGGAATATGATTTTACAATTTTTACAACCTCATCATATTTTATTTTGTACCATTAAAATTCATTTCTAGCTAACTCGGTACCCGATAACACATTATATCTTAACTATATCTAATCAAATCTCATCCATGGGACAAGTTCATTTAATGAGCACATGTATTTCATTTTTTTCTTCCTTGATTGCCGCCCCTTGCCTCCCCCATTAGTCCAAAATTCTTGACTTCTTTGACTCTAAATTACTACTACTAGTTTTATTATTTACATATCCCATTTACACATTGAAACAACTAAAACAACTAGCAAAGTTTTTCTCTCATCTTCTTCCTCCCCTATATGGTTCGGCCTAGATCATAAGACAAGAAGAACATCACCAAAAATTCAAGAACAAGTTACCAACAAGTCTCATTTATACTACTAGTTAGGGTTTTGGGATAAAAACCCTAGGTTCATATACATTTTCTCATCAAAACTCTCCAGTATTTCAAGTAAGCTTCATGAACATCTCTTTGATCATTTCATACTTTTATTTAATTCATATGTTCATGTATTTTCAAGTTATATTAGTTAATCATGCAACTTATTTATGTTATAGATACCACTTTACTCATAAACTATCTCTAACACTAGATCTATAAGTTACACTAGTAATCTCAAGAGATCCACCATTTTTGGTGATGTTTAGGACTCCATGACACCCTAAGAAGGCGTATGGTAGGATTAGATTAGTTGTGGTGTTGATTGGAAGTGGTTTGATCAAGCCTTGAACTAGAAAATGTGTTTTTGACAACAATAGAAGTAGGTTCTGTCCAAAATCATGGGATCTGGAAAACTCAGTAGCTCAGGGGATATTTTGGCTTAAATATTCAAAAAATGTTTTCAAAAACGAAACCTTGGCCGCTTGAATCACTAAAAACCGACTTACGACGAAAAACTAAATTCTGAAATTTACGTGCTGATCGCAAAAATTCAAAGGACAAAACGAGGTGTTAGACGTGATCTAGACGACCCGACCTACTGAAATCATGTTAGTTCATGTTAATACAAAGCCGTGGATATAAAAAACGTAGAAAACGAGCTTATAACGACCAAGATATACACGTTTGAACCCGACGTACACTACTTTATTTTTGACAGCACAAATAGAAATATTTCCTAAGTGTAAAAACTAGTATTTTTACAAGACATAACATTGCTAGCCGATTTTCTAATAAATCAAGACGCGTATGATCAAAATGGCAAACATATGAATTCAAGATAAAGTTATAAGGTTTCTAAAAACGCCAAGCTTATTCACTGACACTTAACGTGCACCATTTCGCGACTAGTTTTGCGAGGCCATTTGGGCATATTTTCAAGTTATGAAAAATGTTAAACTACGACGAAAACATTATATTTGCCGATATAACACCAAACGAGGATCGTGGAGTATCGTTTCAACATGTTTACATGAAAAACGTTTATTAACTTAACGAGACGTCAAAAATGTATTTTTCAACGATAAAAGTTATTTTCAAAACTAACGAGTGGTATCGTTAACATACGTATTTGCATGTGTAGCATCATTTCATTGCTTACATTAGATCCTATCATTCATATTAGGTTGCGGTTAGAGATCGTGCCTCATTTCAGTGTATTCACTTTTGTCATTTTAACTATCGTATCAGGTGAGTTCATAGCCCCTACTTTTACTTGTTTTGTAACTGTTTTTGGGGGAGAATACATGCTCGTTTTTCATTAAACTTTATGCTCATTTTACATTTAAACTCACTATTCGTTTTACAATTAAACACCATGATTGTTTTATTTGTAATGTGACATGTCTTTTAAACATTATTAATTGTTCATATGGTGACATTGTTAGATTTATTTATATGGCGACATTGTCATGGCGACATTGTTAGATTTATTTATATGGCGACATTGTTAGAATTGTTTATATGGCGTCATTGTCAGAATTATCATATGACGTCATTGTCATGGCGATATTGTCATATTTAACATTAAATTTTGCTTTCCATATATTACTTTTGTTTACATAAACCAGATCTTATTTAGCAGTGGGTTGTAAACACACAGGTTGCAAGTCTTGTATGGGCGGGGCTTGGAACTGGGTGGATTTACAATGCTTTTGCTGGGAAATCTTCATTCAAACACTTTACTTTATTCAATAAACTCTATGAACTCACCAACATCGTGTTGTCTCTTTTAGCATGTATTTTCAGGTATAAGCAATAGCACGCTACTGGAGGCTTTTGGCAGGGCATGGCATGGTCATAGAAGACTCTGATAAACATTTGGGGACCGTTTAACTTATTTAAAGGCCTATTTCCGCACTACTTTTAACAATGAAAATTCAACACTTTTGTTAAACAATTTTATTCTAAATGTTTGAGGTAAAAACCGTTCTTTGTACTTGTGTTGTGATACCAATTGAGTTGCACCCCAGAAACATGTATGCTTCCGCTGGACCCGATTCTGGGGGTGTTACAGATTGGTATCAGATCCTTAGCTATAGAGAACTGGGTGATTTCAAAACCTAGACTATAGCTACTTTCACGAAAACTTAACCCTATGACCGCCACGTGCCTGCCTGCCAAGCTGATGCCTCATTTGTGGTTTGTTGCTGACGTATGTGATGAGATTTGTATCTCATTATCAGATAGATTATACTCACTTATTCTCATTGATTACTATAGTTGTCTTTCATATAAGCATGCTCACATATCATACACGTCATAGCGTTACGCCTTTTCCTTGCGTAGTTTCATCATTCGACCTCGAGTTTGGTCAATTGCCTTACTCTTTTAAAACGTCCTTTATATGTGAAGGACATAGTATTAGTGTTGGTCCCTTTACACTCTTAGAGTTAACTAGAAAGTTAATCTATTTGTGTTAATGACTAATACAATGTTATGATTAATTCTAACAGTTATAAAATGTGAATATAAAAAGTCAAGGTAATTTTCAACGTTTAAATTCTTATTAGAAATGAATCAAAGAATCTATACGCAAGTGTTTTGCGGAATAAACACTTGGGATTGAATAGACAAGGTATGGTGGTGTCTCCTATCTAAACTCAAGTTTTGCTTGAGTGGTAACAATGCGACCTCACTGAGCAATCTCAGGGATGCGTTACTCTTTGTAGGAGAGAAGTTGTTTTGCAAAAGTCTAAGCTTTAATTGTACAAAACACACTCAACTTCTCTCCTTCTCAATCTATTTATACACAAGTAATCTGAGTAAAAGTAATTAAAATATTACAAGTTGTTGGGCAAGTTGTTGAGCAAGCGTGTCTGACAATTACAACAGTAATTGTCATTTCCAAGAACCAATAGAAATGGCTTATTAAGACTTTAGAAGTGGTTGGTCTGACACTCCAAGACTTTAAGCCGTCTTAGGAAGGATTTCTTCCTGACAAGATAAGATTTGATCTTATCTTAAATCCTTCCTAGATATTTCTGCCTTTCTTTTCAGGCACTTAGTTCTTTAGGACACGCTTCTTATTTATCATTCATAATTACTTCATTGTTGTTGAGGAGACTAGGGTTCAGTGAGTTCTTGTCAAACACTCACTGAACCATCATCTTCTTCTTTGGCTTAAGTGCTACTTCAGGGAGTACCACCTTCCTGCGTAGTGAATCCTTCTATTTGAATTCGCCTTAAGCATCCTGAAGATGACTCACTGAGAGGCTGTTCTCTCAGTGACTTGAATTGTTCTTGGTTTAAGTTAACACTTAGTTAATTTGTGTCCAAATCATGTTTTAAGTATTCTTGGGTTTTTCATGACCCAACAATCTCCCCCTATTTGGATATAAATTATTCCTAAGTGTTTTGATCAGTTATGAGTGAGCTAATGACTTCTACTCATACTGAATGTACTAGAATGTAAATAAGGACACTGAAATAATAAAAACATCATCTTATTGATATCATTACAAGTCCTAACAAGCCAAGTACAAAATACTTATGGTTCTTGACGGAGACCTATTAGTTCAAGCTTTGCCTTCTTCGACACTAACACTTCTTTTTCAGGTCGCTCCTTCATCAACTGATCCATCAGCCTGACAAACTCCTCATTATTAGAGCCCCTGATATTAAGTGCCATTAGTTTGTAGGCTAGGAGTGTTGTCGTTTCCACTTTGTCAATGTCCGAAACTCTCTGAAAGGCTTCCTGACCAAATTCATCCACGAAGAAGATACCATACTCAGGTTCTTTGATGACTAGGTTAGGACAGAACTTGACTCCCTGAGGAGGAATTCTGTTGCAGTGAAGTGCAACTATGTATTGTTCAGGCTCCATAGCTACAACTTTCCTTTTCTTTCCAACCTTCTGAGTAAATTCAGGGATAGTTAGTCCGTGAGAAGCAAGTGCCTCATCATGGTCAATGCCAAGACTCTTTGCCACTTTTGCGAGTTCCTCATACTTGGCACTCTGTGACTTGATGATGATTGGGGCATTCTTGCTTGTGGTTTTCTTCCTTAGGATGGGCATCATCATATCCCATTCTCTTAACCCATAGTCTGAAAACTTGATTGTTGGAAGATGTTCAGACTTTCTTGGACCTCTATGGATTGTTAAGCTCAGAGGTCTGGTGGGGTGAATGCTGATGTCAGTGATTTTTCCTTTACCTTTGGTATTGGTCATGTGCCATACATACCTCTCATATGCCCTTTGCCTCTTTTCTTGCTTCAGTTTGGCTTCCATGTTGTGTTTCTAAAGAAGTTGGGCTTGAAGCCTGATGAACTCATCTCCCCGAATCTCTTTCTCAGACTCCTTTATTTCTTCCTTGGCAACCTCATAGATAGCAGATGTGGTGAGGTCTTGTGCTTTCCTGATATCTTCCTGATGTAAGATCTGAGCAAGTTCCTCCTGAGTCCCATAGACTCTTCTCCCATCTTCTAAGTCAACAAAAGACGGGGCTTCAGGATCTGGCTGTCTTATGTTTGAAGCCTTGACTAAGTGTGGTTCAGGAGGAGAGGTTTCAGTCATAATACCCTTCCCTTTGTCAGTGAGAGGAGGTTGACTGGTGGATGCATAGGGTTTGGAACAGTTACCAAGGCAGAGGAAGGATCACGGATTTCATCATTTTTCTCCCCCTCAGCAGGTGTAGGAACTTCAGTGGAAAGACCTGCTGACAGAGGAGGTGGTGGCACATGAGAGGCCTGAAGAAGTGATAGGATATCAGAGACCATGGACTTTGTCTCAGAAGCATCATTCTTCACAGCACTGAGTTCGGTAGCCATGACTTGTTGGGTGGTGGAAAGTTCAGTGACATGGTTGGTGTAGTGGTTGATCAGCTCATTATGTGTTTGTGAGAGTTGATCAATGGCTGAGAAAAGCTTGTTGAGGTGCCCCTTGGATTCCATAGCAGCCTGAAGAATGGAATCCTGCTTTTCCCCGAGACCTTTGAGATCTACCCCCTGAAAGAGCTTAAGAAGCTCAGTCAGGTTGGTGGAGGCAGTCGTCTGAGTGGCCATATGGTCTTTCATTGATTTAATCAGTGTGGGATCATCAGAAAGTTGTTCTTGTACTGATTCAACAGCCTTGAGGAGGTTTGCAAGGTCCTGATGCTGACCAGTGGCTGTCTCATCAAAGGTTTTGGTTAGTTCTCCAAGTTGTTTGTCAGCGAGCCTGGAAGCCTGCAGAATCTTGTCCTGAGATTCTTCCACAGAGGCCCTGAAGTCAGCATAGGAGGCTGCCGCTTCAGTATGCTGATCCGTTAGTTCATCCGTAAGAGCATTGTAAAGACCTTCGTTGGCTTGGCGAAGGAATTTGGCCATACTTCTTTCAGAAGGCGGATGAACATTATCATACTTGGTTAACCACTCAGGGGTGGCTGAGGCACCTAATGAAGATGATGATGAAGATGATGGTGAACTGGGTTGTTGATCCTCAGGATGAGGAGAAGAGAGTTGTTGCTCAGACTGCGGAGGAGAGTTAATTTGACCCTCCATTTCCTCCTCAACATCAGGAAGTGGTTCATCCTCACCAAAATCGAAATCCGTCTCCTCCTCTGACTCATCAGCCAACAAATTTTCATAGTCAGCCAGAGAAGGAGCCTTCAGGGAATCCAGCTCCCCCTCAAAAGAGGGCTCACTTTTGTTGTGGCCAGGTCCTGATCCTTTAGCCATAATAACTGGTGGGGTTTTACCAGCCTGACTAGCCATAATAACTGGGGGGGTTTTCCCAGCCTGACTGTTAGGATCAGTTCCCAAGTGACTTGGACCGCCTGAGGGGGTGATGGGTTCCGTATCAGCGGGTGGTTTGTTTCCCCCTGAGTCTTTGTCCCCCTGAGCACCTTCATCTACTGACGGGTGTTTTCCAGTAGAATCACTAGGTACTATTGGTGAGTGTTGATGGCCTCCCTTCCCATCAGGATTGTGCTGTCCTTTTGGGGATTTAGAGGCTTGAACTCCCTGAGACTCTAAGTGTGATTGCTTAGAGACGTTAACGGGATGTGAATGGGTATGGGTCCCCTTCTCAGTGGAGTAGTACTGCTCCACCGAGGATATAGAACCTTGAACTCCCTCAGGCTCTGATTGTGATTTATCAGTGCCTTCATTGGGATGTGAGTGGGTGGATGCTCCTGACCCACCTAACTTGTTTTTGTCAGTAGGGACATTCGGAAAGGGTTTGCCCGAGGATATTGAGGATGATTGCCCAGCACCCTCCGTTGGCGGTTGTTTAGTGGCCAATGTGGTCTCTTTTGTGGGAGTCTTAGAGGTCAAGGTCACAACAACTTTCTTAGTGCCTGAGGCAACAGTCTCAGTGACGAGTGGTTTAGGTCTAACCACCTTACTGGACTGTCCCCCTTTCCCTTTGGTCTTCTTCACCTTCTTGGTTGGTGAAGGAACTGGTGAGCATACATTTTCATCCTGAATCACCATTAACATGTAGGTGGTCAGGGCGACTGGTTGTACCTCAGTAATGTCACTACTAAAGTTAGTCTTATGGAGAATATCAGGTTTTAAGCCTTCTACGTCAGACCTTAAGTAGTCAGAGCCAAGGAGGTCCTGAAGCACACAGGAAATGAACCTAGGATAAGACATGTGTCTTTGCCTATGTTTCCCTAAGTGCTTTGACACGAGGTCACGGAAGATTATTCCTCCGATATCAATTTTTCTACCCTCCAAGAGACTGAACATCATCAATTGTTGTGATGAGTTCAATTGCTCAGTGGAGGATTTGTTTCCTCCGAGTACCTGAATGACGAATGTCATCATAAGTCTCCAGACAGGGTGAAACCATGTCTTCACTATTGGAGCCTTTGCCAGCAAGGCTTCAAGAGACTCGGTAGGACGCCTAACATCATGAGGCCCTAGGAAAAGCATTTCAGCTTTTATTTCCTGATCAGTAGGGTTTGCCTCAAAGTTCTCAACAAAGTTAAGACCTGTGGCCATGATGAAGGTCTTGTAGTTCAGGGAGAGAGTCCTAGTCCCATTCATCACAGTGAAAGTGATGATCGACTCTTTGGTGTCCTTAGGGCTAGTAGCCGTTGCGGTACATCAAAACACCCTGAGATAGTCATTATAAATGACTTCTGGGGTAGTTGTAAAAGCTGTGGCAAGGAAGCAGTTTTGTAAATACTTAACTACATCCTTGTAACCCTCATATTGCTGAGGATAGTGGAAATTTCCAACCACATTGTTTTTGGTCAGGTCCACGCCCTCCATTGTGAAGTTCACATTGGGGGCGATGGTTACAGCATTAGAGGAAGCCATTTTATGATCTGGTTTTGGTCGAAAAAATGGTCGGATGTTTCTAAATGCTAAGAACACACACACAATTTGTTTTGAGAGAGAAAAAGGGCAGAGTTTGCTTATAATTTTCAAAAAAAACGTGTGTGTGAATTCTTTTGGATGGGTATTTATAGGGAAGTGGAATGGTTGGGGGTATTTTAGACATTTGAGCGATCTTAATTTATTCAAAAAGAATTATTGGAAATTGTTTTGAATAATATGTTTTGGGATCCGCATTTAATGCCAACACTCCACTTTCCTGGTTTGGCGCAACAGTCGAGGTGAACAGTTGAGCAGTTCTGCAAAAGTGTAATTTGCAGAGATGAGTCATCACATATTTGTAATGTGATTGGAGAGGCATTTAATGCCAAGTGGGAATGTGGTGGCCCAGAGGTGGAAGCCAGAAAGGCAAAAAGAACAAATATTCTTGAATTAAATATGAGTTCAGTTACCAACCTCGGACATTTACTAACTAGATACTTAGAGCATTTAAGTTAGTATTTAATGTCCTTTTCAGGGCCCTGAATGACACTTCATTCAGTGATTGGTTTTTCAGGGACTTGGGATTAGTCACTAATGATTCAGGAATATGGAATGATTCCTGAGCAACAAGGATTCAGGAACTTGGGTTTAGTTCCTGAACCCTCAAGATTTCAGGAACTTGGGTTTAGTTCCTGAGGTTGAAGATTCAGTGAGATGTTTTCACTGATGTACACATTGAGTCAGGGACCTGAGGTTTTAAGAATTTATACTTCAGTTGGAAGGATTCAATCAGTGGACTGATTCTCTATATCCAACATTCCTAATTCAGCTTTCAGCCTTGTGAAAGTTGGTTCATCCAAAGGTTTGGTGAAGATATCAGCCAACTGATATTCAGTAGGGATGAAGTGTAATTCAATGTCACCATTCATGACATGGTCCCTGATGAAATGATATCTGATATCAATGTGTTTTGTTCTCTGATGAAGAACAGGGTTGTTTGAGATTGCAATTGCACTTGTGTTATCACAAAAGATGGGTACCATCTTATACTGAATTCCATAGTCACTGAGTTGACTTTTCATCCAGAGTACATTTGCACAACAACTAGCTGCTGCAACATATTCAGCCTCAGCTGAGGACAAGGCAACTGATTGTTGCTTCTTAGCACTCCAACAGACTAGTTTTCCACCAAGTATTTGGCAAGAGCCTGAGGTGCTTTTACTGTCCATGTTGCATCCAGCATAGGCAGAGTCTGAGTATCCTTTAAGATTAAGTCTTGAGCATTTTGGATAGTATAATCCAAGGTTAAGAGTGCCTTTCAGGTACCTGAATATCCTTTTCACAGCAGTGATATGAGATTCTCTTGGGTCAGATTGATATCTGGCACATAGACATACTGAGAAATTGGATATCAGGTCTTGATGCAAGTAGATACATCAGTGATCCTATCATTCCTCTAAAGAGAGTTTGATTTACTGGTTTACCAGTGAGATCAGGACCAAGGTTGTTTGGGGGGGCCATGGGAGTTTTGACTGAGGCACAGTCACTGAGATCATACTTCTTCAGTAGATTCTTTACATACTTCTCTTGACTGATAGTGGTTCCTCTATCAGTCTGCTTAATCTGTAGACCAAGGAAGTATGTCAGTTCCCCCATCATGCTCATTTCAAACTTCTTTGCCATTAGTTTTTCAAATTGTTTGCATAGTTTGAAACTTGTTGAGCCAAAGATGATGTCATCAACATACACTTGTACTAGTATGACATCATTATTTGTCTTATAGATAAACAATGTATTGTCTATCTTGCCTCTGACAAATTTATTTTGGATTAAGAAGGCTGAGAGAGTCTCATACCATGCCCTGGGAGCTTGCTTTAGTCCATAAAGGGCTTTGTTAAGCTTACAGACATGATCAGGAGACTCATGGCTTTCAAATCTAGGAGGTTGCTGAACATAAACTTCTTCTTTCAGTGAACCATTTAAGAATGCACTTTTTACATCCATTTGGTATACTCTGAAGTTCATGTATGTAGCAAAAGCAAGGAAGATCCTGATGGCTTCCATCCTTGCTACTGGTGCAAATGTTTCTTCATAGTCAATGCCTTCTTGTTGATTATAGCCTTTGGCTACAAGTCTGGCTTTGTTTTTAATGACTATGCCATTTTCATCAGTTTTGTTTTTGAATACCCATTTCATGCCAATGACTGAGACTGTAGGATCGAGAACTTCGAGCTTGATTGAGCTTGGTTAAACAAGAACCTCTGTATATAATACAAGTGTTTATGCGGAAACTAAACAGCAAGTATAATAAAGAAGAAAAGACAATGATCCTCTATGGATCAGACTATGAACTAAGAATTCTGTTATTGATGAATGTTTTTCTTGAAGTGTTACAATATGAATGGCTGTATGTTTCTTATATAGATAAGAAACCCTAATACCTAATACAACCTGTTATTAATAAAACATGTAAAGAGATAAACATCAATCTCTTCTAAAAATAAATCTAACAAATACTCTAAACATACGGGATAACAATAACTAATACCCGCAGTAAAAACACTAACAGCAGGAACAAGATATCACTGTCGGCAGCAATGAGCTTGAGCAGGAACCAAAGCTATCGGCAGGAACCAGCTTAACACTATCGCCAGCAATGACAGCTTAACATTATCGGTAGCAATGAGAAATTCTTATTTCTCATAGATCCCAACAATCTGTCATCTTCAGTCCTTCTTGTTTTGTAATAATCAAATCATAATTCCCAACAATCTTCCCCTATTTGATATTACAAAACTGTCTTCAATGCTTCCCCTTGAACAATGCTTCCCCTTGAACATGCTACCATAAATAATAACCTGCAACACTCATTATTCCTCCCTAAACTTGTTGTTGACCTAGTGGATCGGTGAACTAGGTTAACCTTAAGTTTCCTGTATGATATAGCTTTAACTTCTCAGGCTTAAGGACTGCGACTTAGCAGCAGCAATAATTAGTAACCAGCAGCAACATCCATAACCTGCAAGATTTCAACCTCTATAGCATCCAGCAGCAACTTCAATAGTTCAGCAGGAATAAGAAATCTTCTTCAAAACATGTATACTGGTCACCATGACAGTCACTTGAACTTGGCTGCTAAGTATGAAAATATGTACATCAAATCACTTTAAGTTTCATACTATTCTCATCACATCCAGGTGTGTGAACTCCTGTGAGAGGTGAATCATTGAAAATTAATGGATTTGATGTCTCTTTACCAATAGCCATCACTACTGGAGTAGCCAATGTTTAGGTTTGTTAGACCATGGTACATTGATAACCATCTGATTTATTAGCAAATCAGCAACTATAAACGGATTTGACTTGTCTTTACCTGTAGCCGTTTGCTCAGGACTAGCCAATTCTTTGGTTTCAACTGAACCTTGGTGAATTGAATACCAAATATGGATACCAAATGTCTTTACCACAAACCATACTTTTGTGGACTAGCCAATCCTTTGGATCCCATAAGGGTTACATCCATGTTGAATTGAGAACCATTTTCAACTCTCAGGAATGAACCATGGGTGAGTTGAAGTACCCTATAGCTTTGAGCAAGCTATTACAGCTATCAACGGATTTGATTATCACACCAGAGCCGTACCCTCATGGTGAGCCAACTCTTTCTTGTCTGCAAGACATGGTGAGTTGAGCACCATTTATTGTGAAGGTGTAAACACCAACACTGTACCTGCACAAAAGTTAGTATACAAGTGCGAAAATGAAAAAGATAAATGAAAAAGATTTTTTTTTTTTTTAACTAAGAAAATAGAAAAGAAAAAAAATGAAAAAAATAAAAATGTATAACTAAAACTGAACAAAAAGAAAATAAAGAAAGAAAATGAAAAAGATAATAATAATTTAATTATTATTATTATTTATTTTTATTTTTTTTTTTTAAATAGCAGCAGGAACAAAATTACCAGCAGAAATGGTGTTCGGCAGGAACTGGTACACTGTCGGCAGGAATGATCAGCAGCAACAAAAGCAATATCAGCAGAATCCGTATGAGAACAGCAGCAATAAAATTAATGCAGACCAATTCTTCAAATCCTTAACTCATCTACTGACCCCACATTCAATCAACCGTACAAGGTAAATATTCGAGAACACCAATGACAAAGTGACAAATCAATATAATTGACTGGTCACTTAAATATTCACCCCACAATTGAAATGAATCCACTTGATACATTACACGACACAGCCCAATTGCTGCAAAGTTTATCACCTCATATTGACCAAAAAGTCATAAGTGACAAACAAATAACCCCACGTGTTGAACCTTCCATCAGTATACGAAAATGAGTACCAATTCACTTTGTCACTAGTCCCACATATAAATCCCATATGTCAACACCAATTAAGAAAATAAAAGACCCCATCACTGAATATCTGATGCAACAAATTGAGAATGATATATGATCCATGTGGTGGATACAGTAAGCGACAAAACACTTCTCCATTAATTGACCACTCATTTATTAAATCAGGACACCAATTGACCAATTTAATAAAAGAACCTTGACAATGATCAGATATAGTGACAGTCCCACTTATGAATTCAGCAGCAACATATATATAATATATATATATATATATATATATATATATATTTATTTTTTTTTAATTAGAGAACACAAATCAAACAAAAAAAATGTTAGTTAGCACAAAGTATACAACAATAATAAGCCTCCCCTTAGACTTATGCCTCCCCTCAATCAGTGCACCTGACAAAGACTATTGTTCTTGGGTACCCAGAATGAACCTTTCCTTTTATTTGTCCAAGAACAACCTGTTGAGGGCTTAACACCAGTATCCCATCTTGTTCCTCCCATATACCTTGGGTCATAATAACCAGGCCAAAAACCATTCTGAAAGTAAGTGCTAATAGGTATGTAGACTGGTCTAGCAACATTCCTTTTCCAACCAGTAGACTTGGTTTGACCAGCTGGAACTGGCTTACCAGAAGAAACATGTGCGGGTCTAAAAGGCTTACCAGCAGGAACAGGTGCTGGTCGTTTTGCATTACCAGAAGGAAATGCATTTGCTCTAGGGACAAATGGGGGAATGTTCTCTACATTTTTCCATACTGACCTAGGTTTTTGTTGTTCAGCACACACACCCATTTTACTCTCATAATAATTACAATCCTTAATGAGGTGAGAATAACTTCTACAAACAAAACAAGATTTCTTTTTAATCTTTTTGTTCTTAACCTGACTTTTCTTATCATGACCTTGCATATCACACAAAGACTTCTCACAAATAGAATCAGAACTAAAATTGTTCTTAATAGGACTAAAAGTAGCTGTCTTTAAATTGGATTCCACACTAGCTACTTTTGGTGTGAAGTCATCAGACTTGGGTGTGGTTGACTTGTCATTTGAATCACAAGAGGCAAAGTCATTGGTCTTGGTCTCAGAAGACTTGTCACTTAAAGAGCAAGAGACAAAGTCTTTGGTCTCTGGTTCTGAGGACTTGTCACTGGAAGAACAAGAGACAAAGTCATCAGGTTTAGGCAAGTCATTTGAATTTTTGCCATAGGTCATGTGTGATTCATCTGAGTCAAGGTCAAGGGCTGTGTGCATAGAAACAGGCTTAAACACTCCTCTTATAGGAGGAGGGACAACATGTAATTCACCTTCTTTCACATACTTAACAGGATTTTGATAGTCTACAGGTTCAGGGTCAAAAACACTATACTCATTAGGGTCATAAACTTGATCTGCCCCTATATAGTCTCCAAATCCTAAACCACGTTTTGTTCTGACAGACATAGAACTATCAATTAACTTGTTTAGGTTTTTAGATGTTTCTTTCCATTTATCAAACCTACCCAAGGTATTGTCAAGTTTAGTCTGCAAATCCTGTTTTTCAAACACCACCTTAGATTTTTGAGATTCACAATATTTAAGCTCATTAGTGGCGTTTTTCAAGTCCCTTTCCAAAACCCTTATCTTTTCCTCATAAGCTAACTGATTATTTTGGTACCAAACTTTTTGTTTTTCTAATGTATTAACAGCATTTTTATACGCTTTGACTTCAACAAACAATTCATTATATTTAGGCTTCATTTCATCAAAATCTTTCTTAAGCAAAGCATATAAATCATGACAACCAAAATGACACTTTGGTACCTGAGATGAAAAACCCATCAAAGCAAAGTCTCCAGGCACTGATATCTTGAACTCCTGGACCTCCTGCTTGAGCATGGACTTCTTGAACTCATCATTCTCTAAAAATCTGGTTTTTACAGCACGCCAGATCTTCCTAGCATCATCCAAGTGTTTAAAATCACCCATGTGGTCTGCTGGGAGAGCCTGAAGCAAAAGAGTTCTTGCTTTGGTCTCCCTTTGCACAGCAACCTGCTCCTCAGCTGATACAGGTGGAAGTATGATTATTTTCCCCTCCTGATCTCTCCCAATACTCTTCTTGCTGTTCCCATTAAGAATAACATTCCAGAGGTTATGATCTCTGTTGGAGATCCATTGTTCCATCTTCTTTGCCCATTTCTCATATTCATCAGTTCCAGATACAGTCATTTTATTATGGTTTAAGAGAATGGTATGAAAAAGATTTCTTCTTTGACAGCAACAGTAGCGAGCAGCAGTAGAATAACCAATCACACTATGATCCCACTAGCTGACAAACACAATTTATTGCAGCAAAACAATACCGTACAAGCAGCAGACTACAAACTTCAATGAAATTAAATCACAAGCGACAAAGCCAATAACTCCAAACGACAAATCAATTCAATACCGACCAATTAAAATCACTTCAAATCAGTACGAGATTAATTACTTAGTCCCACGAATTAATAGCCAATCAGACCACATCAGCTTTATCAATTTATAATCAATTTAAGAAACAGTAGGCGACAAAGAACCAGTCACCGACCAATTTAAATCACTTGCGCAAGTGACAAATCGATCAAATATACCACCAGTCAACAAAAGCTGCTTTGATCAATTAAATATTCATCCGACCAATTATTACCACTCACTCACGTTTCTAATTATACACCGTGAATAAAATTGTAGGATCACCGACCCACTTGAAGATTACAAAACTGAATCAATTATACCATACTTCGATCAATAAAATGCTTGTCGCTACTGATCTTCAAAATAAAATATGTTTACCTCAATAATTTTCACAATTTTCTGCAGTCGACAATAAACCCTATCAGATCTGCTCCAAACAATTCTTCTTTATCAGAGATCCTCACCAGGCTCTGATACCACTTGTAGGATCGAGTACTTCGAGCTTGATTGAGCTTGGTATGAACAAGAACCTCTGTATGGAATACAAGTGTTTATGCGGAAACTAAACAACAAGTATAATAAAGAAGAAAAGACAATGATCCTCTATGGATCAGACTATGAACTAAGAATTCTGTTATTGATGAATGTTTTTCTTGAAGTGTTACAATATGAATGGCTGTATGTTTCTTATATAGATAAGAAACCCTAATACCTAATACAGCCTGTTATTAATAAAACATGTAAAGAGATAAACATCAATCTCTTCTAAAAATAAATCTAACAAATACTCTAAACATACGGGATAACAATAACTAATACCCGCAGTAAAAACACTAACAGCAGGAACAAGATATCACTGTCGGCAGTAATGAGCTTGAGCAGGAACCAAAGCTATCGGCAGGAACCAGCTTAACACTATCGGCAGCAATGACAGCTTAACATTATCGGCAGCAATGAGAAATTCTTATTTCTCATAGATCCCAACAATCTGTCATCTTCAGTCCTTCTTGTTTTGTAATAATCAAATCATAATTCCCAACAGAGACATTCTCAGGACATTTGACCAAGGTCATTACCTTGTTTCTGTCAAATTGTTCCAGTTCATCATGCATGGCCTGAACCCAACTTGGATGTGTAAGTGCTTCTTTAACACTTTTGGGTTCAATTGTGGAAATGAAATCCACAAATAGGCATTCATTGGCTGAGGCTGCTCTTAGACTAGCAGCCATGCTCCTGGTGAGCATGCCATCAGTAGGCTCTCCAATAATATTGACAAGTTCAATGTCCTGAGACCTAGTCCAACTTTCTTGAGGTCCTGGATACTGATTTGAACTTGTGGAGGCCTGATTGGGTAGAGGGGTTGGTTCTGGAGTAGACACATGATCATTGATTGGATCTTGAGTGTCTACCAGATCACTGAGATTGTTTGGTTCTTGAGCATTTTGAACAGTCTGATTAATTTCATCAGTGTTTGCATGTGCTTCAACAAACTCAGTGATGGTTGGGTTAGGTAGGTTGTGAGGGATTATGTAATAGGAGAGGTTAGCATCATCTTGATACTGAGTAGAAGGATTTTTTTCAGGAAGATATTCATCAGGAGGATATCTTGAAGAATTATCAATTCCTATCTCTTCTACTGAGGAAGTTGAGAACATGATTGCATCAGTGCTCTCATCAAAGGTAACATGAAATGTTTCCTCAGTCTGCTGTCTCCTTGTGTTGAACACTCTGAAGGCTTTTGAGACAAGTGAGTATCCCAGGAAGTATCCATCATCAGCTTTTGCATCAAATTTTCCTAAGTGATCCTTGTGATTATGAATAAACACAGGACACCCAAAGACATGAAAGTAGCTGATGTCAGGGATTCTTCCTTTGAATAACTCATATGGGGTTTTCCCATGTCTCTTGACAATGATGGATCTGTTTTGTGTATAACAGGCAGTTTTGACTGCATCAGTCCAAAAATGTTTGGAAAGATCTGATCCACATAGCATTGTCCTAGAAGCTTCAATGAGTGTTCTATTTTTCCTTTCAGCAACACCATTTTGTTCAGGTGTGTATGGAGAGGAAAAGTTTTAGGAAATACCTTTCTCATCACAGAAACATTCAAGTTCATAATTTTTGAACTCAGTCCCATTGTCAGTTCTAATCTGTTTGACCTTGATGTCATTTTGATTTTCAATGTTCCTAACAAAGGACATGATTGTTTCAGCTGCCTGACTCTTTTTGATCAGGAAGAATACCCAAGTGTATCTAGAGTATTCATCCACTATGACCAGAGTATACTTCTCATGGTTAGTAGATCTTGGACTGATGGGTCCAAATAGATCCATATGAAGAAGATGTAGGCAGTTCCTGATGGAAAAGTTGGTTTTGGTTTTAAAGGATGCTCTGTGATGTTTACCTTTTTCACAAGCTGAGCATGGTTTATCCTTTGAAAACACAAGTGATGGTAAGCCAAGGACCTTGTTTTGTTTTACAAGATTGTTTATGTTTTTAAAGTTCAGGTGGGTGAGTCTCTTATGCCAAAGCCAGTTGAGAGTATCAGTGGCCTTAGCAAAGAGACAAGTTCCATCCTGAGTTAGACTGGACATGTCTAATACATAAACATCTTGTCTTCTTGGTGCAATGAGGACAATTTCCTTATTTGCATTGAAGATGGTTCCTTGCTTATCATCAAACTGAACTATGTATTTTGCATCACATAGTTGACTGACACTTATCAAATTGTATGATGAAGCGAAAAGTGTACCGCTTTTAGGGGGTCATTTAAGCCCTAAATCGTATTTATTTGATCAAATATTGCCCTAAATCGTTCCTTTTGTCATTTTAGGTACTTTGGAGAAGAAATCTGGAAAAGGAAGCATTTTGGACGTTTTTGGAGCATAAAAGTGAAGAAAACGACAAAGTCTCCAAAGCTGCTGGAAAAGTACACGTGACGGCGTCAAGGATTGCTCCTGACGGCGTCACGGCTTGGCAAAAGAGGTGGATATGACAAATACACGTGACGCGCCAGAAAGTTTTACAATGGAAGTCTGACGGCGTCACCCTTTAAGGTGATCAAGGCCGTCACGGTTTAAGTTAAAGAGAGACGGCGTCAGGAAGACCATCCGGGAACCCTAGCCGCGGCGAGGTGACGGCGTCACCTCCTACAACGTGACGCCGTCAGCCCCTAAATTCTATATATAGTTTTGCAATTTTTAGTCATTAGTGTGCAACTTTGTGAGGAGAAACCCTAAGACGAATTTTCTGCCATTTTTAAGGGTTTTATACCCTTGGATCTCCCATGTTTAATTGAAGATAAGTAATCAATTAATCATTCAATATGTCTATGTGTTGTTTGATTATATCTTGTTCTTGTCTTTTAATTAACATGCTAGGCTAGATTTATCTTGTGTTTGCTTAGATCTAATGAAACCTAACTATTGATTATTGGTTGTTGGTGTGTTATTAATTGTATTGGATGATTGTTTATCGATGTTAGGCTTAAGAAAACTGGCTAACCTCCTATACGATAACTTGCTTGAACGTCTTAAGAAACATGAACCAATGCGTACTAAGGTTTTTATGGTTGTATTTAATGCATGAGCGAATTCTAGTGATCCCATGTTAGGAGCTTCTTAGCCGGCTCGACATAGGAGTGAAGTAGGAGCTTATAGAGTTGGGGAAGTACGTACGCCACCCCACGATTGGTATTAAGGAATACACCCGTCATCCACGCAATTAATGCACACTAATCAACCGGTAAAAGATAGTTAGGGAGTAAGGAAATCTAAGTAAACACATTTCTCTCCATATAAGTTCCACAACCTTTTCATTTTCAGTTATTTTATTTTATTTGCAATTGTAGTTATTTGGGTTAGTTGACTAGCAACTAATTCCGCCCACTCCTTCAAACCTGAGATTTTACTTGCTTTCATAAAAAATTATAAAAATACAAAAAGAATCTTCCCTCACCCTTAGACCTATTAGAGTAGTTTTTCAATCCTAACGACACTATTCCCCTAGAGAACGATCAATCCCCCGGTACTTGCCACTACACTATACTACATCGGTCAGGTACACTGCCTGGTGGGGATTGCAAGCCTCTTGAGATCCCTCGAGAGGTAAAACGTGTTGTAAGGTCGCAAAACCACACATCATTGTACTTAAGACCATT
This sequence comes from Artemisia tridentata subsp. tridentata, assembly GCA_021014915.2. NCBI lineage: Eukaryota > Viridiplantae > Streptophyta > Magnoliopsida > Asterales > Asteraceae > Artemisia > Artemisia tridentata. The sequence continues at coordinate 150,798,768 of CP139506.1, forward strand.
TACATAAGCTATCCTAGTAAAGACAATACCATTGCAGTTTACTGAACCATAACCCTCAGTGAGACATGTTGTATTATCTGCAAATATCACTTTGGGTCCTGGTTCTTCCACATATTTGTGCAGACACTCCTTAACACCAGTCATGCTCCTTGAACATCCACTGTCTAGATGCCAAATAGGATCCCTGGCATTCTTCTGCACAAATAGTAAACTGGGTCAGTTCTTTCTAGGACTCCATTTCATGGAGGGTTTGGTTTTGTAGGTCTTTATGAAAGTATTAATTGATTCATGGTCAGTGGTTGAGTGGACTGAGCTACCACATGTTTTGCATTTAATTGCAGGGGTAGCCTCAGTAGTCTGAGAGGATTGTTTCATTCCTCTTTTTGACTGAATGACCCTCTCTTTTCCTGAGGATTTCTGAGTGGTACTTCCACTAGATTCACAGTGTTTGTCATTTTGACAATCCTCAGGATGATGATCATTGAATCCACACAATGGGCAAGGTGGAAAAGGCTTGGCCTTTTGCTTCTGTTTCTACTTAGAATCAGAAGGGTAGTTCAGGCACTGAGCCTTAAGTCCTAAAAAGTTTGACATGACTAAGCATTTTTTATGATCAGAGGTCCTGTGATCTTCCTTTTTGCAAATCATGCAGTAAAGGACTCTATAGCAGTCATCAGTGAGATGATTTGTATAGTTGCACAGTTCACACTTTTTCAGGGGTTTGGTTGGTTTGGGTTTGGTCTTTGAGGAGGCTAGTTTTTGTTCCTTCTTTAATTGAGAAGGTTTTTCAGAAGATACAATCTTCTCACTTAGCTTCCTGACCATTTCAGTCAACTGATCAATTCTTGGATCAGGACTTTGGGTTGCTACTTCAGAAGGGATTGAAGTTGATGAGTCATCAGTATTTACTGAGACTTCAAGGGGTGGTCTTCTCAGGAGGATTCTACCTTTTCCTGATCTCTCCTTTGGAGAGTGTGGGGAGTAGACCAATGGTGGGAGGTCTGAGCTTGGTGCAGCACCCTGAAGGGTATTTAGTGGAGGGAGTGGAGGAGTTGATTCTGATTCAGGCTCACTGATTGGATCAGAAATACTGAGTTAGTCAAAGAGTCCAAGCATACCTTTCAGAGCCTGACTCTCAGGGAGCAAGATGTTCCCAGTCTCAAAGTTTGGCAACTTACTGACTGGGTTGTCCCTGACAATCCAGTCATTTGATTTGGGTTCCATCTCTTGCTCAAAGGATATGCCAGCTGGAACAAAGGTCATTTCACTGGGACTCTCACTGGAGGTTTCAGTGAGGTGGTCAATTCCTATAGTTATCTTAGGAATTAAGCCCACATAATCAAAGACCTTAGGGTTCTTTTTGGTCCAGCTTTCAATGACAGCTTTTTCTTTCTTAAGTTCTGTTTGAAGGGCTTGGTTTTGTTTCAAAATTTCAGTGTTCTGAATTTGTAGAGTAATACATTCTAGTTTGGCTTGTTTCAATGCAAGCAGTTCATCTCTACATTTATTTAATTCTGACACAATTTTGTTATATTTTGAAAACAGGTTAAGCCTTTGTTCCTCAACAAACTTTAGATCAACACAAATATAACTCATGTAAGACTGCCAATCAGAATCATCATCCATAGAAAGTAAAGTATTTACCTTCTTCATGGTGATGTTGACCCACTCTCCATTCCTGGCATGGCTTTTTCCCACAGCCACCTGATCCTCTTCAGAAAGTGCCATCAGTGCACTAACTCTTATTTCCTCATCTTAGGAAACCTCTTCTTCATCCCAGTCATATGCTTCAGCTACAAAAACCTTGTTCTTTGTCTGAATAGGTTTAGATGTTTGAGCATCCTGAGACAATATGGGGTTAGTTTCAAGAAGTGCAAGTTTAGCTTTGATTTTCCAATATTTTGTTTCAAAATCCTTTTGACCCTTGTTTTGAAATTGTTGGGTGGACTGAAACATTTTAGGTTGGAACTTGCTAGTTCCTAAGGAACTGTTTCCTGAGAACTTGTAAGAGGGTTCTGAGATAATTTTAGAATAACAGTCCCTAGAAAAATGACCCTTTTTACCACATTTAAAGCATTCAGTGGTCTCATTTGCTTTTGGTTTAGTAAAGTTGGACTGATTTCTTTTGATGAAACGTCTTGAACTAGCAAGGAGTGTCCTTTCTTGGAATTCCAAGTTCAAGTCGTTCAGGTACTCCTCACCAGTCCTTTCATCAATTTCTTCTTCAGAATCCTCTTGAATATCCTGCACAACACCATTAGAATAGAAAGCAGTTGATATGGGTGTGGAGGTTAAGGCCTTTTTAGACTCAAGAGCTTTTGAGTCAGGGTATCTCCTTGAGATCAAGTTGTAATCATAGACAAACTTCCCATAAATTTCAGGGAGCTCAAGGGTCTGAATGTGGTTAGCATTCCTCAGGCCTTGTGAGAAGTTGAGCCACTTCTCAGGGAGACTGTTGACAAAGCCAACATTTGTCTCATGCTTAGACAGTACAACACCATCATTTGATAATTCATTTATCAAAGTCTTGTATCTGGTGTAGATCTGTGAGAGACTTTCAGAGTCTTTTGCCCTGAAAGTATTATACTCAAGTTTAAGGTCCATGACCCTATTTTCCTTGGTATCTGAGGGACCCTCAAAGCTGTTTACCAAGTCATCCCAAGTTTGCTTGGCTGTTAGACAGTTGATGACTGATTCCATTATATCGTCAAGATGACATGATATAAGGATGTTTTTCAGGCGTTGGTCTTGATTGACCACCCTCCTCTCATCAATGGTCCATTGGGCCTCAGGCTTATTTAGCCCTTCGGTTGTCTTAGGGACAAATTGGCCATCCCTGATACAGGTGATGTAGTAGGGTTCCATACCAGTAAGATAGAAAATCATACGCTTCTTCCATTTGCTAAATTTCCCAGCTTCAAGTCTGGGTGCAACAGCGGAGTAGCTGCCACCCTTTTTGTCGACTAGCTGGGGTACATTGATATCAGCCATAGTAGGATCTTGGTTTTAAAAACCTAGAGCACTCTTGGTTAGTTTTAAAAAGATTTTATAAACCAGAGGCTCTGATACCACTTGTTGGTCCCTTTACACTCTTAGAGTTAACTAGAAAGTTAATCTATTTGTGTTAATGACTAATACAATGTTATGATTAATTCTAACAGTTATAAAACGTGAATATAAAAACTCAAGGTAATTTTCAACATTTAAATTCTTATTAGAAATGAATCAAAGAATCTATACCCAAGTGTTTTGCGGAATAAACACTTGGGATTGAATAGACAAGGTATGGTGGTGTCTCCTATCTAAACTCAAGTTTTGCTTGAGTGGTAACAATGCGACCTCACTGAGCAATCTCAGGGATGCGTTACTCTTTGTAGGAGAGAAGTTGTTTTGCAAAAGTCTAAGCTTTAATTGTACAAAACACACTCAACTTCTCTCCTTCTCAATCTATTTATACACAAGTAATCTGAGTAAAAGTAATTAAAATATTACAAGTTGTTGGGAAAGTTGTTGAGCAAGTGTGTCTGACAATTACAACAGTAATTGTCATTTCCAAGAACCAATAGAAATGGCTTATTAAGACTTTAGAAGTGGTTAGTCTGACACTCCAAGACTTTAAGCTGTCTTAGAAAGGATTTCTTCCTGACAAGATAAGATTTGATCATATCTTAAATCCTTCCTAGATATTTCTGCCTTTCTTCTCAGGCACTTAGTTCTTCAGGACACGCTTCTCAGTTATCATTCATAATTACCTCATTGTTGTTGAGGAGACTAGGGTTCAGTGAGTTTGATGAACTCAAATAAGTACATTTTATTATCATCATTTATCCTATTTATTTGACTTGTTTTATTATATTATATATGAGAATCGATACATTAATGTTTACTTTAGTAATTCTCAGGTAAAAACAAGCATTATGTGAAACTTGGCGATTTTGGACTAATTATGGAGCAAAACAAGCGAGATGTCAAAAGTCTACTGAAATCCAGAAGATGCGCCGTATCTCACGCAACAGATACGACGTAATATCATACTTAGATGAATTCGAAGACCATTGCCTGACTTTGAAGAATGCGCCGCATGCAATTCTGTCATGCGCCGCATATGAAACTTTGGTCAAAGAAGAAGATCAAGCTCGTTCTACTCCAGATACGCCGCAATATACTTCTAACATACGGCGTATCACTATCAAGATTTCACCAGTTACAATCCAAGACAGCTAAAGTACATGCGCCGCATACAAAGATCAAGTTACGCCGCATCTGAAGACGGTGTACGAATATTCCAGAATATATTAATCTTGGACCACACGCGAAGTTAAGTCAATGCGCCTCATCTATCAACTCAATGCGCCACATCGATCCCTCAGACAGAAACTATAAATACCCCAAGGACAGACCGATAAATAGACCTTGGACGACCTATAATAACCCTAGAGCCTAATTCAGATGACCAAGCAGCACAAGACACACCTCAAACAAAGATACAAGAGCTGTAAGAAGGTCCTGCATGTATTCAATTCATTAAGTAGTTTTGTTTTATTGTTTTAGTACGCTTTAATTCATCAGGATTGATGGGCTTGTGTCATGTGACTACGGAAGATCATGCACTCCCCTTAATATTGCTTTCCCATTAATTAAAGTTTATATGTTGATGTCTTTGGTGACTTTTATTAGTGCATTAATAACCTCTGTGTCTAGCTGAGTCTTGCTTGGGTCGCCATGCCCCTTCCTCGCCTATTTATTAGAGACGCTTGAATAAGTAGGATAGACATAAGTAATCATTAAGGGTTTACTCGCCGATAAGATTAGAGCCAACGAGAAAGGTTTAATTATATACACTTCATATAAAACTAGCAATAAAACAAGTGACAAGCTATTTAATTATCAGGACAGGTCTTCTTATTGTCTCGAGTATCTATCTGTGTACGTGTGTGCTAATCGCAGATTCGTGCTCATTAGTTTAGTTTTCTATTTAATTATAACCAAACCGTGCCAGTCTCTCAGGCTGAACCCCCTTGCGTTAGATTAGGTTGTATAACTAACTTAGGATATTAAAATACTTATTAGAATAACTAGATAATACGTTCCACTCTTAGTGATCGACACTCTGCTTACCATTATATTCATACTGACCGGGTACACTGCTCGTTAAGTGTGTGTGTTATTGATAAGTCGGCTAAATATAAATTTAAAACTTGAGTAGGCATTAATACTGCTACACCGCAACGACACATCACGCGCATCAAATTTTTGGCGCCGCTGCCGGGGAGTGAATTGTTATTATCTGTTAATTTGATTTAGTATTTTAATTAGGTTTTTCTTTTTAGTTTTTTTTTAGATTCTAACCACTAACCCTGTTGTATATTAGATAGATTGCATTCATTGTATAATTTGCATATTTACTGTTTTTGTGTGTTTTTGTTTTCTGTAATTTTTGGTTCTTTTTGTTTGTTTTTATTTTTGTTTTTCTTTTTTCTGTATTTTTCTGCATTCTGCTGTCGTTGTATTGTGCTAATACAAACGATACGGCGCATCTGTTTTCACAGATACGGCGTATTGCGTTTAATTTTTATAAAATACAACGCGTTTAATAAATTCGAGTACGACGCATCTTTCCCCAAGATACGGCGTATTCTGTTTTTAATAAGAAATTTTTCTAAACCCTAACGACATACGACGCATCTGTTTTAACAGATACGACGTATTTTCTATTTAAATTAAAAACAGTTTTTTGAATTATTAAACAGAAGCGACGCATCGATCTTTATCGATACGGCGCATCTACTAAATCAAAAATCTTGTATTTTGAAACGTAACGAAAATACGGCGCATTAGCTTTTGTTAATACGACACATTTAATTTTAATAAATATAATCGATTTTTGATAATTTAAACTTGATACGGCGCATTCTAATTCATAAGCGGTGTATCTGTTTTCTGAATAAAAGTCTGATTAAATTTTAACGTAATAAGATATGGCGTATCCAACTTTCTGGATACGGCGCATCGTTTGCAGATATCAGCAACTTTTATTTTTCGTATTCCGTTTTCGTTGTTAATTTTCTGATATCATACTTTCTTGAACATACCCTACTGATGCTTTTGTGATGATTTCAGGAAGTGCATGACCAGGAGTTCAACTAAGAACTTGATTATACCTTTCGAAGATCCTGAACGAGCCTTACATTCGCTTAAAAGGCTTTTCAACACAAAAAGCTTTGAAATTTCAAGTTCGTTCGAACTTGATTACTTTTCTGAAGAGAAGGAGAAAGAAGAAACAGAAACAATGACGGAAAACACTACTATGGAGGAATACATGAACAAAACCCGTACTGATTACAGTTCAGGAGTTGCTAGACCGAAGTTTGATGAAAAGTCAAAGTTTGAGTTGAACGGTCAGTTTCTCAAGGAGCTAAGAGAAAATGCTTTCAGTGGAACAGAACATGAAGATGCTAATGAACATGTTGAAAAAGTCCTCGAGATTGCAGATTTGTTTACTACAGAAGGAATCTTTGACGATGAACTTATGCTTAGAATCTTTCCAAATTCGCTTAAAGGAGCTGCTAGTAAGTGGCTAAGGAATGAACCTGCTAGTTCAATCACAACATGGGAAGATTTGAAGAGCAAATTCCTAAAAAGATATTGTCCACCTGCTAAAACTGCTAAAAAGATGGAGGCTATCAATAATTTCAAGCAAGAGCCTGATGAAACTCTTTATCAAGCTTGGGAACGATTTAAAGACTTATTGATGAAATGCCCTCAACATTATCTAAATCCAATGCAGGAGATAATATTGTTCTATCAAGGATTGGACGTGCCTACTAGACAAATCTTGGATGCTAAGGGAGCTGTGCCTCAAATGAGTGCAACCGATGCTAGAAAAGCTATCCAAGAAGATGCTGATCACTCTCAAAAATGGCACGACGGAACCTCTACTAGATCTAAGAGCAGCACTAATTTTGACGGGTTTGCTGCAATTCAAGCTAAATTGGATAAAATTAGTAGAGAGATGAAGAAGCGTGATGAGAAAGTTTATGCTGCCCAAGTTGGATGTGAAAAATGCGAAGGACCTCACTACACTAAAGATTGCCCTAAAAAGAATGAAAGTGAGACTTTTGAAGAAGCATACTACACACAATTTGGACAACCATTCCAACCTTCAGGAAGATTTAGGAAAGCTGCTCCGGGATACTATCAAAAGAACAACTACAATCCCACTTATCAAGAAAAGAGGCAGACTTTGGATGACACTCTAAAGCAAATTATGGCCGATGCTGCTAAAAGACATGAAGAGAACACCGCTATGATCAAAGAATTCCGAGCCTCAACGGATACTATAACAAGAAATCAAGGAGCTTCGATCAAAGCATTGGAACAACAAATCGGACAAATGAGCAAAGTTCTTCAAGAAAGGGGATACGGAATTTTACCTAGCTCAACTGAAACTAACCCAAGAGATCATGTCAAGGCCATATGCACTACTGAAGAAGTCACGCCTAACATACCTTTTCCTAGAAGATTGATGAATGGTAATGATGCTGCAAAGCCCGAATTTTTCTTTAATTCTTCAATCAGTTTAAGGAGGTTACTCAACGAGAAGGCAAAGATTGAAGAGGAGATCAAGGCTACAATGAAAGAAGAGAGCTCTGCAACCGACTTACGTGCCTTGCCTCATAAAGAAAAGGACCCAGAAGTTTTACTTTACCTTGTTCAATTAATGACATATCTTTCAATAATGCATTAGCTGACTTAGGAGCTAGCGTTAGTGTTATGCCCCTTAAGACATTCACTACCCTAGGACTAGTAAAATTAGCACCAACTAAGCTGCTTATTGAATTGTCTGATAAAACGGTAAAACGACCTGAAGGGGTTGCTGAAAATGTGCTAGTTAAGATTGAGAAGTTTGTTTTCCCCGTAGACTTTGTTATATTAGATATGCCCGAGGATGTTAAGATTCCTTTAATCCTTGGAAGACCTTTCTTGTCTACCGCCCATGCTAAGATTAATGTGTTTAAAAGAAAAATCTCATTAAAGGTTGTAACACCCCAACCCGACAAGGGTAGAAGTGTCACGCAAATGGTGACATATCAAAGGCAAGCATAACATACGACTTACATATTACAAATGGTTTACAATGTTACAAAGGAAAATATACCAAATCTACATAGTCATACATAAATGAATACTAAAACTAAGGTATCGTCTTCAAAAGCTAAATCTCTCATCCCAAAGCAAACCCAAGCTCCTGGCTTCCTACTAAAACCTGTCGCAGGAAAAGAAATGCGGCTGAGCTTAAAAAGCCCAGTGAACAGATATATAATAAACGAAACCAAAATCAAATGGAAATGAACAGACATATCATAATGAATGAGATATAGGAAAAGGAAATAAAGAGTAAGGTTTATGGACAGTCATCCACCACGAGCCCCTATCATATCCATATCATATCATATCATATCATATCATATATTCATAATCATATAGAGGGGAGACCTCTCAGATAATCAGATAATATGAGGGGTGTCCTCATTCTTCAGGTGGAGTAGCTAGCTCCCATATTTTGTGAAAGGAGTGGATTGCACCCAGCCCCAGTCACCATATCATATCATATCAAAGCATATCATATCATAACATATCTAGGATGCATCCATACGCCCCCCGAACATATCATATTGGCCATATCAAATCATATCATAGTGAGCTCATATCAAATCAAAATGGGGACGGTGTGGTTAATCACTCTGACCACACAAGAGTCATGCCATTGGTGCATCAATGACACGGCCATGTTACCTTCATGGCTAGGAAACATATTTGGCTCGTAGTATCAAACTGGGGTCAAGGTTAAAGGTTCATATCAAAACAAAGGTTCATATGTCATAATCATGGTCCAAATCTCAAGGTTCATATCACAGGGTTCATATAAGAGGTTCAGAAGTCAAAGGTTCATATCAAAGGTTCATGTCAAAGGTTCAAATGCCAAAGGTTCATATCATAGGTTCAAATCAAAATCAAGAGGTCGAAGGCACCTTATTAAAAAGGGCAGAATATCTGTACCTTATTCCAGCAAAGCACAAACAAAATGAATAAGATAGAATGAACTCAGTTCTTCTCCTTCTTCACACCTAGAGGGGTAGACAAGTGTTACAACACCTTCCATTTTAAGTAACTTTCCATTTTAGGCAGGTTTCCATATTTAGTAAGTTCCCACTTTTAGAAAGTTTCCTTATTTAGAAAGTTCCCATACTTAGTAGTATTTTCCAAAATCTCATTTAGGCTAAGTTATAATCAAATTATCCAAAGTTACATTTTCACCCTTGAAGATTTCATACTTTACTCTTTTAGTCCTTTAGTTATAAAAGTTACACTTTTAGTCCTTATAATATCCATAGTTACATATTAAGCCCCTTGGCTTTCCAAATTACACAACGTACCCTTAGTTTATTATGTTGTACGATTAGGACCTCTAAATACAAGATTACAAAACAAGTCCCTCAAATTAATGCTTTTACATATTTGGTTCTTTATTTATGTTTCTATCTTTTATTTATTAATAATTATACATTAGGTCCTTTAATTATCACAATGACACAAAACCCCTTTAAATATGATTTATTACACGACTTACCCTCAAGTTTCATGATTTACCATTTATAACCCTTAGTTTTGGAAAATTAACAATTTACAACCTTTTTACATATCTAGACAGCCTTTAAGTATTATCTAAACCCGTTTTAAATAATTTATAAACCATATCAATCCTTCGAAATAAAATCTATAAAAATTCACAGACGTTCCTCAGGGTTTTGAGTATTTTAGATAATTTTTCCAGATTTTATTAAGTGGTCTAGGTACGAATTAAAAATCCTTTTCCCCAACCTGTTCCAGAACCGGATCAATTAAAAACACCCGACCAATTTACCATCTGCTTACCCAGTCTATAAAATTTATAAAATTCTAAAAAAATTCAAGTAATTAGATAACATGTTCTATATTACCCAGTTCAAAGGAAATGTTCTAAATCGTTATGGTTTTAAAATGAAAAATGAAAAACCCGACCTGTTTTTCTAGACTTCATGAATCCGACCAGACACATAAATTTCAAAAATCAAAAAGTAACCTTCCAGGCCTCTAAAAATTACAAACTAAATTTTCCCAGGTAGCCACTTCATTGAACTTAGTTTTAGACTTAAAAACCCATCCCAATACCCGTTCACATCATTGAGTTATAGCCGGTTAAATTCGAACCAATTTCCAGGTCAGTAGCAGATTGTCACAGATTCATATATAACTTAGGGTTTTTAACATATAACCTCTTTAATTCTTAACACACAATGATTATAGATGATAGTGTTACGTATATACCTTATAATAAGAACAAGATTAAGGCTTCTTGGTGGTATTTTTGGCTCGATCACAGCAGCAAGAAGGGAGGCGGCAGAACTTTTGGTTTTAGGGTTTCTTGAGAAGTTTTTGGAAGACCGGTATTATTTTTGGAGGATCAAATGAAGTGTGGTTAACATATAGAAGAGTGGGCCACGTTTTTGGAAGGGTGGGGAGGATATGGGTCGGCCTAAATGAGGCTAAGTCAAGCCCATGGGTTTATTTGGATCACCATTATACTAGAAATACATTAAACCTTATGTTATAGATTTTTAACTACATATTACATATGCACTTAAGATTTTTCGACTCGTTTAGACTTGTAATGTGTTTTAAACATTTTTGGTAGCTTGAGCAATTATCTTATGATGTCTCGTAATCATTTCATGTCGCATTTGTTTCGTTTTCATAGGTTTTGTGCTTTATTTGTAAGTTATATATGTTTTAATTAAATTTCAAAGTTATGAGGGCATTTTGGTCTTTTAATACGTTTTAGATTTTCGGGTTTTACAACTCTTCCCCTCTAAAAGAAAATTTTCGTCCTCGAAATTTGCAAAGAAGTAGAAATGAAATGGAACTGAATTCAAATAGAGGCATATCAGATCAGAATACAAAATGAGGGTAGTTAGCTCGCATCGACTCTTCGGTCTCCCAGGTGGCTTCTCGCTCTGGGTGATTCTTCCAAAGAATCTTTACAAACAGAATTACTTTGTTTCTCATAACCCGAACTTGTCGATCGAATAGTCCTGGCTTCCTCAGAAAGACTTGTTGTTTCAGGATTCACATCAAAAGAGTAATATGCCAGACTTATTAGGTGATAATCGCATCTCATCAGGAGAGATATAAGGAAATTGTTGGTTTGACGGATATTTGTCTGTAGGATAGAGATAGACAAATCAAATGAGATCGTAATGGATTATAGCAACATGAGAGTAATATACACGTTCAACTCTTCAGATTTTCAAATAGTCTCAGCCTCAAAATAACCTTTCCAAGGCATTCTCACAAATAAACAAATCTTGTTTCCTCAGAATTCTCAATCTCATATCTCAACTCATGGCAGATCATAATGAACATATTCAACGAATGCGAAACGTATATATAGCAGAACGTAGGTGTACTCCTTCATAGAAACAGATCGAATCCATATAGACAGAAACCGACGGTAGAAAGCTCTACAACCGAACCTAAGATTCTTATCGGAAGTACAGAGGTCAATAAACGCGTGTCGAGTATCCAAACGTATCCAGCCGTATCACGATGAAAGCAGATTAAACGCATAGGTATAATGAACCTAAAGTCTTACTAATTATGGATAATCTAACAGAGATCAAATTCTAAACTCCTTAGGTACTTCCCAAGATATCCTATGGCCACAATGAGTGCATGTTATATGGTGTAAGTATTATCACGTTGATCAGGCGTCATAATACTAGCACCACATAAATATGCCCTTATGATGGTCATACTTTATCTCAAGTCGTAATCAAAACCACCTATCTTAATCCACCTAACACTTCTACAGTCATCAAAGATCAACCAAAATCGAATGCCAAAGTCAAGAGGGAAAACAAAACTATTCGCACGAGTATCAAAATCCCAGATTGCCTAACTGAAGTGAGGCACGCCGTTACAAGCATCGTATCTTCCACAATTCGCCAACATCTCTCAAAACAAAGCCATCATCGAACATATGAAAAAATGAACACGGAACTGAAATGCTTCTAGGGAACTTAAATCATAAGAGGATCTTATTACTATATAACGAAACTTAAGAGAGTCAACGGAACTGGAAATTAGTTGCCATGAACTTCGGCCTTCATAGATTCAATTCTTCCACCCATAAAGGGTCTGTTTCAGAAATCCATTCATTCAACACATCCAATCTCTTCAAGTCCGGTTAATCTGTCTTCGTCTGTCCATCAATTCAAAAGTGAAACCAAAATCGGGAGCTTGTGTCTGATTCGCCGAGCCTCCTGTAGCTCTTCTTGGAATGTGATGGAGTAATGTGAATTCCTGGCATGCTCTTCATCATTCAGTTTGCTTCCGCTCTCAATTCATCTTAGTACAACCAAGATGAATGGGGAAGTGAGACTGTACGTCTCCATCAGCTCCGGTTTCGCCGTCTTGAGTGGGTTGTCTTCTTCTGCATCGTCAACACTTCTGCCTTACAAGGAACGTCTGCACTCTTCAGGGTAGCCGCCGTTGTTGTCAACTCCAAGTCGGGCAGTGAAGTAACTCTTCTGACGTGCTTCTAGTTGTCCTGGTGCATACAAAAAAAAAACTTCTGTGCTGCAAGGGAGTACCACCGAGTCTCTTCCTGATTTATCCCAAACTTGTTTCGCCCGAGGTAAGGAAACTAACTTCTATTTCAGCTTTTCCCATACTCCATTCTAAATCAAACTAAGCTGCTTCTCTCTGTTCACGAAATTCCTCAATGGTATCATAAGTTGCAAACATCTTCCAGAATTCTTCTGCAAAGTTCAAAGGGTTTCAGTTCTCCATTCTGTTGTCGGTCTTGACCACATGGTGATGGTTTTCAAAACTTGCGGGATATAAAGAGGTATCCTCGATTACGAACCTCGTCGTCTCAGCAAATATCACTTTCTCAGAATATACGATTGATCGACGAATTTTCTAATGAAGCGCAAAGATGATTTTCATGCTCTTCCTCGTCTCCGAACGTACTATTAAGTCATACAATGACCATTTGTCCAAGCACTCACGAGAAGACATCATTTATCAAATTCGCGAAACAATCAGAGCTTTAGCTAATACTATTAGCGTCACCAATCGTCATAGCAGTCTTTTACGAATACTGAAGGCAATTCCAAGAATAAAATCAATTCATCAGAAGGAAACTTCGCGCTCTGAAATTGAATAGATACAAAGTCGTTTCGGGTGGAGAAATAAGGGTTCCAAATAGTAATACGGTTCAGCTTCCAGAATCAATACATGTCTCCTGTCATCATTCTTCTTTATCACGAACAAGACTGAAGTACGCCAAAAAAATACACTTAAGCGAACTTACTTCTCACTTCGGTGAAAAATTTGGTGGTTCAATCAGAACTCGTGTTCAGAAAATTCAGGATGCCAAGAAATTTTCAAGATAAGGTCCATTCATTGTTGTACGAAATGGGTTCAAGGAAAACTTCATAATCGCGAACATAACACACGAGTCTTCAGAGTAATAGCGAACGTTTAACAATCGGTAATCATGGTAGGGAGTTCAAAATTGCTTCAAACGCCAAAGATGAGACATAGAAGGGAAATTGTCAATATTTGAATGCTCAATCAACCAATTCCTTTTCAGAATAAAACCAAGGTTAATTATTCATAGAAAGACGGATTACAAACCAAATCTTTATCATTCAGAGGTGAGAGGGAAACATTCTTATATTCGTGGTTACACACCACAAGACTTCTCATAGAGGCAGAGATAGATGAAACAAAATCAATTAGTGTCGAAAGATTTGTAGATACTTGTCAGGAGTAAAAGGCAAATAAGAGAATGCATCAAGTACGTCATTGCCATGGGGATTCTCAGAATGACCGAAGAGGCATCGAAAAGATCAGAGGTCAGAGTCAATATCCGAGGGTAAGGATCAATTAATGTCAGACAATTTCATTATAATTCTCAATGTCTTCCAGATTTAATCAGGTTCAAATTTTCAGACGGTGCAAAGTGTAAGCTTCTAATTTCCAAAAGTGATATCAACATGATCAAACCAAAAGCAAGGCACGAATCAGAGTGATGCGGAAGCAATGATACTTAAACAAACGCCTTAGTCTACCCATCCCTCACTGGTCAAAACTTACGTTCCTATAGGGAAATCTTAAAGCAAATTTTCAAAGGTTGTCTTATGAGCGCCTACAGGGGAAACTTAGTGGTCCTAACTTACACAGGCCAAGGGTAGATGTACTACAAGTCGCAAACCTGGCTCTGATACCATAATTGTAACACCCCAACCCGGCAAGGGTAGAAGTGTCACGCAAATGGTGACATATCAAAGGCAAGCATAACATACGACTTACATAATACAAATGGTTTACAATATTACAAAGGAAAATATACCAAATCTACGTAGTCATACATAAATGAATACTAAAACTAAGGTATCGTCTTCAAAAGCTAATCTCTCATCCCAAAGCAAACCCAAGCTCCTGGCTTCCTACTAAAACCTGCCGCAGGAAAAGAAATGCGGCTGAGCTTAAAAAGCCCAGTGAACAGATATATAATAAACGGAAACCAAAATCAAATGGAAATGAACAGACATATCATAATGAATGAGATATAGGAAAAGGAAATAAAGAGTAAGGTTTATGGACAGTCATCCACCACGAGCCCATATCATATCACATATCATATCATATCATATCATATCTTCATAATCATATAGAGGGGAGACCTCTCAGATAATCAGATAATATGAGGGGTGTCCTCATTCTTCAGGTGGAGTAGCTAGCTCCCATATTTTGTGAAAGGAGTGGATTGCACCCAGCCCCAGTCATCATATCATATCATATCAAAGCATGTCATATCATAACATATCTAGGATGCATCCATACGCCCCCCGAACATATCATATTGGCCATATCAAATCATATCATAGTGAGCTCATATCAAATCAAAATGGGGACGGTGTGGTTAATCACTCTGACCACACAAGAGTCATGCCATTGGTGCATCAATGACACGGCCATGTTACCTTCATGGCTAGGAAACATATTTGGCTCGTAGTATCAAACTGGGGTCAAGGTTAAAGGTTCATATCAAAACAAAGGTTCATATGTCATAATCATGGTCCAAATCTCAAGGTTCATATCACAGGGTTCATATAAGAGGTTCAGAAGTCAAAGGTTCATATCAAAGGTTCATGTCAAAGGTTCAAATGCCAAAGGTTCATATCATAGGTTCAAATCAAAATCAAGAGGTCGAAGGCACCTTATTAAAAAGGGCAGAATATCTGTACCTTATTCCAGCAAAGCACAAACAAAATGAATAAGATAGAATGAACTCAGTTCTTCTCCTTCTTCACACCTAGAGGGGTAGACAAGTGTTACAACACCTTCCATTTTAAGTAACTTTCCATTTTAGGCAGGTTTCCATATTTAGTAAGTTCCCACTTTTAGAAAGTTTCCTTATTTAGAAAGTTCCCATACTTAGTAGTATTTCCAAAATCTCATTTAGGCTAAGTTATAATCAAATTATCCAAAGTTACATTTTCACCCTTGAAGATTTCATACTTTACACTTTTAGTCCTTTAGTTATAAAAGTTACACTTTTAGTCCTTATAATATCCATAGTTACATATTAAGCCCCTTGGCTTTCCAAATTACACAACGTACCCTTAGTTTATTATGTTGTACGATTAGGACCTCTAAATACAAGATTACAAAACAAGTCCCTCAAATTAATGCTTTTACATATTTGGTTCCTTTATTTATGTTTCTATCTTTTATTTATTAATAATTATACATTAGGTCCTTTAATTATCACAATGACACAAAACCCCTTTAAATATGATTTATTACACGACTTACCCTCAAGTTTCATGATTTACCATTTATAACCCTTAGTTTTGGAAAATTAACAATTTACAACCTTTTTACATATCTAGACAGCCTTTAAGTATTATCTAAACCCGTTTTAAATAATTTATAAACCATATCAATCCTTCGAAATAAAATCTATAAAAATTCACAGACGTTCCTCAGGGTTTTGAGTATTTTAGATAATTTTTCCAGATTTTATTAAGTGGTCTAGGTACGAATTAAAATTCCTTTTCCCCAACCTGTTCCAGAACCGGATCAATTAAAAACACCCGACCATTTACCATCTGCTTACCCAGTCTATAAAATTTATAAAATTCTACAAAAATTCCAGTAATTAGCTAACATGTGTTATATTACCCAGTTCAAAGGAAATGTTCTAAATCATTATGGTTTTAAAATGAAAAATGAAAAATCCGACCTGTTTTTCCAGACTTCATGAATCCGACCAGACACATAAATTTCCAAAAATCAAAAAGTAACCTTCCAGGCCTCTAAAAATTACAAACTAAATTTTCCCAGGTAGCCACTTCATTGAACTTGGTTTTAGACTCAAAAACCATCCCAATACCCATTCACATCATTGAGTTATAGCCGGTTAAATTCGAACCAATTTCCAGGTCAGTAGCAGATTGTCACAGATTCATATATAACTTAGGGTTTTTAACATATAACCTCTTTAATTCTTAACACACAATGATTATAGATGATAGTGTTACGTATATACCTTATAATAAGAACAAGATTAAGGCTTCTTGGTGGTATTTTTGGCTCGATCACAGCAGCAAGAAGGGAGGCGGCAGAACTTTTGGTTTTAGGGTTTCTTGAGAAGTTTTTGGAAGACCGGTATTATTTTTGGAGGATCAAATGAAGTGTGGTTAACATATAGAAGAGTGGGCCACGTTTTTGGAAGGGTGGGGAGGATATGGGTCGGCCTAAATGAGGCTAAGTCAAGCCCATGGGTTTATTTGGATCACCATTATACTAGAAATACATTAAACCTTATGTTATAGATTTTTAACTACATATTACATATGCACTTAAGATTTTTCGACTCGTTTAGACTTGTAATGTGTTTTAAACATTTTTGGTAGCTTGAGCAATTATCTTATGATGTCTCGTAATCATTTCATGTCGCATTTGTTTCGTTTTCATAGGTTTTGTGCTTTATTTGTAAGTTATATATGCTTTAATTAAATTTCAAAGTTATGAGGGCATTTTGGTCTTTTAATACGTTTTAGATTTTCGGGTTTTACATGAAAAATCTCATTAAAGGTAGGGAACAATAAACTAGTCTATAAGTGCCAAAATCCTGCTAAGAGCATAATTAGAGGCGTCTATGTGCTAGGATTAAGAGAACGTATGGACCTCGATCTAGAAGCTAGGCTTATGGGAGAAACATTGATTCAAAACAACTCAACTAATCCTAATCATAAGAACCTCGAGAAATTTATTGACCTTAATGTACCTACCGAACTTAGGCGCGATATTGTTAATGATTCTGATGATGAGTGGTATGATTGCGAAGTGATTAAAAAACGTAGGAGAATAGTTGAGAATACAAATTTGAATAATGATATGTTTATTGAACTACCACCCCACCTTGCATATTTATGCCTATATAATAATAAGAATTTCTCGTCTATCATTTTGTCATCTCTGCCCGAAAGGGACAGAACTTTGTTTATACAGATATTAAAGAAGAATGGCGTGGATATTAAGGATGAGCAAGGAGTGTGCAATATTACTGGACTGGCAATGAGGGAGCGCGATGCTTCTGACTCTTTCAGTGATCGGTATTAAGGAGCTGAACGTGAGTCTAACTTGAAGACTCTGGAATAAAGACAAGTGCTGACCGGGAGACAACCCGAAGGAAAAAATTTTACTTTTCTGTTCTGTGTCGAGTCTGCCAGACCTGCTGAAGATGCGGCGCGTCTCCATCATAAGATGCGACGCATCACCCGCACTGGTCATATCTTATTTCATTTTCTACATTTTTATTTTCGACTTTAAAACTTTCTGTCAGTTTATTTAATGCGGCGCATCCCTGGTTAAGGATGCGACGCATCTTTTATTCTGATTCGTATTTATTCCAGGCTCGATACGGCGTATCTTCTTCCATAAGATACGGCGTATCGACTGACCTGATGATTTACAGTTTAATTTTTTAGGTTTTATTTTTACTAACTACTAATGTATTATGCAAGTTTGAACCTTCTTAACTCAGGTGTGTTAAAGTCTAAATGGTATTATAGATTCCTGCATTTTTGTGGATACATCATTTATGAAGCTTAAACGTTCTCATCCACAAGAAAGTTGATTTTTGCTCTTATACGAATAATGGAGGATCATACCGAGCAAATCTCAGGGGGGTTTTTCTGTTCTAATTCTTTTATTTTCCAGTTTTTAACCTTTGACACAAACAACGAGGACGTTGTTTAACTTAAGTGGGGGATGGAGAATTAGAACACTTACTTGTCCTAAACTTTTTCAAAATATTCTTAAAATGCGCTTAATATATCAAAATTTAAAATTTTTTAGCATGTTTTTGTTTAAAGTCTAAATTACATAACCGCACACATAACTCTATTCTTTCAAAAATATTAAAAATTTAGTGTGCCGGTGACTTGTAAACTTTAGAACTTGGCTTGTATACTATTCGAGACCACCATAATGAGTATTATCTATATAATTGGAATGACTTGTCTAAATTGGTAAATTTCTAGGATTACACCCAAATAGCCTTTATATGTTATGTGATATTAACTGACTACACTGGTTAGTTAACCCCCGTATAAACCCTTTGTTTACTCTCACTTTTAGAGTAAGATACCCCTAGAAAAACCCTCAGAGCCATTCCTTTCGTTTCTTACACCTTTGTTATAATGTTTCGATACACCCTTATACCTTAGCCTACCCTGTAGATTAAAATCCGTGGTTAATTGCTTTAGGCAAAGTGTGTTTCCTTACATTACCTGTGTTCGCGTGCGTAATTCTATATCTTTGATTAGGTCGGGAAATTGCACAATGCAATTGGTATGAAAGTAAATATTGTATAACTTTTAGTTTATTTTTCGTGTGTTTGCTACTTTCACTATTACAGTTATTTCTGAAAGTATGAAGAGTATGGAAAAATTATCCGGAAAAATAGTGATAGAAAAGTTGTGAAATTTTACACATATATGTCAAAAAAAAAAAAAAAAAAAAAAAAAAAAAAAAATAAAAAAATAAAAAAAGGAAAAGTTGAAAGTTTGTTTTAACTAACTTATGTAAAGTTTTGTATTAAGTGAGGGATATCACCACTATTTGTTGTATATTATATTTATGGCTTGAATGGGAGTTGGCCGTTATGGGAACGCCAACTAAGGTTATTCTTTGATTGAGATTTTGTTGAGTATAATTCGTGTCTACCTAAAGCGTGTGTTTCAAGTGTTAAAGCGTGAGTTATTCAATGATATGAGTCTTATTCATGGGATGGTTGGGAAAGTGATTTACCACACTTAGGATTTTAATTTATCTGTTTTGTTTATTTTTCATTTTACACCAATTTGTATCCCAAATATTATCCATACCCTATATCATTCTTCATCCAAACCTTTGATTTATTGAGATTAGGGATTTGAGCAATCTTAAGTATCGTAGTCGTGGATTCGGCTATGTATTTATGATTTTGTCGCCCTTTTTGATATAATATTATTGGTGAAGATTACTTGGTCCTATCTTTAGCCCATTCGAGTTAAGGAATTGAGCAATTGCAAGTATCGTGGTCGTGGATTCGATCATGTATTTGTAATTTTGTCGCCTTTTCTGGAATATGAGATCGATAGAGATTAAAAAGGATGATCAACCCTTAACCAACAAACCCTTTTTACCGCTTAAGACTTGTTACTCCTTGGCTTTAGTGGGGGAGATGCGTATACTTGCCAACCCTATGATAGAATATTCGTCACGACTAAGCAACTAAACGATTTAGAATTGTTTTACATTAAAAATTATTTTGGTTTCTACTTCGTTAAGTGTTTGGTTGTGTGATTATGACAAAACGAATACGTGCTTAAATATAAAAATAAATCCTAATATCTTTTAGGATACATTTTCATATGATTAATTCTAAGGTTTACTTGGGGACAAGTAAAGTTCAAGTGGAGGGATATTTGATGAACTCAAATAAGTACATTTTATTATCATTATTTATCCTATTTATTTGACTTGTTTTATTATATTATATATGAGAATCGATACATTAATGTTTAATTTAGTAATTCTCAGGTAAAAACAAGCATTATGTGAAACTTGGCGATTTTGGACTAATTATGGAGCAAAACAAGCGAGATGTCAAAAGTTTACTGAAATCCAGAAGATGCGCCATATCTCACGCAACAGATACGACGCAATATCATACTTAGATGAATTCGAAGACCATTGCCTGACTTTGAAGAATGCGCCGCATGCAATTCTGTCATGCGCCGCATATGAAACTTTAGTCAAAGAAGAAGATCAAGTTCGTTCTACTCCAGATACGCCGCAATATACTTCTAACATACGGCGTATCACTATCAAGATTTCACCAGTAACAATCCAAGACATCTAAAGTACATGCGCCGCATACAAAGATCAAGTTACGCCGCATCTGAATACGGTGTACGAATATTCTAGAATATATTAATCTTGGACCCCACGCGAAGTTAAGTCAATGCGCCGCATCTATCAACTCAATGCGCCGCATCGATCCCTCAGACAGAAACTATAAATACCCCAAGGACAGACCGATAAATAGACCTTGGACGACCTTTAATAACCCTAGAGCCTAATTCAGACGACCAAGCAGCACAAGACACACCTCAAACAAAGATACAAGAGCTGTAAGAAGGTCCTGCATGTATTCAATTCATTAAGTAGTTTTGTTTTATTGTTTTAGTACGCTTTAATTCATCAGGATTGATGGGCTTGTGTCATGTGACTACGGAAGATCATGCACTCCCCTTAATATTGCTTTCCCATTAATTAAAGTTTATATGTTGATGTCTTTGGTGACTTTTATTAGTGCATTGATAACCTCTGTGTCTAGCTGAGTCGTGCTTGGGTCGCCATGCCCCTTCCTCGCCTATTTATTAGAGACGCTTGAATAAGTAGGATAGACATAAGTAATCATTAAGGGTTTACTCGCCGATAAGATTAGAGCCAACGAGAAAGGTTTAATTATATACACTTCATATAAAACTAGCAATAAAACAAGTGACAAGCTATTTAATTATCAGGACAGGTCTTCTTATTGTCTCGAGTATCTATCTGTGTACGTGTGTGCTAATCGCTGATTCGTGCTCATTAGTTTAGTTTTCTATTTAATTATAACCAAACCGTGCCAGTCTCTCAGGCTGAACCCCCTTGCGTTAGATTAGGTTGTATAACTAACTTAGGATATTAAAATACTGATTAGAATAACTAGATAATACGTTCCACTCTTAGTGATCGACACTCTGCTTACCATTATATTCATACTGACCGGGTACACTGCTCGTTAAGTGTGTGTGTTATCGATAAGTCGGCTAAATATAAATTTAAAACTTGAGTAGGCATTAATACTGCTAAACCGCAACGACACATCACGCGCATCAGAGTTCTTGTCCAACACTCACTGAACCATCATCTTCTTCTTTGGCTTAAGTGCTACTTCAGGGAGTACCGCCTTCCTGCGTAGTGAATCCTTCTATTTGAATTTCCCTTAAGCATCCTGAAGATGACTCACTGAGATACTGTTCTCTCAGTGACTTGAATTGTTCTCGGTTTAAGTTAACACTTAGTTAATTTGTGTCCAAATCATGTTTTAAGTATTCTTGGGTTTTTCATGACCCAACAATTAGTATAACTGAGCTGAGTATTTCAAAATTCGTGGAACCTCGGTGGAATATAGACTGGTCATCTATATTCGACCCGGGACAGTGGGACATAGGCTGACCACCTATGTCCGGCTCAGAGATGAATTTTGCAATACTGAGAATAGTTATAATAAGATTATGTTCGGGTTGTATTTCTACTCAATTTCTAAAGGTTTCATTCATGTGTGTATACTCAATCGTTGTAAGAACTTTCACATCCACATCACCTCGTGAACCGCCGCCTAGAAGCATGTCAGCTAATCATAACTTAACCTCAAGCTTTCATTCTATGACAAGCCACCTTATGGCACCTACTTTTTGGAAACGTCTTATTTACGTTTCACTCTTCTTTTCTTGTTTTGAAGAATCATGCCACCCAAGAGAGCTACTACTACTATGACACCAGCTGAGATCAGAAAGCTTGTTGCCGACAGCATTGAGGCAGCACTGGTGACAGAAAGAGCTGTTGTAGCCGCAGCTGCTGCTGAAGCCGCTTCTCGGGCAGAAACCGCAGAAGCTGCAGGACAAACTGCTAATGGTACTAATGGGCATAAATGTACGTACAAAGACTTTAAGAGTGGTGATCCCGATAAATTTAAAGGCACAGAAGGAGCCACTACGATGATTCATTGGTTTGAAAAGATAGAAGATGTGTTTCTTCTATGCAACTGTCCAGAGGAGTACGAGGTAAAGTTTGCTACCAGTACACTGATTGGGGAAGCCATGTCATGGTGGAGTTCGTATGCAAAACCCATGGGAATGGAAAACGCTCAAAAGCTTCCGTGGGGAGAGTTCAAGAAATTGCTGACAAAGAAGTTTTGCCCACACACTGAGGTGAAGAAAATGGAAACAGAGTTTTATGAGCTAGTGACAGCAGGTAATGATATCGAGACATATATCAGGAGGTTTCAGGAGTTGGCAGCACTATGTCCTACAATGGTTCCGGATACGGAGAAGCTGATAGAAAATTTCATTGATGGACTACCTAACAACATCCGTGGAGATGTGATTTTTTTTACCCGCAAACGTTGGACGAGGTAATCAGGATATCTCAGAAACTTATGCCTCAGATAGTGAAGAAAGGAACTACTTCAAACAACAATAACAGCAACAACAAAAACAACAACAAGAGGAGTTGGGACAACAATCAGAGTGGCAATGCTACTCAACCACAACCAAAGAGGCAAGAAGTCGCCAAGGCCTATGCTGCAGGTCCAGCTAAAAAGAAAGGTTACCAAGGTACCCTACCCAAATGCAACAAGTGTCAAAATCATCATAACCCTGGACATTGTCTTAATCCATGTCGCAACTGTAAGAAGATTGGTCATGCAACTAGGGAATGTCAGTTTTCAATCATTGCTGGAAATCAGAAACCTCCAGTGACATGTTTTGGCTGTGGAGAGATAGGACATTACAGGAATGAATGTCCAAAACAAGGAAATCAAAGGAATGGGAACCAAGGTGGGATAGCTCGTGGTAGAGCCTAGGTCCTCGGAGGAGGGAATTGTCAGCACATCAACGACGTGGAGGACGACAACAATGTTCAAGAACCAAGAACTTCTGCCTTAAAAATAAACGAAAACCTAAACTCTCTAGTGTTGTATTTCTTTTGTGTTTCACTTCAAGTTCTATCGTATGAACTTCATGTACTATTACGAATCCCTATCTAATGGATGTCTTATCTTTTATCACCGCAATGTGACTCCAATATCCGCATATTTTCACCAAATCCACTCCAGAGACCAACGCTAACTGAATTCAGGGACTGAATTCCTTTAACGGGTGGAGACTGTCACAACTCGTAATTTCAGGACCTTTTGAAGATTCAAAATTTTACTATTCATCTCGGGAAATTACTATTCATGGGTTACTATTCATCATTTCACTATTCATCATTTTTGAAGTCGGTTTAAGACTTTGAGAAGCGTTCAAAATTTTCACTATTCACAAAATACTATTCATTCCCGGAGGAAAATCACTATTCATGGTCGTTATTCATCATATCGTAAACTAGGTTTACAGGTATTCAAATTCGCGTAACCGTTAGGGTTTAGCTGCGAATTCATGAGACATCATTTAGGACACGTCATATAGACTAGAGTAGTCTATAAATCATCGTAACATCATCATTATCTTAAGTCATGCACGGGTTTGTGTGATTTTCATTAACGTATGTTTATTTATTTTATAAACGTTACCACTCAGTCATTTCTACTAACATTATACCCGATACTCCCGATTATGACCCTAATATATTTTCATACTAATTATAATGATATAAGAGTTATATTATTATTTTACCCGGTGTTTTTAAACCAATTGCTATATTTTCCGTTAGGAGCTTATAACTCCGTCGGTTTACGATAATTTAACCCGATAACTATTCTGACACCCGATTCTTGCAAGGAATATGATTTTACAATTTTTACAACCTCATCATATTTTATTTTGTACCATTAAAATTCATTTCTAGCTAACTCGGTACCCGATAACACATTATATCTTAACTATATCTAATCAAATCTCATCCATGGGACAAGTTCATTTAATGAGCACATGTATTTCATTTTTTCCTTCCTTGATTGCCGCCCCTTGCCTCCCCCATTAGTCCAAAATTCTTGACTTCTTTGACTCTAAATTACTACTACTAGTTTTATTATTTACATATCTCATTTACACATTGAAACAACTAAAACAACTAGCAAAGTTTTTCTCTCATCTTCTTCCTCCCCTATATGGTTCGGCCTAGATCATAAGACAAGAAGAACATCACCAAAAATTCAGGAACAAGTTACCAACAAGTCTCATTTATACTACTAGTTAGGTTTTTGTGATAAAAACCCTAGGTTCATATACATTTTCTCATCAAAACTCTCCAATATTTCAAGTAAGCTTCATGAACATCTCTTTGATCATTTCATACTTTTATTTAATTCATATGTTCATGTATTTTCAAGTTAGATTAGTTAATCATGCAACTTATTTATGTTATAGATACCACTTTACTCATAAACTATCTCTAACACTAGATCTATAAGTTACACTAGTAATCTCAAGAGATCCACCATTTTTGGTGATGTTTAGGACTCCATGACACCCTAAGAAGGCGTATGGTAGGATTAGATTAGTTGTGGTGTTGATTGGAAGTGGTTTGATCAAGCCTTGAACTAGAAAATGTGTTTTTGACAACAATAGAAATAGGTTCTGTCCAAAATCGTGGGATCTGGAAAACTCAGTAGCTCAGGGAATATTTTGGCTTAAATATTCAGAAAATTCTTTCAAAAACGAAACCTTGGCCACTTGAATCACTAAAAACAGACTTACGACGAGAAAGTTATGATTTTTCAAAGTTTGACGACGAAAAACTAAATTCTGAAAATTTACGTGCTGATCGCCGAGATTCAAAGGACAAAACGAGGCGTTAGACGTGATCTAGACAACCCGACCTACTAAAATCATGTTAGTTCATGTTAATACGAAGCCGTGAATATAAAGAACGTAGAAAACGAGCTTATAACGACCAAGATATACACGTTTGAACCCGACGAACACTACTTTATTTTTGACAGCACTAATAGAAATATTTTCTAAGTGTAAAAACTAGTATTTTTACAAGACATAACATTGCTAGCCGATTTTCTAATTAATCAAGATGCGTATGATCAACATGGCAAACATATGAATTCAAGATAAATTTATAAGGTTTCTAAAAACGCCAAGCTTATTCACTGACACTTAACGTGCACCATTTCGCGACTAGTTTTGCGAGGCCATTTGGGCATATTTTCAAGTTATGAAAAATGTTAAACTACGACGAAAACATTATATTTGCCGATATAACACCAAACGAGGATCGTGGAGTATCGTTTCAACATGTTTACACGAAAAACGTTTATTAACTTAACGAGACGTCAAAAATGTATTTTTCAACGATAAACGTTATTTTCAAAACTAACGAGTGGTATCGTTAACATACGTATTTGCATGTGTAGCATCATTTCATTGCTTACATTAGATCCTATCATTCATATTAGGTTGCGGTTAGAGATCGTGCCTCATTTCAGTGTATTCACTTTTTTCATTTTAACTATCGCATCAGGTGAGTTCATAGCCCCTACTTTTACTTGTTTTGTAACTGTTTTTGGGGGAGAATACATGCTCGTTTTTCATTAAACTTTATGCTCGTTTTACATTTAAATTCACTGTTTGTTTTACAATTAAACACCATGCTTGTTTTATTTGTAATGTGACATGTCTTTTAAACATTATTAATTGTTCATATGGCGACATTGTTAGATTTATTTATATGGCGACATTGTTAGATTTATTTATATGGCGACATTGTTAGAATTGTTTATATGGCGTCATTGTCAGAATTATCATATGACGTCATTGTCATGGCGATATTGTCATATTTAACATTAAATTTTGCTTTCCATATATTACTTTTTTTTACAAACCATATCACATTTAGGAGAGGGTTGTAAACACACAGGTTGCAAGTCTTGTATGGGTAGGGCTTGAAACTGGGTGGATTTACAATGCTTTTGCTGGGAAATCTTCATTCAAACACTTTACTTT
Organism: Artemisia tridentata subsp. tridentata; assembly: GCA_021014915.2. Classification (NCBI taxonomy): domain Eukaryota; kingdom Viridiplantae; phylum Streptophyta; class Magnoliopsida; order Asterales; family Asteraceae; genus Artemisia; species Artemisia tridentata. Next base: position 150,825,164 of record CP139506.1, read on the forward strand.
ATTCAATAAACTCTATGAACTCACCAACCTCGTGTTGACTCTTTTAGCATGTATTTTCAGGTATAAGCAATAGCACGCTACTGGAGGCTTTTGGCAGGGCATGGCATGGTCATAGAAGACTCTGATAAACATTTGGGGAGTTTAACTTATTTAAAGGCCTATTTCCGCACTACTTTTAACAATGAAAATTCAACACTTTTGTTAAACAATTTTATTCTAAATGTTTGAGGTGAAAACCGTTCTTTGTACTTGTGTTGTGATACCAATTGAGTTGCACCCCAGCAACATGTATGCTTCCGCTAGAACCGATTCTGGGGGTGTTACTGATTGGTATCAGAGCCTTAGCTATAGAGAACTGGGTGATTTCAAAACCTAGACTATAGCTACTTTCACGAAAACTTAACCCTATGACCGCCACGTGCCTGCCTGCCAAGCTGATGCCTCATTTGTGGTTTGTTGCTGACATATGTGATGAGATTTGTATCTCATTATCAGATAGATTATACTCACTTATTCTCATTGATTACTATAGTTGTCTTTCATATAAGCATGCTCACATATCATACACGTCATAGCGTTACGCCTTTTCCTTGCGTAGTTTCATCATTCGACCTCGAGTTTGGTCAATTGCCTTAGTCTTTTAAAACGTCCTTTATATGTGAAGGACATAGTATTAGTATAACTGATCTGAGTATTTCAAAATTCATGGAACCTCGGTGAAAAATAGACTGGTCATCCATATTCGACCCGGGACAGTGGGACATAGGCTGACCACCTATGTCCGGCTTAGAGATGAATTTTACAATACTGGGAATAGTTATAACAAGATTATGTCCGGGTTGCATTTCTACTCAATTTCTAAAGGTTTCATTCATGTGTGTATACTCAATCGTTGCAAGAACTTTCACATCCACATCACCTCGTGAACCGCCGCCTAGAAGCATGTCAGCTAATCATAACTTAACCTCAAGCTTTCATTCTAGGACAAGGCACCTTATGGCTCCTACTTTTTGGAAATGTCTTATTTACGTTTCACTCTTCTTTTCTTGTTTTGAAGAATCATGCCACCCAAGAGAGCTACTACTACTATGACACCAGCTGAGATCAGAAAGCTTATTGCCGACAGCATTGAGGCAGCACTGGTGACAGAAAGAGCTGCTGTAGCCGCAGCTACTGCTGAAGCCGCTTCTCGGGTAGAAACCGCAGAAGCTGCAGGACAGACTGCTAATGGTACTAATGGGCATAAATGTACGTACAAAGACTTTAAGAGTGGTGATCCCGAGAAATTTAAAGGCACGGAAGGAGCCACTACGATGATTCATTGGTTTGAAAAGATAGAAGATGTGTTTCTTCTATGCAACTGTCCAGAGGAGTACGAGGTAAAGTTTGCTACCAGTACACTGATTGGGGAAGCCATGTCATGGTGGAGTTCGTATGCAAAACCCATGGGAATGGAAAACGCTCAAAAGCTTACGTGGGGAGAGTTCAAGAAATTGCTGACAAAGAAGTTTTGCCCACGCACTGAGGTGAAGAAAATGGAAACAGAGTTTTATGAGCTAGTGACAGCAGGTAATGATATCGAGACATATATCAGGAGGTTTCAGGAGTTGGCAGCACTATGTCCTACAATGGTTCCGGATACGGAGAAGCTGATAGAAAATTTCATTGATGGACTACCTAACAACATCCGTGGAGATGTGATTTCTTTTGACCTGCAAACGTTGGACGAGGCAATCAGGATATCTCAGAAACTTATGGCTCAGTTAGTGAAGAAAGGAACTACTTCAAACGACAATAACAGCAACAACAACAACAAGAGGAGTTGGGACAACAATCAGAGTGGCAATGCTACTCAACCACAACCAAAGAAGCAAGAAGTCGCCAAGGCCTATGCTGTAGGTCCAGCTGAAAATAAAGGTTACCAAGGTACCCTACCCAAATGCAACAAGTGTCAAAATCATCATAACCCTGGACATTGTCTTAATCCATGTGGCAACTGTAAGAAGATTGGTCATCCAACTAGGGAATGTCAGTTTCCAATCATTGCCGGAAATCAAAAACCTCTAATGACATATTTTGGTTGTGGAGAGATAGGACATTACAGGAATGAATGTCCAAAATAAGGGAATGGGAACCAAGGTGGGATAGCTCGTGGTAGAGCCTAGGTCCACGGAGGAGGGAATTGTCAGCACATCAACGACGTGGAGGACGACAACAATGTTCAAGAACCAAGAACTTCTGTCTTAAAAATAAACGAAAACCTAAACTCTCTAGTGTTGTATTTCTTTTGTGTTTCACTTCAAGTTCTATCGTATGAACTTCATGTACTATTACGAATCCCTATCTAATGGATGTCTTGTCTTTTATCACCGCAATGTGACTCCAATATCCGCATATTTTCACCAAATCCACTCCAGAGACCAACGCTAACTGAATTCAGGGACTGAATTCCTTTAACGGGTGGAGACTGTCACAACTCGTAATTTCAGGTCCTTTTCAAGCTTCAAAATTTCACTGTTCATCTCAGGAAATTACTATTCATGAGTTACTATTCATTATTTCAATATTCATCATTTTTGAAGTCTGTTTGAGACTTTGAGAAGCGTTCAAAAATTTGACTATTCACGTAACACTATTCATTCTCAGAGGAAAATCACTATTCATGGTCGTTATAGGTTTATAGGTATTCAAATTCGCGTAACCGTTAGGGTTTAGCTGCGAATTCATGAGACATCATTTAGGACACGTCATATAGACTAGAGTAGTCTATAAATCATCGTAACATCATCATTATCTTAAGTCATGTGCGGGTTTGTGTGATTTTCATTAACGTATGTTTATTTATTTTATAAACGTTACCACTCAGTCATTTCTACTAACATTATACCCGATACTCCCGATTATGACCCTAATATATTTTCATACTAATTATAATGATATAAGAGTTATATTATTATTTTACCCGGTGTTTTTAAACCAATTGCTATATTTTCCGTTAGGAGCTTATATAATTTAACCCGATAAGTATTCTGACACCCGATTCTTGCAAGGAATATGATTTTACAATTTTTACAACCTCATCATATTTTATTTTGTACCATTAAAATTCATTTCTAGCTAACTCGGTACCCGATAACACATTATATCTTAACTATATCTAATCAAATCTCATCCATGGGACAAGTTCATTTAATGAGCACATGTATTTCATTTTTTTCTTCCTTGATTGCCGCCCCTTGCCTCCCCCATTAGTCCAAAATTCTTGACTTCTTTGACTCTAAATTACTACTACTAGTTTTATTATTTACATATCTCATTTACACATTGAAACAACTAAAACAACTAGCAAAGTTTTTCTCTCATCTTCTTCCTCCCCTATATGGTTCGGCCTAGATCATAAGACAAGAAGAACATCACCAAAAATTCAAGAACAAGTTACCAACAAGTCTCATTTATACTACTAGTTAGGGTTTTGTGATAAAAACCCTAGGTTCATATACATTTTCTCATCAAAACTCTCCAATATTTCAAGTAAGCTTCATGAACATCTCTTTGATCATTTCATACTTTTATTTAATTCATATGTTCATGTATTTTCAAGTTATATTTGTTAATCATGCAACTTATTTATGTTATAGATACCACTTTACTCATAAACTATCTCTAACACTAGATCTATAAGTTACACTAGTAATCTCAAGAGATCCACCATTTTTGGTGATGTTTAGGACTCCATGACACCCTAAGAAGGCGTATGGTAGGATTAGATTAGTTGTGGTGTTGATTGGAAGTGGTTTGATCAAGCCTTGAACTAGAAAATGTGTTTTTGACAACAATAGAAGTAGGTTCTGTCCAAAATCGAGGGATCTGGAAAACTCAGTAGCTCAGGGGATATTTTGGCTTAAATATTCAGAAAATGCTTTCAAAAACGAAACCTTGGCCGCTTGAATCACTAAAAACCGACTTACGACGAGAAAGTTATGATTTTTCAAAGTTTGACGACGAAGAACTAAATTCTGAAAATTTACATGCTGATCGCCGAGATTCAAAGGACAAAACGAGGCGTTAGACGTGATCTAGACGACCCGACCTACTGAAATCATGTTAGTTCATGTTAATACGAAGTCGTGGATATAAAGAACTGTCACACCCCCAAATTTCGTGACTTGCAGCGGAATAAGTCATTCAGGGGCACGACTGGTCATAGCACCAAAGTTGCAGTTATATTGAACGACCTAAAGTGTCGTTTAGAAAATACATTGTTTGATTATTAAAAAAAAACATTCAGAGTTATAAAGCTAGGTCCCAAAAGGTGAAACAAGTTTTCATAAAACAGGTTCATACAATTCAAACGATGGATAAGTGCATAAAATAAAAAGTTAGACGCGTCGACTCCGCGACTCCATGAGGTCCATATGCAAGCCAACATGCGATACCTTAATTACCTGAAAATACATTGCTAAAAATGGTCATCAAAAATGTTGGTGAGGTCATAGGTTTATGTAAATGAGATGCTTCTACGGAAACCACAAGTATAAATTGTATGACAAAATGTCACATAAAAATATTACATTAGCTCTTAAGCTCATGACCCCGAAGCTAGACTGATATAAATGCCCCAAAAGGGAGTGCTTTGCCAAACACTCTGAATGTATGAAATGAAATGCGTTCGTTTGACCAGTTGGTGCTACCAACCCGAACGGAGGCGTCACCCTCAATAGATCTATCCACTCACCTTCGCTTGCTCACAATTAACGGTCCATGATAAATAAAAGGGGACTTTAAATTGGCAATGATGTAACTTAAGAAATGTAAATGAGTTTGTATACTTTGGTCCGCATATAAAAATGGTGCAATGTATTCTCCCCCGAGAGTTTAGAAATCAAATAAACAATTGAAAACGGGGCTATGAAAACTCACCTGATATGATATAGCAACAATGACAATGATGAAATGAGGCTCGGTCTCTAACCGCGACCTATTATGAATGATGTGATCCAATGTAAGCAATGATACAATACAACACATGCAAATACGTATGTTAACGATACCACTTGTTAGTTTTGAAAATAGCTTTTATCGACGAAAAATACACCTTTGACGTCTCGCTAAGTTATAAACTACTTTTCGCGTAAACACGTTGAAACGGTACTCCACGATCCTTGTTTGGTGTTCTATTAGCAAATATAATGTTTTCGTCGTAAAACAACACTTTTCATAACTTGTGAAAATATGTCCAAAACGGCTTCGTGAAACTAGTCGCGAAATATTGCACGTTACGTGTTAGTTGATCGAACTCGACGTTTTTGTAAATCTTGTAACCATGTTTAATTGTCGTTTCCTTTAACTTCCGGTTGTACACGCCTCGATCAATTAGAAAATCGGCTAACAACGTTATGTTTCGCAAAAACACTAGTTTTAATATTTAAAACACTTTCTAATAGTGGCTGTCAAAATAAACTAAAGTTCGTCGGCTTTAAACGTGAATAACTCGGCCGTTACAAGCTCGTTTTCTACGTTCTTTATATCCACGGATTCGTCACAACATGAGCTAACATAATCTCAGTAGCTCGGCTCTCCTAGATCATGTCTAACGCCTCGTTTGGTCCTTTAAAGTTCGGCTAACAGCACGCTTATTTTCAGAAAATTAGTTTTCGTCGCCTAACTTCGAAAAATCATATCTCCTTCGTTATAAGTCAGTTTTTAGTGATTCTTGCGGCCACGGTTTCGTTTTTGAAAGAACTTTCTGAATATGAAGGCCAAAATATGCCAAAAATTACTGAGTTTTCCAGTTTACACGTTTTTGGACAGAACCTATTTTAGATTGTTAAAAACTCACTTTCTTGGTTCTAAACTTGATCATACTAACTCAAATCAACTCCACAAGTTCGCAAATCCTACCATACACCTTCTTAGGGTGTCATGGGGTCCTAAACATCACCAACCTTGGTGGATTTCATGAGATCATTAGTGAAACTTATAGATCTAGTGATTAAGATAGTTTATGTTCAAAAGTGGTAAGTAAAACATAAGTAACTTGCATGGATGACTAATATAACTTGAAAATACATGAACATATAAATCAAATGAAAGTAATAGATGATCAAAACATGTTCTTGAAACTTACTTGATGATTTGATGAGTTTGGATAAGAAATGAGCAATAAACTTGAGGTTTGATCACAAATTCATAACTAGGAAGGTAAATGGAGTGTGATTATGACTTGATCTTGAAAAAGTGATGGATTTTGGTTGGTGTTCTTGGTTGGGCCGTGGGTATGGATGGAGAGGAAGAGAGTGTTTGATCTAATTTAGCTAGTGGAATGTTACTTGTATGTGCTTGTGTTAGTGGAGATGTAAATAAATGTGTACTAATTCATTAATGAGCTTTGGAAGCATTAGCTAAATGGGGGGTTAGGGGGGGGGGCACATGGGGTAATTTAGGATAGATTTGATGTTTAATGCAAGACTTGTCTCCCATTTATTTAGATATTGGATGTTTAGTGTATACATGGAGTGTTATCGGGTACCGAGTTAACTAGAAATAACTCGTGACGAGGTGAAATGAGATACGACGAAGTTGTAAAATTTGAAAAATCATGTTCCTTGCAAGAATCGGGTGTTAGAATGATTATCGGATTGAATTTTTGTAAACCGACGGAGTTATAAGCGTCAAACGAAAAATATAGCGATTGGTTTAAAAACACCGGGTAAAGTAATAATATAATCTCTATATCATTATAATTAGCTTGAAAATGTATTAGGATCATTGTCGGGAGTATTGGGTATAATGTCAGTAGAAATGACTGAGTGGTAACGTTAATTAAACAATTAAGCATACGTTAATGAAAATCACACAAACCCGTGCATGAACTGAAATGATAATGATGTTACTGATGATATGCAGACTACTCTAGTCTGTATGATATGCCTTTACTGATGATGCATGGATACGCAGCTAAACCTAACTGGTTACGTGCATTTGAATACCCGTAAACCTGGTTTATAACATGATGAATGATGCCCATGAATAGTAATTTCCCTCTGGGAATGAATAGTGTCATGTGAATAGTAAATTTTTTGACGACTTCTCAAAGTCTCAAACTGACTTCAAAAACGATGAATAGTGAAATGATGAATAGTGATCGGTGAATAGTGATTGATGAATAGTAACTCATGAATAGTAAATTATCGAGGTTTGGAAAATGACCTGAAATTACGAGTCGTGACAAGAACATAGAAAACGAACTTATAACGACCAAGATATACACGTTTGAACCCGACGAACACTACTTTATTTTTTACAGCACTAATAGAAATATTTTCTAAGTGTAAAAACTAGTATTTTTACAAGACATAACATTGCTAGCCGATTTTCTAATTAATCAAGACGCGTATGATCAACATGGCAAACATATTAATTCAAGATAAATTTATAAGGTTTCTAAAAACGCCAAGCTTATTCACTGACACTTAACGTGCACCATTTCGCGACTAGTTTTGCGAGGCCATTTGGGCATATTTTCAAGTTATGAAAAATGTTAAACTACGACGAAAACATTATATTTGCCGATATAACACCAAACGAGGATCGTGGAGTATCGTTTCAACATGTTTACACGAAAAACGTTTATTAACTTAACGAGACGTCAAAAATGTATTTTTCAACGATAAACGTTATTTTCAAAACTAACGAGTGGTATCGTTAACATACGTATTTGCATGTGTAGCATCATTTCATTGCTTACATTAGATCCTATCATTCATATTAGGTTGCGGTTAGAGACCTTGCCTCATTTCAGTGTATTCACTTTTGTCATTTTAACTATCGCATCAGGTGAGTTCATAGCCCCTACTTTTACTTGTTTTGTAACTGTTTTTGGGGGAGAATACATGCTCGTTTTTCATTAAACTTTATGCTCGTTTTACATTTAAACTCACTGTTTGTTTTACAATTAAACACCATGCTTGTTTTATTTGTAATGTGACATGCCTTTTAAACATTATTAATTGTTCATATGGCGACATTGTTAGATTTATTTATATGGCGACATTGTCATGGAGACATTGTTAGATTTATTTATATGGCGACATTGTTAGAATTGTTTATATGGCGTCATTGTCAGAATTATCATATGACGTCATTGTCATGGCGATATTGTCATATTTAAAATTAAATTTTGCTTTCCATATATTACTCTTGTTTACACAAACCAGATCACATTTAGCAGTGGGTTGTAAACACACAGGTTGCAAGTCTTGCATGGGTGGGGCTTGGAACTGGGTGGATTTACAATGCTTTTGCTGGGAAATCTTCATTCAAACACTTTACTTTATTCAATAAACTCTATGAACTCACCAACCTCGTGTTGACTCTTTTAGCATGTATTTTTAGGTATAAGCAATAGCACGCTACTGGAGGCTTTTGGCAGGGCATGGCATGGTCATAGAAGACTCTGATAAACATTTGGGGACCGTTTAACTTATTTAAAGGCCTATTTCGGCACTACTTTTAACAATGAAAATTAAACACTTTTGTTAAACAATTTTATTCTAAATGTTTGAGGTGAAAACCGTTCTTTGTACTTGTGTTATGATACCAATTGAGTTGCACCCCAGCAACATGTATGCTTCTGCTGGACCCGATTCTGGGGGTGTTACAGTTAAAAACGTAGTTACGTTATGGTGCTCGTTTAAATATCAATTATGCACATTTATATTTCATCACTCGTTCATCTCGTACATAAAGTGTGGTCGTTTTGTTAATAAGTATCTTAGAAAATCACCGACGTGCTTTAACAACATTCTACACTAGTTGTCTAATTGATTTGTGAGAAAAAATAGAGTTTTACGTCAAAATACACACATTGTTAGATTTCTGAAAATGACCAAGTAGCCTAGTTATGCTAGTCGTAAAACAGTTTCTACTAAGTGTTACTGACCCAACTTAGTGGATTTAGGAAGTATGTAGTAAGGTCTACAAAAGCTAACACTGACTTATAGCCCATTCGGATCCCGATCCCACACTTTTATGGCCATAAAATTAGGTGGTTCGGGTGTTTTGATGGTTTCTGGACAGTTTTCGGGGAAGTTTGAAAGGTCACAAGTTACTCGTTATAAATCCATTTGACGAACGGTTGGACTTTTTGGAAACTAGGCCAGGTGAAATTTATTTTACCTACTAGTGCCATTTTTCCCTAACAGACCCTATCTATGAGAAAAACAGGGTTAAACATGGTCACATGGGAAAAACACTTTTGACACTTAAAAAAGTTTTAGTTTGAGCTGTTGGTTTTGGACACTTGTCGTCATAATTCAAATCTATGTATCTTGGTCGTTTTAGCTCCATTTCTTGAGTTCTTTATATCCCCGGGTTCGTATTTAAGTATACTAACATATTTTTACTATCTCAGAATATTTAGCTAACTTCAAATGCCCATTTTTACCCTTTGAAAAACCCTCATCAGCATGTGTTTATTCAGAAATTTTGTTTTCGTCGCCTATATTCAAATTATTGTATCTCCTTCGTTATAAGCCCGTTTTAATCCATTCAAGCAGACACGTTTTCGTATTTGAGTCTATTTTCTATATTTCTAGTCTAATCTTACTCCCAACCTACTGATTTTTCCAGATTTAACAAAATGGGACAGCTTCTCTTTAAAAATGTTTCAAAGTGCATTTTCTAGTTTTCAAATCATTCAAAACCACTTCCAACAACTTCAAAACTAATCCTAACTCTTCCACCGATTTGTCAAGATTAAGGATTAACTAGTATGTTCATGAAATATGTTTAGGACTTAGTTACTAGTTAAAATTCATTATACTTATAAAACATTACAAACATGTACTTAGGGTGCTATATCCATATACATCATGAAATTTTCACAAAGTAAGTTATGTAGAGATTGTAAGAAAATAGTGTTGTGACTTACTTAAGGTGATTAGTGTGATGAGAAGGTGATTTACTTGATTAACCCAAGATCAATACTCCTAAACCCCTACAAATATGTCCTAGTGATACTTGAACTTGCCAAAACAACTTTCCTTATTCCTTCGTGCTCCTTGGTGGATCGAATTGTATATGTGAGAATGGGTGATGATAGTGTTTCTTCTTTCTTTCTTTTTAAGTGTAAGTAAAATTGGTGTTGAAGTATGTATTTATAGGAGAAATATCAAGTTGGTCAAAGTCATTTGGTCTTGGTCTTGGTCTTTGGTCTTGCCTTGACCAAATTTTATGGAGTGAGGGGGGGGGGGACAAGGTGGCTAGTCAAGCCACCAAAATGTATTACATGTTTCATGTGATCATGTTGTCTAATAATTAAGTGAGTATGAAAATTTATCTAGAAATTGATTTGGTTTAGAGGGGGGGGGCGGCAAATATGTCAAAATGGGAGTAATTTGTTTTTCTTTGGTACCAAAAATATATATATATTGAATGTATTGGGTATTAAAAATAGTTATTGGTTAATAGTTTTTACGGTTAACGTCAAATACGTATAATTAAGCGAGCATAGTAAAAGAATTATAAAAGTGTAAGAAAATTATTTTTGACACTTTTGTATTAATTTAGTGAGTGTAAGAGTGTATTAAAAATTATTGTCAGGAATGTCGGGTGCATTTTTCATTTAAATCGCAAAAAGCGTTTGTTAACTTAATAAACGTAAATAAATAAAAAGGGAATTATTTTAGGGATTAAAATTTCGAACCGGAGTAGGAGCTAGGTATTGGGATGTTGTAGACTAAATGTAGTTTAAATTCATAGAGCACAAGAGGGTTGCTCCTAGTTTTATGTTTATTTAACTAAAGAGTTATACGTAAAAAGTGTTCTTGTAAAATTTCAAAGTTGTAAATTGGAGTTTGAAAATAAATGTGGACGTGGAAAATTACGGGTTGCTACAGTCTCCATCCGTTAAAGGAATTCAGTCCCTGAATTCAGCTCGTTCATTCTACAGACGTATGTTCTCGCTTTAAATGATCTCAGGATTTCCTTGAGAATTCCAGCGAACCTTAATGATAGGAATTCGACTATGTTAGCTTGCAACGTGATATGAAGTTGGGCTAGCTTTTCAAGACAAGGTTGAGTTAAAGGTAGTGAAATAGAGAGGGTAATGGGCAAGGCTTGTCGCATTGCGGCGATAAAAGATAAAACATTCATTAGATAGAAATTCGTAATAGTACATGAAACTTATACGATAGAACTTAAAGTGAAACGCAAAAGAAATACAACTCTAGACAGTTTTGGCTTTGGTTCTCTTGTTCTTCATCTCCGGGCAGTCCTTACTAAAGTTTCCTATGTTTCGACATTCGAAGCAGCTCCCCGGGATCCTCTAATTTGTGGGATTCCTACAGTCCTTAGTCTGGTGACCACGCTTCTTGCACAACCCACACAGTTTGCTGCAATGACCTAGGTGATGAAGATTGCATGTGTTGCAGTAGGGTAAATTCCCAGCATATCTTTTCTTGATGCGTGGTCCTGCAGTATAGGCTTTAACCACTTTTTGTCCTTTGTTTGGTTGTCGAACTTGATCTTTTCCTTGGTTGTCATCCCATTTCCTCTTGTTGTCATTGTTGCTGCGGTTGTTGTCGTTCTCATCTCGAGCAGCCCTTGCTCGAACAAATTGGTCCATCAGGCTGTGAGACATTCGAATTGTCTCCATGAGAGTGTTGGGTTTTGATGAGGTAACATTTCCCTGGATACTGGGTGGAAGTTCCTAGATGTACCTTTCGATCCTCTTACGGGTAGTAGAAACCATTTCAGGGAAAAGGGTAGCCAGTTCATGGTATCGCTCAGTATAAGCTGCAATGTCGACTCCCTTCACTGCTAAGTTCCAAAACTCGACTTCCATTTTTTGAACCTCATTTCTTGGACAATACTCGGCTATTACCATTTCCTTGAAATCAGCCCATGGTGTTTCAAAAGCAGCATCCAGTCCCACTGACTGAGCATGAGCATTCCACCAAGATAAGGCACCATCCAGCAAGGTACCCGTAGCATATTTCACCTTATAGTCCTCCGCGCAGTTACACATGTGGAAAACCGACTCCAGTTTCTCTAACCATCTGACTAAGCTGACAGCCCCTTCTTTGCCACTGAAATGCTGAGGTTGGCAGTACATAAATTCCTTGTAGGTACAACCACGAGCCACGGGTCCAACCCTGGTCTCCGTTCCTCTGGCTTCCCTGCCGTTACTACTGTTGCGGAGGGTCTCGTATTCAGCCATAGCAGCGGCAACTTGTGCTGTGACTCGCTGAGCAACGAGTCTATCGATAGCAGCTGCACTCATGCTTTGTTTCTTTGGTGGCATTCTCTTCAAAACAAGAAAAGAAGAGTGAGGCGTAATAAAGACGTTTCCTAAAAGTAGGTGCTCTAAAGTGGCTTTTCGAAAAATGAAAACTTGAGGTCATGTTATGATTAGCTGGCGTGCTTCTAGGCGGTGGTTTACGAGGTGTTGTAGATGTTCTAAATTATGGGACGAGTGTTCAAACTAGTCTTCTGGAATGGTTAGTAAGGTAATCGGGAAATTGGTAGACTGTAACGGGTTTTAAGGTCACGTAAAACGATATTTCGTATGATTGTGAAAATTTTCAGAGATCATTTGTATTATTCAAGATATCTTGGAAATGTTTAAAGGACCTTTAAAAAGTACGAGTGTCCATTTAAAAGAAAAGTATTGTGACAAGAAAGTATTGTGGTGCTAATGTGTTGGATGTAGATGTGAATGTTCATGCAACGATTGTATATACACACAGAAATTTTGAAACCCATAGAAATCTAGTAGATAATCAACTTGGACATAATTCTATTATAACTATTCTCAGTATTTCAAAATTCACCTCTGAGTCGGACATAGGTGATCAGGCTATGTCCCACTGTCCCTAATCGAATATTGGTGATCAGTCTATATTCTACCGAGATTCAATGAATTTTGAAATACTCAGCTCAGTTATACTAATAATATGTCCCTCACATTTAGAAGCCGTTTTGAAAGACTAAGGCAAGTGACAAAACTCGAGGTCGAACGATGAGATTACGTAAGGAAAAGGCATAATGTTGTGACATGTACGATACGTAAGCATAAGTATATGGAAGATACTTATAGTAATCAACGAAAATAAGTGGGTATAATTGATCCGATAATAAGACAAAAATCTCATCAAATATGTCAGCAAACAATTCACAAGTGAGGCATCAGCTTGGCAGGCAGGCACGTGGCGGTCATAGGGTTAAGTTTTCATAAAAGTAGTTATAGTCTAGGTTTTAAAAATACACAGTTCTTTATAACCAAGGCTCTGATACCAATCTGTAACACCCCCAAAATGGGTTGCAATGGAAGATGATGTCGTTGGGGTGCTACTAAATTGGTACCACAACACAGAGTAAAGAGAACGGATTTACCGTATCCGTTTAGAACAAATTTTTATAATCAAAAGTACTTTGTTTTACATCACTCAATAAAATACGGAAATACAGGCCCATAAAAGAAATGACGTGGTCCCCAAATGAATATCTGAGTATCTTGATCCTATAACCATGCCATGCCATGGCAAAAGCTGCCAAAGGTAAGCTGACACTTTAGAACCTGAAAATACATGCTAAAATATGACAACACGAGGTTGGTGAGTTCATAGATTTAAGTAAACAACAAGTTATGTATGGACCATAAGATTTCAAAGACCAATATATTCCAAATATAGAAAGAGTTATTGTTGTATTAAGTTCATGACACCGAAGCCTTAAGATTTCTGGTTTGAGCATCTGTTTGACATACCAGTCAAGTGGGGAAACCACCCGGACAACCAAAGTTTCGGGTAGATGTCCACCTAGGACATCCAAGGTTCCTCAAATGATTATGCGTCCGTTTGACATACGAGTCAAATGGGGAAACCACCCGGATGGGGAGTTCAATCCCAATAGATTTATTCACAACATTCGCGCTTAACGATTCATAACATAGGAAATATGTAATAGTTTAATACACTTATGTCAATAAGAAAATAATCAAGTGTGTAACCGGTAAACACATAATACTTTCGAGTAACAAATCAAGGGTTTCAACCAATTAGTAATGTTTGGGAAAACAATTCACGTTTCAAGTAAAACGAGCATGGAGTTTAAATATAAACGAGCATGTATTCTCCCCCAAAACAGTTATAAAACAAGTAAAAGTAGGGGCCATGAACTCACCTGGAACAACCGATATGATAACAAAAGGTAAGTGCACGGAGTTGAGGCTCGGAAACTACTCGCAACCTAATATGAGTAATATGTCTTAGGTTCGGCAAAAGGTCATGTATGCAAGTTTACACTCTAATATATCACCCGTACATGTTTATTGTAAAGTTTGGTGGTTAAAAACGTAGTTACATTATGGTGCTCGTTTAAATATAAATTATGCACATTTATATATCGTCACTAGTTCATCTCGTAAATAAAGTGTGGTCGTTTTGTTAATAAGTATCTTAGAAAATCACCGACGTACTTTAACAATATTCTACGCTAGTTGTCTAATTGATTTTTGAGAAAAAAAAGAGTTTTACGTCAAAATTCACTTTGTTAGATTTCTGAAAATGACCAAGTAGCCTAGTAAAGCTAGTCGTAAAACAGTTTCTACTAAGTGTTACTGACCCAACTTAGTGGATTTAGGAAGTATGTAGTAAGGTCTACAAAAGCTAACACTGACTTATAGTCCATTTGGATCTCGATCCCACACTTTTATGGCCATAAAGTTAGGTGGTCCGGCTGTTTTTATGGTTTCTGGACAGTTTTCGGGGAAGTTTGAGAGGTCATAAGTTACTTGTTATAAATCCATTTGACGAACGGTTGGACTTTTTGGAAACTAGGCCAGGTGAAATTTATTTTACCTACTAGTGCCATTTTTCCCTAACAGACCCTATCTATGAGAAAAACAGGGTTAAACATGGTCACATGGGAAAAACACTTTTGACACTTAAAAAAGTTTTAGTTTGAGCTGTTGCTTTTGGACACTTGTCGTCATAATTCAAATCTATGTATCTTGGTCATTTTAGCTCTGTTTCTTGAGTTCTTTATATCACCGGGTTCGTATTTAAGTATACTAACATACTTTTACTATCTCAGAATATTTAGCTAACTTCAAATGCCCATTTTTACCCTTTGAAAAACCCTTATCAGCATGTGTTTATTCAGAAATTTTGTTTTCGTCGCCTATATTCAAATTATTGTATCACCTTCGTTATTAGCCCGTTTTAATCCAGTCAAGCGGCCATGTTTTTGTATTTGAGTCTATTTTCTATATTTCTAGTCTAATCTTACTCCCAACCTACTGATTTTTCCAGATTTAACAAAATGGGACAACTTCTCTTTAAAAATGTTTCAAAGTGCGTTTTCTAGTTTTCAAATCATTCAAAACCACTTCCAACAACTTCAAAACTAATCCCAACTCTTCCACCGATTTGTCAAGATTAAGGATTAACTAGTATGTTCATGAAATATGTTTAGGACTTAGTTACTAGTTATAATTCATTATACTTATAAAACATTACAAACATGTACTTAGGTTGCTATATCCATATACATCATGAAATTTTCACAAAGAAAGTTACGTAGAGATTTTAAGAAAATAGTGTTGTGACTTACTTAAGGTGATTAGTGTGATGAGAAGGTGATTTACTTGATTAACCCAAGATCAATACTCCAAAACCCCTACAAATATGTCCTAGTGATACTTGAGCTAGCCAAAACAACTTTCCTTCTTCCTTCGTGCTCCTTGGTGGATCGAATTGTATATGTGAGAATGGCTGATGATAGTTTTTCTTCTTTCTTACTTTGTAAGTGTAAGTAAAATTGGTGTTGAAGTATGTATTTATAGGAGAAATATCAAGTTGGTCAAAGTCATTTGGTTTTGGTCTTTGGTCTTTCCTTGTCCGAATTTTTGGAGTAGGGGGGGGGGGGGACAAGGTGGCTAGTCAAGCCACCAAAATATATTCCATGTTTCATGTGATCATGTTGTATAGTAATTAAGTGAGTAGGAAAATTTGTCTAGAAATTGATATGCTTTGGGGGGGGGGGGGCGGGCAAATATATCAAAATGGGAGTAATTTGTTTCTCTTTGGTACCAAAAATATATATATTGAATGTATTGGGTATTAAAAATAGGTATTGGTTAATAGTTTTTGCGGTTAACGTCAAATACGTATAATTAAGCGAGCTTAGTAAAAGAATTATAAAAGTGTAAGAAAATGATTTTTGCCACTTTTGTATTAATTTAGTGAGTGGGAGAGTTTATTAAAAATTATTGTCAGGAGTGTCGGGTGCATTGTTCATTTAAATCGCGAAAAGCGTTTGTTGACTTAATAAACGTAAATAAATAAAAAAGGAATTGTTTTAGGGATTAAAATTTTGAACCAGAGTAGGAGCTAGGTATTGGGATGTTGTAGACTAAATATAGTCTAAATTCATAGAGCACAAGAGGGTTGCTCCTAGTTTTATGTTTATTTAACTAAAGAGTTATACGTAAAAAGTGTTCTTGTAAAATTTCAAAGTAGTAAATTGGAGTTTGAAAATAAATGTGGGAGTTGAAAATTACGGGTTGCTATAGTCTCTACCCGTTAAAGGAATTCAGTCCCTGAATTCAGCTCGTTCGTTCTACAGACGTATGTTCTCGCTTTAAGTGATCTCAAGATTTCCATGATAATTCCAGCGAACCTTAATGATAGGAATTCGACTATGTTAGCTTGCAACGTGATATGAAGTTGGACTAGCTTTTCAAGACAATGTTGAGTTAAAGGTAGTGAAATAGAGAGTGTAATGGGCGAGGCTTGTCGCGTTGCGACAATAAAAGATAAAACATTCATTAGATAAAAATTCGTAATAGTACATGAAACTTATACGATAGAACTTAAAGATAAACGCAAAAGAAATATAACTCTAGAGAGTTTAGGCTTTGGTTTTCTTGTTCTTCAGCTCCGGGCAGTCCTTCCTGAAGTGTCCTATGTTTCCACATTCGAAGCAGCTCCCCGGGATCCTCTAATTTGTGGGATTCCTACAGTCCTTAGTCTGGTGACCACGATTCTTGCACAACCCACACAGTTCGCTGCAATGACCTAGGTGATGAAGATTGCATGTGTTGCAGTAGGGTAAATTCCTAGCATATCTTTTCTTGATGCATGGTCCTGCAGTATAGGATTTAACCATTTCTTTTCCTTTGTTTGGCTGTCGAACTTGATCTTTTCCTTGGTTGTCATCCCATTTCCTCTTGTTGTCGTTGTTGCTGCGGTTGTTGTCGTTCTCATCTCGAGCAGCCCTTGCTCGAACAAATTGGTCCATCAGGCTGTGAGACATTCGAATTGTCTCCTCGAGAGTGTTGGGCTTTGATGAGGTAACATTTCCCTGGATACTGGGTGGAAGTCCCCAGATGTACCTTTCGATCCTCTTACAAGTAGTAGAAACCATTTCCGGGAAAAGAGTAGCCAGTTCAAGGTATCGCTCAGTATAAGCTGCAATGTCGACTCCCTTCACTGCTAAGTTCCAAAACTCGACTTCCATTTTTTGAACCTCATTTCTTGGACAATACTCCGCTATTACCATTTCCTTGAAATCAGCCCATGGTGTTTCAAAAGCAGCATCCAGTCCCACTGACTGAGCATGAGCATTCCACCAAGATAAGGCACCATCCAGCAAGGTACTCGTAGCATATTTCACCTTATAGCCCTTCGCGCAGTTACACATGCGGAAAACCGACTCCAGTTTCTCTAACCATCTAACTAAGCTGAAAGCCCCTTCTTTGTCACTGAAATGCTGAGGTTGGCAGTACATAAATTCCTTGTAAGTACAACCACGAGCCACGGGTCCAACCCTGGTCTCCGTTCCTCTGGCTTCCCTGCCGTTACTACTGTTGCGGAGGGTCTCGTATTCAGCCATAGCAGCGGCAACTTGTGCTGTGACTCGCTGAGCAATGAGACTATCGATAGCAGCTGCACTCATGCTTTGTTTCTTTGGTGGCATTCTCTTCAAAACAAGAAAAGAAGAGTGAGGCTTAATAAATATGTTTCCTAAAAGTAGGTGCTCTAAAGTGGCTTGTCGAAAAATGAAAACTTGAGGTCATGTTATGATTAGCTGGCGTGCTTCTAGGCGGTGGTTTACGAGGTGTTTTAGATGTTCTAAATTATGGGACGAGTGTTCAAACTAGTCTTCTGGAATGGTTAGTAAGGTAATCGGGAAATTGGTAGACTGTAACGGGTTTTAAGGTCACGTAAAACGATATTTCGTATGATTGTGAAAATTTTCAGAGATCATTTGTATTATTCAAGATATCTTGGAAATGTTTAAAGGACCTTTAAAAAGTACGAGTGTCCATTTAAAAGAAAAGTATTGTGACGAGAAAGTATTGTGGTGCTAATGTGTTGGATGTAGATGTGAATGTTCATGCAACGATTGTATATACACACAGAAATTTTGAAACCCTTAGAAATCGAGTAGAGAATCAACCTGGACATAATTCTATTATAACTATTCTCAGTATTGCAAAATTCACCTCTGAGTCGGACATAGGTGATCAGGCTATGTCCCACAGTCCCTGATCGAATATAGGTGATCAGTCTATATTCCACCGAGGTTCAATGAATTTTAAAATACTCAGCTCAGTTATACTAATAATATGTCCCTCAAATTTAGAAGCCATTTTGAAAGACTAAGGCAAGTGACAAAACTCGAGGTCGAACGATGAGATTACGTAAGGAAAAGGCGTAATGCTGTGACATGTACGATACGTAAGCATAAGTATATGGAAGATACTTATAGTAATCAACAAAAATAAGTGGGTATAATTGATCCGATAATAAGACACAAATCTCATCAAATATGTCAGCAAACAATTCACAAGTGAGGCATCAGCTTGGCAGGCAGGTACGTGGCGGTCATAGGGTTAAGTTTTCGTAAAAGTAGTTATAGTCTAGGTTTTAAAAATACACAGTTCTCTATAACCAAGGCTCTGATACCAATCTGTAACACCCCCAAAATAGGTCGCAATGGAAGATGATGTCGTTGGGGTGCTACTAAATTGGTACCACAACACATAGTAAAGAGAACGGATTTACCGTATCCATTTAGAAGAAATTTTTATAATCAAAAGTACTTTGTTTTACATCACTCAATAAAATACGGAAATACAGGCCCATAAAAGAAATAACATGGTCCCTAAATGAATAGCAGAGTATCTTGATCCTATAACCATGCCATGCCATGGCAAAAGCCGCCAAAGGTAAGCTGACACTTTATAACCTGAAAATACATGCTAAAATATGTCAACACGAGGTTGGTGAGTTCATAGATTTAAGTAAACAACAAGTTATGTATGGACCATAAGATTTCAAAGACCAATATATTCCAAATATAGAAAGAGTTGTTGTTGTATTAAGTTTATGACACCGAAGCCTTAAGATTTCTGGTTTGAGCATCCGTTTGGCATACCAGTCAAGTGGGGAAACCACCCGAACACCCAAAGTTTCTGGTAGATGTCCACCTAGGACATCCAAGGTTCCTCAAATGATTACCGCATTACACCAAAACTTTTCCGGAATGGATTGTTCATTCAACATCGTTCTACTCATCTCTTGTAGAGTATGATTTTTCTGCTCAACTACCCTATTTGATTGAGGAGTGCGTGGAGCCGAGAATTGTGTGTAATACCATTAGCATCACAATATACTCCAAATTGTACTTCATTATCAAATTCCCAACCATGATCCGTCCTAATTGAGACTATTGTACACCCTAGTTGATTTTGGACTTTCTTACTAAAGATTTCGAATTCCTCAAAAGCTTGTGTCTTATCCTTAAGAAATCTAGTCCAAGTATACCAAGAGTAGTCATCTACAATTACTAAAGTGTAATAATTTCCTCCGTAGCTCCGTACGGCGGATGGACCGAATAAGTCCATGTGAAGGAGTTCTAGGCATCTAGAGGTCGAGACCATTTCATAGCTTTGCGACTAGAATGAGCTTGATTTCCAACTTTACAAGCGTCACAAAAGTGTTTATCAAACTTAATCTTAGGTAGGTTTCTAACTAGTTCCTTAGACGCCAATGATCGTATTAAACGCATATTGGTGTGACCTAGTCTCCTATGCCATAGAGTGAAATTATCATCTATGGTTGCTAGGCAGATCTTATCCTGAGGCTTATTTCCTATTTTAATAACAAATAAGCCATTCTTCCTAACTCCTTTGCCTATGGTCTTACCATTCTTAGTGATCTCACTACCCTCTTCGGAAAATATAACTCTACACTTATTGTCAACCATTTGACTAATACTAAGCAAATTAAATCCTAAGTTATCTACATGCTCAACCTTTCTAATAGTGAGGGAGTCTTGAGTAATCGTACCTTTGCCTATGATGTTGCCCTTAAGTTTGCTACCAAAAGTGACATTACCTCCATTGTAAGCCTTCTATGATGAGAATCGACTTCGGTTACCCGTCATATGATTAGTGCATCCACTATCCTTGACCCATTCATCGAGATCTAAGTCGATTCCCAAGCATATCTATTGAATAAGACAAAGATTCAAACATTTGGTCCCCAATATCTCATGGGTCCAAAGTTGTTAGTATTAAACATCCCATGCATTAGTTGCATTTAATTAGGATGTTGGAACGGAGGACAAATTTCCCATGGCAAGTAACTTTGTTATTGAAGGTTATTCCAAGTTACAGGAAAGTTATTTGGATAACTTGGTCTTCTAAAGTTACTTCTCGGTTAAGGAGTTTTTGACCGAGGTTTAGGAATATTTGTTTTTCTAGGTGGATGAGTCTTTGGTCTAGTATTGGGTTTTACAAAACCTAGCCCGGGGGTTGACAAAGGTTTGTAAAAACTTTTGACCTCCTTTTTACTAGCAACAGGTATTTTAACATTGTTAACTATTATGTGACTTGGTTTAGGACTTAAGTTATTTTTCAGACTCGACTCAGTTCTGTCTTCAGCACCAAACGGTACCATGGTACCACTAATTTTAGTGGTGACATTTGTACCTTTAATGGTACCGTCCTCTATTTCGACAGAACTTGTGGGTTTGACAAATTTTACTTGTTTTATTTTACTTTTCGAAGCTTCATTTGGATTAAAACCTAGACCCGCACCAACATGCTCACTATATCTAATATTATCTAACATGTCATCTGGTGATTTTGTTCCTTTTTCAAACTTAATGATCCTTAACGTATTTTTCCTAAGTTCAATGTTTTCTAACCTAAGATTATGACATGATTTGCATCCAACATCTCATTCTTTCCTTTTCTCAAGTCTTTTGACTTGGTCTTTTAGTTCTAAAATTTCCGCTTTGATTTTATGCAAAGTTGTTTTTAGTGTTTTGTTTCTAGTTATGATTTTAGAACTTACTTCACATAATTTATTATATTCATCATATAATATATTATCATCTATTGACGAATTATCATCACTATAGTAAGAAGAGTCGGAATGTACCTCATTTGAAGCTTGAGCCATAAGACATGTTTCTTCGTTGGTTCTTTTCTTCTTCTTCACCGATATCACTCCAAAAGCCTCCTACAAAAGCTCTTTGGTTGTTGGTTCTTGGTTTAGGACATTCTCCGATAAGATGATTAGGATCTCTACATCTAAAGCATTTCCTATCACTCTTTCCTTTCTTCTCATCTCGGTTCTTTTGGAACGACTTCTTTTCATCACGAGGTTGTCTAACAAATCTACCTCTTCTCCTAAAGAACTTCTTAAAATCTCTAACGGCTAATGCATACTCTTTGTCTTCACTATTGGTATCCGAACTTTCCTCATCACTAGACTCATTTTTGGCTTTCAATGCTAGAGATTTAACTTTCTCACTTTTGCCTTTAACTATGTTGGAGTCTTTCTTGATTATCATTTCATGAACTTTCAAGTTTCCTATAAGTTCATCAAGTGATAATGTCGTCAAGTTCTTTGATTCTTCAATGGCGGTGACCTTTGCTCTCCTTTGGGATGTAGAGCCATAAGAAACTTCCTAACATAGTTCTTGCTAGAATAACCTTCATCAAGAGATTTAAGACTAATAATAATAGTATTAAATCTAGCAAAGGCATTATCAATAGATTCATCTTCCAGAATGGAAAATTGTTCATATTGTTGCACAAGAAGATATATCTTGTTCTCTTTGACTTGATTATTACCTTGATGAGTGACAAACAAAGCTTTCTAAAATTCTTTTTCCGTGTTACGCATAAAAATTCTTTCAAATTATTTTTTCGGCAAAACATTGTAAATCATCATTTTAGCCTCATCATTTTTGGCTAGTTTTCTTTTAAGATTATCACTTTGTTTATTATAGGGAACTATTTCATCCCTTTTTGTTTCAGGATTCTTTTCAATCGGTTGAAAGTCACCCTCGGTAATAATATGCCAAAGATCAATGTCTTTTGATTTCACATACGTTTCGAATCTTGTTTTTCAATATATAAAAAAATCGGTTTCAAAAAGTGGTGGCCTTTGCATAGATTGCCCTTCTTGAAATTTGTCGAAATCCATTGATCGATTCAAGTTTTAAAATAAAATTTATTTTAAAATCTTGCCTGACCTGGCTCAGATAACAATTGTGGAAAACTAAAAGGGGGGGTTGAATAGTTTTACCGGTTTTTCGTTAGTTTTAAAAGTTTACTTCGGAAAAACTTTGATTCGATTTTTTTGTGAAATCAATCAACACCAATATGAACACTAAGCTATACTATCTAATGTAAACAATAAGTATAAGGAAATGAGATGGAAAGATCAAACCGAGACAATGAGGTTTATAGTGGTTCGGTCACGAAGCTCTTCTTTGCCCTACTCCACTCCCCGAGTACCCAACTCGAGAGTTCTAAGCACTATGTCAACAAAGCTCCCTTCAGGCGGAGAAAACCGTACAACGTCGCTTATCACAATTTCCGACTCTAAGCTAAATGTCGAGTACTAATCTTAGGTAGTACCAATCTACCACGATCCACACGATCCTTACTAAATCACACAATCAACACACTTCACACGATCTGCCCGATCTACCCTTGATCCACTTGATCAATACACAAGCATACAAGCTACAAGAGATCTCCAAGATCGTAAGACGATCACAATGATCTACACTCACGAACTACACAAAAGAAAATCAACTTGGTGTATGCTAGGATACAACAAGTATGTAACAAATGTTACAAGTGCACTAACTAAAACTACAACACCTTGTATCTTCTTGATAATTTGTGTTCTTCTCTTGCACTAGTAGAGGAATGAAGGTGATCACTTGGTTGGATGATAGGATCACTCTTTAAACAAAAGAAAACTAACTAAATGATCAAAGGAGAGTAAATGTGATAAGAGTTTTAAAATTAGAAAGTTGTGTGTGAAAAAGGATGCCTAAAAACTGTGAAGTGGGCTGGTATTTAAAGGCAAGAAAAATCTAGCCGTTACAGTGGGACGGTACCACTAAATACCACACGGTACCACTAGATTTAGTGGTACCGTGCCAGACAAAGACGCTCCATTTTTTGTTTTTAGTGGTGAAAGTTTATTTGGGGAAGTTTGGAGCTGATTTGGCGGAAAAATAGTTGTTGTGATTTTTAAAATTATTTTTCCAATAAAACATTTCTTTATAATTCAAAAATAATTTGTAAAATGTATTTTTGAAAAAATGTTTTGTCACATTAAAAATGTGAAATTTAAAACACAAATTCATTTCTTTGATCATTTGTCAAGTTGTAAATTTGTTTGTTCTTACCTAGAGTGATTTACATAGAAACGGGATATTTCGACTAAAAACTTATTTACGTTAATTTTGACGTAAAGTGTTTTCACATTTTGTTATCATCAAAACGTAGAGTTATCGAAAGGTATAAATAACGGTTTTAGAACATTATTTGCGTCAACACTTTCATTGCATTAATAAACCCAAACCAAAATATCATTATCATGTTTTCACCATTTCTCATAAATCATATAATTAAGCCTTCATTGACCCTAACCGGAAAAATGCTATGTGTGACAAATATAATGCACTTATTAACAATGAAGCTTCGATTATTGTGTTGCGACCACCTAACATGAACATCGAACGCTCCATGTGGTTGTATATGTAACACCCCCAACTCGGAATATGTAAGCGAAACGGAGCTTGGGGTGCTACGTGAGGGGTAAGACATTCACATCCATAGAAAACGATCTCATAACGAAACGTTTTAGCAAAAACATATCATTTGAATACATGATTAAGCATTTAGAGTCTAAAAGACTCTCAAACATGAGTCGCAGCGGAAATAAAACATAGTTTGCAGCAGAAATAAAATATAGTTTGCAGCGGAATTACAACATAGTTTGCAGCAGAATTAAAAGACACGGTTTAAAAAGGTTGTTCGAATGATATAATAATAGAGATAGATAGTAAAGCCCAAGATAGCCATCAAAAGTTTTCAACCACTCCCGGTGCCCACAAACATGCATCAATTAGCTGAGATAAAACATGCTAAAAAGTCAACACAAAAGTTGAGTATAACCCATAGGTTTAATAAATAAACAGTTGAGCACAAGGTTTTAAATCTGGAAGATATATGTAACAAATACATATATCGGGTAAGCGTCAAATAATTCTGCTAAGCTCATGACACACAAAGCGTTAACCGGCACCAATAACCTTGGCGTAAGTCGACAGTAACCGCGGAATTTCATAATAAAATAGTTGCCCCCAAAGCTAGGTACTTTGCCAGATTCCTAGTAAAACTCGAATATAGTACATCACATGTGGACCGACCTTAGTCCACATGGCGGGAAGGTCAATTCCTATAGGCCTATAAACTATAATCGTGCTCACTCGCAAGTGATTAATGGTTCATGATCGAGGGACTTGATTTTCGCAAGGACGGTACTTAGCATTATCGTTTCAGTCAGGAATAGCATACCAATAAACAATTGTGCTCATAAAAATAAGTAAATAGCATGTATCTACCCTATGGGTTTATAAACAATTTAAAAGTAAAAGTGGGGCTACGAATCACACCTTAGTAGTAGATGAAATAAGATATCACAATATGATCAGATGGTACAGCACAGCAAATGAACCTCAACACAACCTAATATGTAAATAATATGTCTCGGAAATAAACCTCAAAGCGATTTATAAAGTAATACTCGTATTTGAAATGAAAAGTTCTGATTTCTATGGCGTTTGGGAGAAATAACGTTTAAGACTCGCGTGGATACGAGAAGTTAAGATAATAAAAGTTGGAAAATACAAACGGATACGAAGAAAAGAATAACGAAAAAAGAGAAGAACTAAGATTAAGAAGAATAATAAAATAATAAAGACAAGAAAGAAAACATCAATAGGTTGTTTCGGTGTTTTACCCATTTCCCAAATAGTTGATAAAACATCATGATTTAGGAAGAAAACGTATAAGTTTCGAAAAGGTTTTTAGAGTATTGAGTAATCATAAACGATTAAGTCATAAAAGATTTTATCGAAATTTTGGAATGATGCGTCCGTTTATAAAGCATTTCCAAGTCATTATGACTCTTGAATATAAGTTTTATTGTCACATTTTACAAGTTAAATATATATAATTGGACACTATCATTCGCGTATATATTAGTTGTCAAGTTTATCGACCATTTTGTGTATGTTCGGGTCCAAATATGCTAAGCTCTTATGAGTCTAACATACTCTTCCGTCTCAATTACCAAAATCGTCCATAAGGTCCATCGGCTAATATCGTAAATCCAATAACGTCCAATTCTCATCCAAGCACAGGTTAATAACACATATCCAAGTTCAATGTCCAAATCATATCCCATATTGTTCAAATTATTATCCCAAAACACCTATCGATAACAAATAAATAAATAAATAAACGTAAATGACTCAAATAAAACTAAACTCGACTCAATGTCAAATAAAATTAAATAAACGTCGCCGTGACTCCCGTGAGTCACGGTTCGACACGAGGCGAACCTAGGTGGTTCTCGGCTTATCAAAGCTCAACCAAAACTAAACCCTAGCAAACCAAACAAGTCGCAAACAACAAAAATGAATCCAAAATCTACGCCGTGACTCACCTCGAGTCATGGCTAAACCCGGTGTGGGTTGTTACTCTCGGCCAAACCAACAAACATAACCATTCCATGCAAACAACTCCAAAACCTACTCTATCCTAATCCTAACCCTACACCACGCCTCGCCGTGACTCACCACGAGTCACGACTTGGACCCACCGTGGGTTACCCCCACTGTAGAGACCAAACGAGCGCAAAGCAATACCAAAATCCCAACCAAGCTTCAAAAACAACAAGAAAATGGTTAGAAATAAAAGAAAACAATAAAAGTACCCAACTCGCCCGAGTCAACGCGAGTTGACTCAGTGAGTCACCAACTTGGACTGAGTCAAGGCCGAGTCACGCTAAAAAACACGGATCCACGCATTTTTAACAAAGATAAAAAGGTTTTATTAAAAGTTTTGTTATAAAAATCGATTTTATAAAAGTTTTATGAATTAGGGTTTCGTATAAAAATAAAAACGAGAAAGGGGGAAGGTGCGTGGGGTGGTACCGAGTAGAAAGGAGGTGGTGGTGAGGCGGTGGAGCGGCGGTAGTGACTGTGGTAGCGGCGCTGGTGGTTTTCGGGTGTCAAACGAGCTCCACGAGGGCTCAAACATTGCAGAAATGATTAAAAGGGGCCGATCTACATTTGGTGAAAGTTTCGGAGTTCGTCGGAAAATTTTCCTGCGACGGCGGAGGTGGCGGCCGGCGGAGGTTGCCAGTCGGAGATGGTTTCCATTGAGGGTTTAAGAGAGAGAGAGGAATAGTGTGTTGATGCAAATAATGTTCTAAAAAAGTTATTTATATCTTTCGATTACTTCACGTTTTGAGGATGACAAAATGTGAAATCACGATACGTTAAAATTAACGTAAACAAGTCTTTAATCAGAAGATCCAGTTTCTACGCAAATCACTCTTGAACAATGTTACAACTTGAACTAGTGATCAAAGAAGTGAATTTATGTTTTGAAAATTCACATTTTAAATGGGACAAAACATTTTTTCAAAAATACACATGACAAATTATTTTTGAAATATTAAGAAATGTTTTAATGGAAAAATAAGTTTGAAAATCACAACAGCTATTTTTCCCCCCAAAATCAGCTCCAACCTTCCCCAAATAAGTTTTCACCAGAAAAGACAAAATTTGGAGCGTCCTAGTCTAGGACGGCTCCACGGTACCGTTAAATTTAACGGAGCCGTGGGGTATTTAACGGAGCCGTCCGTACAAAATTTTCTGTAACGTTCAGATTTTCTTTGCCTATAAATACCCACCCCTTTCACAGTTTTTAGGCATCCTTACACACACAAAACTTTCTGAGTTGAATACTCTCTTCACACTTTCTTTCATAGATCAATTAGGTTAGTTTTTCTTTTATTCAAGAGTGATCCAATCATCCTTCAAGTGATCCTCTTCATTCCTCTTCATTAGCAAGGGAAGAACACAAGTGTCCAAGTTGATACAAGGTGTTATTATCCCTCTTCATTAGCAAGAGAAGAATACAAGTGTCCAAGTTGATACAAGGTGTTATTATCCCTCTTCATTAGCAAGAGAAGAACACAAGTGTCCAAGTTGATACAAGGTGTTATTATCCCTCTTCATTAGCAAGAGAAGAACTCAAGGTATTCAAGAAGATACAAGAGTTGTAGTTGTTAGGTTTTGTAACACTTGTTACATCCTTGTTGTATCTTAGCATACATCAAGATTATCTTTCTTTTGTGAGAGTGTGAGTGAAGATCATTGTGATCTTAAGAGATAGTGAAGATCTCTTGAAGCCATTGGGCTTGTGTGTGAGTAGTCAAAGGATCTAGAGTAGTTAGATTGAGTAGAGTGAAGTGAGAGATGATCTTTGTGATCGTGTTGAGATCGTGGTGATCTCTTGTAGCCATTAGGGCTTGTGTGATTGGTCACGTGGACCTTGGTAGATTGGTGCTAGCTAAGATTAGCACTCGACATTTAGCTTAGTGTCGGTAATAGGATAAGCGACGTGTACGGTTTTCTCCGCCTGAAGGGAGGTTGTTGACATAGTGCTTGAAACTCTCGAGTGTGGTACTCGGGGAGTGGAGTAAGGCGAAGAAGAGCTTCGTAGCCGAACCACTATAAATCCCTTGTCTCGGTTTGATCTTTCCAACTCTACTCTTTACTTTCATTAGTTTAGATTAGTTAGTTTAGTGTGTAGTTTATATTGGTGTTGATTGATTACACATAGAGTTCGAATCAAAGTTTCCAATAGCCAACTTTTAAAACAAGATTTTTTAAAAAGAATTTTAAACCGGTAAACTATTCAACCCCCCTTCTAGTTTCCCACAATTGGTATCAGGAGCCACGTCAGTCAAGATTTTAAAGTATATTATATTTTAAAACTTGAATCGATCAATGGATTCCGACAAATATCTAGAAGGGCAATCTATGCAAAGACCACCACTTTTCGAAACCTATTGTTTTATATATTGGAAAACAAGATTCGAAACGTATGTGAAATCAAAAGACATTGATCTTTGGCATGTTATTACCGAGGGTGACTTTCAACCTATTCAAATGAATCCGGAAACTAAAAAGGATGAAATAGTTTCTTATGATAAACAAAGTGATGAACTTAAAAGGAAATTAGCCAAAAATAATGAGGCTAAAATGATGATTTATAATGCTTTGCCTAAAAAGGAATTCGAAAGAATTTTTATGTGTAATACGGCAAAAGATATTTGGAAAACTTTGTTAGTCACTCACCAAGGTAATAACCAAGTCAAAGAGAACAAGATAGATCTTCTTGTTCAACAATATGAACAATTTTCCATTACGGAAGATGAATCTATAGATAATGTTTTTGCTAGATTCAATACTATTATTACTAGTCTTAAAGCTCTTGATGAAGGTTACTCTAGAAAGAATTATGTTAGGAAGTTCCTTAGGGCTCTACATCCTAAATGGAGAGCAAAGGTTACTGCCATTGAAGAGTCAAAGGACTTGGCGATGTTGTCACTCGATGAACTTATAGGAAACTTGAAAGTTCACGAGATGATAATTAAGAAAGACTCCGATATAGTCAAAGGCAAAAGCGAGAGAGTTAGATCTCTAGCATTGAAAGCCAAGAAGGAGTCTAGTGATGAGGAATGTTCGAGTTCCGATAGTGAAGATGAGGAATATGCATTAGCGGTTAGGGACTTTAAAAAGTTCTTTAGGAGAAGAGGTAGGTTCGTTAGGCAACCTCGTGATGAGAAGAAGACATCACAAAAGAACCATGCTGAAAAGAAAGGGACGAGTGATAGGAAATGCTTTAGATGCGGAGATCCTAATCACCTCATAGGAGAGTGTCCCAAGCCACCGAAAGTCAACAACCAACGAGCTCTCATAGGAGGCTCCTGGAGTGATAGCGGTGATGATGAAGAAAAGAGGCCCAAGGACGAAACATGTCTAATGGCTCATGCTTCTAATGAGGTACCTTACGACTACCCAAATTTCATAGATGAGAATTCGTCAATAGATGATAACATACTACATGACGAACATAATAATCTATGCAAAATTGTTTCAATAATGTTAAGTAGAAACAAATCACTAAAGTCAAAATTGCATGAACTCGAAGTGAAAATTTTAGAACTAAAAGATCAAGTCAATGGACTTGAAAGAAACAAAGAAATAGACGTAGGATGTGAGTCATGCATAAATCTTCGATTAGAAAATGAAAAACTCAAGGAAAATGCAATTAGGATAACTAGGTTCAAAAAGAATACAGAAAATGTTTCGACAGATAAAACAAATCGTGTAAAATCTGTCAAACCTACTGATTCTGTCAAATCCCAAGACGGCACCATTAAAGGTACCAACGGTACCATTAAATTTAATGGAACCGTGGGTACCGTCTGGTACTGGGGACAGAACTGAGTCGAATCTCAAAAACAAATCAAGTCCTAAACCAACTCACATAATTGTTAATGGCACAAAAGTCTCAATTGCTAGTATAGAGGAAGTTAAGAGATTTTACAAACCCATGTCAAAACCCAAACCTGAATTTGTAAAACCCAACACAAAGCCTAAGACTCCTCCACCTAGAAAAACAAACACTCCCAAACCTCGGTCAAGAACTCCTCTACCGAGACGTAACTCTAGAAGACAAAGCTTTCCAAGTAACTATCCCGTAACTTGGAATGACTGTCAACTGCAAAGTTACTTGCCATGGGAAATTTGTCCTCCATTTCAACATCCTAACCACATGCAAGAAATGCATGGGATGTTCAATGCTAACAACTTTGGACCCATGAGATATTGGGGACCAAATGTTTGAATGTTTGTCTTATGCAATAGATATGCTTGGGAATTGACTTGGAGCCTGACGAATGGGTCAAGGATAGTAGATGCACTAACCACATGACAGGCAACCGAAGTTTATTCTCATCATACAAGGCATACAACGGTGGTAATGTCACTTTGGTAGCAAACTTAAGGGCAACATTATAGGCAAAGGTACGATTACTCAAGACTCTCTTATTATTAGAAATGTTGAGCACGTAGATAACTTAGGTTTTAACTTACTTAGCATTAGTCAAATGGTAGATAATAAGTGTAGAGTCATATTCTCTGAAGAGGGTAGTGAGATTATTAAGAATGGGAAAACCATAGGCAAAGGAGTTAGGAAAAACGGATTATTTGTCATGAAGATAGGAAATAAGCCAAAAGATAAGATTTGTCTAGCAACTATAGATGATCATACCACTCTGTGGCATAGGAGACTAGGTCATGCCAATATGCGTCTTATACAATCATTGGCATCTAAGGAACTAGTTAGAAACTTACCTAAGATTAAGTTCGACACACACTTTTGTGACGCTTGTAAAGTTGGAAAACAAGCTCATTCTAGTCACAAAGCTAAGAATATGGTCTCGACCTCTAGATGCCTAGAACTACTTCACATGGACTTATTCGGTCCATCCGCCGTACGGAGCTACGGAGGAAATCTCTACACCTTAGTAATAGTTGATGACTACTCTAGGTATACTTGGAGTAGATTTCTTAAGAATAAGACTCAAGCCTTTGAGGAATTTGAAATCTTTAGTAAGAAAGTCCAAAATCAACTAGGATGTACAATAGTTTCTATTAGGACGGATCATGGTCGGGAATTTAATAATGAAGTGCAATTTGGAGCATATTGTGATGCTAATGGTATTACTCACAATTTCTCAGCTCCACGCACTCCTTAATCAAATGGGGTAGTTGAGCGGTTAAATCGTACTCTACAAGAAATGAGTAGAACGATGTTGAATGAACAATCAATTCTGCAAAAGTTTTGGTGTAATGCGGTGGACACCTCAACTTACATTCTAAATAGGATTCTAATTAGACCTATCCTAGGAAAAACCTCATATGAAATCATGAAAGGAAGAAAACCTTCTCTTGATTACTTTAGAGTGTTTGGAAGAAAATGCTTCATACTAAACACTAAAGATTACCTCACCAAGTTTGACCCAAAGTCTTACGAAGGTGTATTTCTAGGTTACTCCCAAAATAGTAAAGCCTACGTTGTCCTAAATAGAGAAACCTCGAAAGTCGAAGAATCACTCAACGTGACATTCGATGAAAGTCCTCCACAATCTAAGACATCACCATTGGTTGATGATGACTTAGATGAGGATGAAGCCATTAAGGTTAATGGCAAGAAAACCCTAGAAGATGACATTGAGGATGAAATAGTTGAAGTTGACGAAATTGTCAACATTAAGGAATCCAAAAACCATCCTATTGAAAATGTCATAGGTAACCTAAACCAAAGAACCCTTAGGTCACAAGCACAAAACAAAAGTAACTTCTTTTGTTTCATATCTACCGTAGAACCTAAGAATGTAGGTGAAGCAATTGAGGATGAAAGTTGGATAGTTGCCATGCAGGAGGAACTAAATCAATTCACCGCAAACCAAGTTTGGGATTTAGTACCTCTTCCTAGCAGTCAAACAATCATATGAACTAAATGGGTGTTTAGAAACAAACTCGACAAAATGGCGTCGTAGTTAGGAATAAGGCAAGGTTGGTAGCACAAGGCTACAACCAACAAGAGGGAATAGATTATGATGAAACCTATGTCCCCGTAGCTAGATTAGAATCAATTAGAATACTCCTTGCCTATGCATGTGCCTTAGACTTTAAGCTATACCAAATGGACGTGAAGAGTGCGTTCCTTAATGGTTATATCAACGAGGAGGTGTATGTTGCGCAACCTCCGGGATTCGTTGATTTCGAATGTCCGAATCATGTTTATAAACTCAAGAAAGCACTCTACGGTCTTAAACAAGCTCCTAAAGCTTGGTATGATAGACTAAAAGCCTTCTTGATTGAACATGAATATACCATGGGAAAGGTTGATAACACACTCTTCACAAAGAAAAGAAATTCACATCTCATCATTGTTCAAATATATGTCGACGACATTATATTCGGATCAACTTGTCAAGAGATGTGCGATGATTTCTCAAAAATCATGCACGACGAGTTTGAGATGAGCATGATGGGTGAATTAAATTTCTTCCTTGGTTTACAAATTAAACAAATGGAAGATGGCATCTTCTTTAATCAAGCTAAGTATAGTAAAGAGATGCTTAAGAAGTTTAGTTTAGAAAAGTCTAAGCCCATGAAAACTCCCATGTCCACGGAAATAAAACTCACGAAAGATGAAGAAGGTGAGTCCGTGGATAGCACTAAGTATAGAGGTATGATAGGAAGTTTACTATACCTCACGGCAAGTAGGCCCGACATCATGTTTAGTGTCTGCCTTTGTGCTCGCTTCCAAGAGGATCCCAAAACCTCTCACCTTGAAGCGGTTTAAGCGTATCTTCCGATACATTAAAGGCACTATACACTTGGGATTATTTTATCCCAAGGGGACCGGTGTAGAAACTGTTGTTTATGCCGACTCTGATCATGCGGGAGATTATGTGGATCGAAAAAGTACGAGTGGCATTTGTACCTTCATGGGTTGTTGTATAACTTCTTGGTTCTCCAAGAAACAAACGGCTCTTGCTATCTCCACGACCGAAGCCGAGTACGTAAGCGCCGGAAAGGCATGTCAACAAGCACTATGGATGAAACAAGCCCTTATAGACTATGACATCCATCTAGATGACGTTCCCATTATGTGTGATAATAAAGGTGCTATTGACTTGAGCAAGAACCCCGTTCAACGCTCCCGTACTAAACATATCGAAATTCGCCACCACTTCCTTCGTGATAATGTTCAGAAAGGAAACATTTCCATTGAGAAAGTTCCTTCCCAGGACAATATCGCAGACATCCTAACCAAACCTCTCAAACGAGAATCCTTTAACTATCTCCATCTAGGTCTAGGAATGATGGAACATATTCCATAAGTCTCATGATTCTTGAAGTCATCTCGTGAGTCTCGTGTAGTTTAGTTTAGGTCTCCATAGTCAAAAGAATTTGTTAGGTACAAATCCTTTCCTCGTGACAATAGGTCTCACTAAAACAGCGAGACTTGTTCGTCAAAAATCAAAATGGGACAGAAAACAGTCCCAGCAGATCACGGCTCCACTAAATGTGGCACGGCACCGTTAAATTTAACGGTACCGTGGAACCGTGCATCTGGAACATTCCGTATTTCAGTTCCCCTTTTCCACACCACTCATTCCAAACCCTCATAACCTCAGCAACTGCTGTCATAACTTAACCTCACACCCAACACTTAATTACACCCCTTCAAGATCATATTCAAGACATTGTGTTTCAAGATCCTCAATCATTCTCACCTTTTTCAACAAAAATTGTAAGTCATCTTACTCCAAAATTTTTTTTTTGAGTCTAGGGTTTATGCATTGATGAAAATTGAATTGGGGATTTTCAATTTTCTCTAGGAAATTTTCAATTAGAAGTCATCAACACCAAAACATTTCAAAATCTTTGGTACCAAAACATTGAGGTTACCAAAACACCCCAATTCCATCATTTTCAAAATCTCACGAAACTAGGATCATGAAATTGTACTTTTCATGCATTGTTGATGCAAACTAAAAACATCTTTTCATGCATACATGATCTCACGAATATTGATCGAATTACATAATCAATATGTATTTTTCGACATATTTGTTTAAGCAAAAGTAAAATTAGGAGTGTTAGGGTTATCTCATTATTTTCTTTTGAGTCGAGATTACCGCACCTCCACATAGTTTGCATATAGGCACACACACTAGGCATGTGCATAATGCAACTATTCTTCACTCTAATTTTTCCTTAAAATTTTTTTTAGGAAACAAAAATGTCTCATGAATATGACTTTGATCATCTCCTAACCGATACCTACACACCCGAAATTTCACAAGAACCCACAACTCCAGGTAACCACATTCGTGCCTATGTCAATCTTGAAACCCGTCGGTTTCATGAAGGCCGTGTCATTGATCCATCCCTTGTTTGACATCGGGACATCAACACTTCTTTTAGAGCTATAGGATTCGATTGTCTACTCCACATTAATGAGCACATTTGTCCTCGTTTTGTGTTGGAGTTCTTTCGACAAGTTGAACTCGTACGTAACGAGGATCAATCCTTGTCACTTTGGTTTTGGGTCCAAAACTTCAAATTCGTCCTAACTCTTGAGCAATTTGCTCAGATCCTTCGAATACCCAATCATGGACAATGTGCCTATACTGAAGATTGGTGTCTTGAGTCTCTCTTTCACTATCGTGAGGAGAATAGTCCGTACTGTTCGTACATACCTTCTCCAACCGAACTAACCAAACTCATCCGTACTTCTAAGTACCCCTCTTACCCTAATCCAACGAAAATTCGTTTGGAAGAGGTTCGTCATGAACTACTTTCTTGGGCAGTCATCCTGCGAGAAAATGTTCTAAGTCTCACAAGAAATCGTGAGCAACTCCCGGCGTGTTGTGCTCATATGATTTTCTGTCTCCTAACCCAACAACCTTACAACCTCGCTTACTTCTTCGCTAAGCGAATTGTCCATCTCAAGGGTAACAAGAATAAATTGATACCCTATGGGATGTTCCTAACCCGTCTCTATCACCATTTCATGAACCTACACCCTTACCTTAATGGTCCTCAATACTCCCTTGTCAAACCCATCATGCAACCCATAAACGAGTCACATGTCTCATCAATCCTCATTTCCGAATCCTCCACCCATTATGCACCCTTTGATGATCGAAATCATGATAATGAGACACATGCTCAAGACAAGAGTATGCCAAGAATGGGGGAATGCTCAAGTCATAAGTGTTGAAGAAATTTATGTTTCTTATTAGGATTTATCTATGAATGAATGCTAATTGATTTAATGCATGCTTAACTATCTCCTTGTTTAATCAATCTATGTGATGTTTGGATGATAGTTAATTTTGTCCCCTCTTGTCACACCCCCAAAAGTGGTTTGCAGCGGAAAGTAATGTCTTTGGGGTGCAACTCAATTGGTACCACAACACAAGTGCAAAGAACGGTTTTCAGCTTCAATCATTTAGAACAAACTAGTTTAACAAAAGTGATGAATTACATTGTAAAAGTAGTGCGGAATTAGGCCCTTGAAAATATAGTTTAAAACGGTCCCTTATGAATATCAGAGTCTTCTATGACCATGCCGTGCCCTGCCAAAACCTCCAGTAGCGTGCCTTTGCTTAATACCTGAGAATACATGCTAAAAGTGTCAACACAAAGGTTGGTGAGTTCATAGAGTTTGTATTAAAATAGTTGAAAAAAGCCTTCAAAGAATGTTTCCACAGCAAAGGCATTGTAAATCCACTCAGTTCCAAGCCCCGGCCATACAAGACTCGCAACCTGTGTGTTTACAACCCACTGCTAACATATAGTATGATTAAGTCAAATGTGTATACGATATATGCACGCTTAATGTAAAGTTTAATAGCCTACTGAACCTCACGACAAGAATAAGCAAGAATGCTTCATAGCTGGATTATATTCACCCAAGGCCATGAATCGCGGGCCAAGGGTGGGGGTGTCAACCCGATAGTACTATCAATACCTCTCCGTCGGCTCCATCCAGGAGTTAAACAGTGGTGAATGAATATAGCGTATAGAATAGTTTTCCACATTAAGTCACATATCGTAATAAAACTACACATCATGAGTAAGTGTATAAAAGCATAGCATAGCATATGAGTAAAATCGTCTTGAGTAATAGCAAACAGTTTAAGCATGTATCTCCCCCAAAGAGTTTAAAACAAGTATTAAAGAGTAAAAGTGGGGCTATGAACTCACCTGGTATGATGATACAACAATGCGATGAATATGAGATGAACGGAACAACAAGGCGCGAACACTAGCCGCAACCTATCATGAATGAATATGTTCTACTTAGATGATGTAGTGAATGCTCATGCATATGTAACCTATACCACTCGTACTATGAAAATAATAGTTATCGTTGATATGTAATATCTTCCAAAACTTGGTAAAAATGTGTTCCACTTGTTACGTCAAAACTAGTCGTGTAATAATGTGTATAAAACGTTTGTGTTAGTCTCGGCGTTTTGAAAACCTTGGTATGTCTTATAATAGTCGAGTTAATAACCCTTTGATCGTACGTGTTCTAACGGGTAAGAGATACGGCTCTCCATGGTTATTACTTGAAAAATATAGTTTCTAGTACGTAATTATATTTCCATTAAAAGCTGTCAAAAACTAATAGTATTTATCGAAGTTTAAACGCGTGTATCTTGTTCGTTATTAGCTTGTTTTCGACGTTCTTTATATCCGTGGCTTCGTATTAACATATACTAACACATTTTCAGTAGCTCGGTTCATCT
Source organism: Artemisia tridentata subsp. tridentata (assembly GCA_021014915.2). Taxonomy (NCBI): domain Eukaryota; kingdom Viridiplantae; phylum Streptophyta; class Magnoliopsida; order Asterales; family Asteraceae; genus Artemisia; species Artemisia tridentata. Next base: position 150,861,982 of record CP139506.1, read on the forward strand.
AGGTCGCGTTAAACGCCTCAGTTTGCCCGTCGAAAATCGTCCAACAGCACGCTATTTTCAGAAAAATTAGTTTTCGTCGTTAAACTTTGAAAAATCATATCTCCTTCGTTATAAGCTCGTTTTTATCCCCGTTTTCGGCTACGGCTTCGTCTCGGAATGTATTTTCTAAATATTTGACCAAAAATTAACCAACACTTACTGAGTTGGCCACGTTTTTAAAATGGAGACAGTAGGTATTTATATTATTTCAAAAATCATTTCTAGTGTTCCAATCTAGTTCCAACTTCAACCAAACCACTTTCAATCACCACAAATCTAGTCTAATCTTACCATACACCTTCTTAAGGTGTCATGGGTTCCTAAACATCAAAAATCAAGTGGATCTAACAAGGATCTAACTATAATCTATTTCTAGGGATCAAAAGTTAGATATGTATAAAATGGAGTGGTATAAATAACATATGCATGTAGATCTTGAATAAACAACATGAAACTAGAAAAATGTAAGTATGGAAAGATCAACAAGTGATCTTGAAGCTTACTTGGTGGGTTTAGTGAAAAGGATGAAAGAAACTTAGTGAAACCATGGAACAAACACTTCAAACCCTTTGTAAAACACACTAGTGAGTTTGGATGAACCTTGATCTTGAAAAAATCAATGGAGATGGTCTTGGAGCTGTTTTGGGTCGTTCCCCATCAAAGGAAATGGAAAGGATGAAGACTTTATGCTTTATGTGGAAATATCTAGGTAATATTAAATGATTAAGTATAAAATCTTGCACATGCTTAAGACTTTCCTTGTAAGCTTCCATTTCTTTGACTTGTTGACTAATAAAAACGCCTAGGAGGCTTCTTGGATAAGATTGGTGAGTTTGTGATGTTATCTTGCTTTTACGGAGTGAGTTTTGGTTCCGTTAATCACTAAACGTAAATAGTTAAGTCGCGAAACGTAATTCCGGGTATCGTAAAAATATGAAACTTGAAATAATGACTAAACTTGTCAAAATACTCCATAAGAAAATGTGAAATGAATGGTAAGTTTCATCGGGTTGCTTAAACGCAGTTAAAACTGGAAACGCGGGTTTAAAACGCGTAATTCGCGTAAAACGCTGAACTGGAAAACGTAAACTTCCAAAATACCAAGTAAATGAATTTTATAATCTTTATGATGTTATAAGAGGTGTAAAAGCATGTCGGGACCTTCGTGGGGATTGTCGGACGTGTTAGTCACATTTATTGATCGCGCGTTAACGTTTTAATTAAATTTAATTATACGTAAAACGTCAAATGTAATAAAAGTGTTAATTTAATAACCCTACGAGTGGAATAGTATGAAAATGTCATTATGATGATATGTAGACTATTCCTAGTCCGTATGCAGTGTCCCTACTAATGACGCATGAATTCGCAGCTAAACCCATCCGGTTACGCGAATATGAATACCCGTAAACTACGTTTACGATGAAATGAATGAATGAACATGAATAGTAAGTTTTCTCCGGGAATGAATAGTGTCACGTGAATAGTAAAATTTCCGAACGCTTCTCAGAATCTCAAATTGACTCCGAAAATGATGAATAGTAAAATGATGAATAGTGATCGGTGAATAGTAAATGATGAATAGTGACTCGTCGGGGTTCGGAAAATGACCTAAAATTACGGGTTGTGACACCTCTTATTGCATGCTTATAACTATCCTAGGAAACTACATGATAGTCTTTATGTGCTAGTTGTAGCTTAAATGGGATACTTTAGGAAAACAAGTACCTAGTGAGTTGAGGCACTATCATTTCCAGGAATTAGTTCCCCTAGAAAACATCCCCCTAGCTGCCCAGAACTTGCCTGCACAGAAATCTTCTTGCAAACAAGTGGCACGGTACCATTAAATATGGACGGTACCATTAAATTTAACGGTACCGTGGGTCATTTAAAGGAACCGTACCCCTGTTTGACGGATCTTTACTGTTCCTACCAAAAACCCTACACCCCTAACCTCAAACCTGCAAATTTTTGCAAACCTAACACACCCTAGGATTCCCTTACTACACCATAGGACACTCCCATCACCTTTAATTCAAATTTCACCCAACTTGCCTATTTAAGGCCTCACTCTTGCAAGTTTATCTTGCACTTCACCTTCAACCTTCCATCACACAAACACCATGTCCTCCACACATGGTTCAACCTCTCACATCTCCAAGAAACCTAGGATAACCGTGAAACCACCCTCAAAACCACTCTTTGTGGATCTCACAAAAGATGATGAAGCTATGACACCACCTTCTCAAGCCACTCCATACTCACCATCACCACCTTATGCACCCTCTAAAACATCATCTACCTACACAACATCTTCATCATCCTTCTACACTACATCATCAATGGAGTACACACCATCCCCCTTAACTCCATTAGACAATGCCATGCCAATTTCACCTCCAACAAACCTACCACAATCACCATCTCCTATCATGGCACAACCCAATCAACCACATCCCTTTGATTTACATAGTGCTAATTGCCTATGTTGTCTCCATAACCGTAACCTCATCTACTTCTTAAGAGACGAGATTCATTTCATGTTCTACTTTATAGAACATCTCTTGACAAACCACCACCACCCAAATGGGGCCCCAATCTCCACCACCTCCCAACCCACAATAGGTCTTTAGGAGCCCTCTTGGAAATGAAACATGCCTCTAGTCATTAGGGATTTATGCTTATCATTGTCTCTTTTATGTTTCCATGAAGTCATATCCATGTATGACATTTATTTTCTTTTAGTGAATGAATGGGCTCTTATGAGAGTTGTTGATTGTCATTTTTAGCTCTTAGCTACTTTTCTTCTTGTGTGGCTGGATATTTGTCATAATGTGCTACTTGTTACATATTATATATGTATCTTCTAACTTTGTTTTGTAGCAAGAACCATTGCTCGATTCTTTTGTGTTCTCCAAATGAGGGGGAGTACACATCAAGGGGGAGCCTTCATCACCTTTTTGATTAGACAAAAAAGGGGAGAAATGGGAGAAAACTCATTAAAAACTTGTTAAAACTAATTTTAACCTAACATGAGTTTATATTTTGTCATCATCAAAAAGGGGGAGATTGTTGATGTAAATAATGTTCTAAAAACGTTATTTATATCTTTCGATTTCTTCACGTTTTGAGGATGACAAAATGTGAAATCACGATACGTTAAAATTAATGTAAACAAGTCTTTAATCGGAAGAACCCGTTTCTACGCAAATCACTCTTGAACAATGTTACAACTTGAACTAGTGATCAAAGAAGTGAATTTATGTTTTGAAAATTCACATTTTAAATGGGACAAAACATTTTTTCAAAAATACACATGACAAATTATTTTTGAAATATTAAGAAATGTTTTAATGGAAAAATAAGTTTGAAAATCACAACAGCTATTTTTCCCCCCAAAATCAGCTCCAACCTTCCCCAAATAAGTTTTCACCAGAAAAGACAAAATTTGGAGCGTCCTAGTCTAGGACGGCTCCACGGTACCGTTAAATTTAACGGAGCCGTCCGTACAAAATTTTCTGTAACGTTCAGATTTTCTTTGCCTATAAATACCCACCCCTTTCACAGTTTTTAGGCATCCTTACACACACAAAACTTTCTGAGTTGAATACTCTCTTCACACTTTCTTTCTTAGATCAATTAGGTTAGTTTTTCTTTTATTCAAGAGTGATCTAATCATCCTTCAAGTGATCCTCTTCATTCCTCTTCATTAGCAAGAGAAGAACACAAGTGTCCAAGTTGATACAAGTTGTTATTATCCCTCTTCATTAGCAAGAGAAGAACACAAGTGTCCAAGTTGATACAAGGTGTTATTATCCCTCTTCATTAGCAAGAGAAGAACACAAGTGTCCAAGTTGATACAAGGTGTTATTATTCCTCTTCATTAGCAAGAGAAGAACTCAAGGTATTCAAGAAGATACAAGAGTTGTAGTTGTTAGGTTTTGTAACACTTGTTACATCCTTGTTGTATCTTAGCATACATCAAGATTATCTTTCTTTTGTGAGAGTGTGAGTGAAGATCATTGTGATCTTAAGAGATAGTGAAGATCTCTTGAAGCCATTGGGCTTGTGTGTGAGTAGTCAAAGGATCTAGAGTAGTTAGATTGAGTAGAGTGAAGTGAGAGTTGATCTTTGTGATCGTGTTGAGATCGTGGTGATCTCTTGTAGCCATTAGGGCTTGTGTGATTGGTCACGTGGACCTTGGTAGATTGGTGCTAGCTAAGATTAGCACTCGACATTTAGCTTAGTGTCGGTAATAGGATAAGCGACGTGTACGGTTTTCTCCGCCTGAAGGGAGGTTGTTGACATAGTGCTTGAAACTCTCGAGTGTGGTACTTGGGGAGTGGAGTAGGGCGAAGAAGAGCTTCGTAGCCGAACCACTATAAATCCCTAGTCTCGGTTTGATCTTTCCAACTCTACTCTTTACTTTCATTAGTTTAGATTAGTTAGTTTAGTGTGTAGTTCATATTGGTGTTGATTGATTACACATAGAGTTCGAATCAAAGTTTCCAATAGCCAACTTTTAAAACAAGATTTTTTAAAAAGAATTTTAAACCGGTAAACTATTCAACCCCCCTTCTAGTTTCCCACATAGTGTTTTTGTGTGTGTGAGTTATGAGAATAAAATAATAAGAAAATGGTTTTTATATGTGGCGAGGGACTAAAGATGGACAAAGTAAAATAGAGGGGTGTGTGGTGTAACTTGTGGGCGGGGGGTATATGTGACAACTTGGTGAAACTTTTACAATAATCACTGTGGGACCCATTTGACGTACCAAACGGACTCGAAAAATTATAAAACTTGCGCCATTGTTCTCGAAATAATTATTATAATAAAAACGAGTATAAATATGCATAACTTTCTTGATGTTAATTTATTTGGAAAATTCGATTCGTTTCATGCTTTCTAGGTTGTGCTGACATAATAAAAGGATAACGTTCATGTTTCCCAAGATATCTCGCGTTTCTCAAGTTCAAATAGGTTCAGGATAAAGTTCTAATACTAAGGTGATGCAAAAATAAATATTTGGCAAGTGAAAAGTGTTTGGAAAATTACCAGATGTTACAGCACATACATCATATTGAGAAATCCGTCCCGGATTTCAGTTTAACTTATCAGTTCTGGTTTCAAAAAGGTAAGTGTACTTGCACTTGAACTCGTCTTTGCGTTCCCAGGTGAATTCAGGTCCTCTCTTGGAATTCCAACGGACTTTCACAATGGGAATACGACTCTTCTTTAGTCGTTTAACCTCACGTTCCATATTCTCGACGGGCTCCTTTAGTTCCTTTAAAAGTAGTAGGCTTACAATTCATGAACTTTTTATAAGTACAGAAACGGTTATCATTAACAGCTTGCACTCCTGCTTGTCCAACATTCGGGTTGCCAACACCTGCTTACCCGACATGCGTCGCGGCAATGCCATCATCAATCAACTTCTGGATCGCAGCTGGGGTCATCTTCCTAGGTGGCATAATTCTATCAATCATTACAAATGTACAACACTATAAGTATTTGATTAACGCTACAGAATCACATCACAAGATAAACAACACCGTGATATCATCATAATATAGTACTCATTCAACATCAATAATAGTACATCACCAAAATACATCATAGATTTAATACTTGCTATAAGTCTTACAAGATTCAAAACGATTACAAGTTTCTGATAAAATCTATTAACTGAAACTATTCAGTTTAGTACGTACAAAGGTAAACCACTATCATGATACTAAACTACCATAAACAAGATGATCTCTACACTCTCACTGACGATCTCCCTCATGCCTAGCCAAAACATCAATACTGTCATCAAAATGGAAATGTGCCATCCTATCATAGTACGCCTGCCATTGCATGGCATGGATCTCATCCCTCAACTCCTGAATACTACGCTGGTAGTGACGACTATCGATATCAGTAAACACCTCTCCAAGATCCAACTTCTCCACAATCTTCTCGACCTCTATCATCCTCTGCTCTAATGACGCTAAATGCTCCCGAATCTATATATCTGCCTTCTCTGTAGAACTCAACCTCGCGGCCTGCTCATACAACTCTATGTACAAATCACTTGTAGCTCTCCTATCTCCCTTAATCTCCTTCTTCAACTCTAAAACATCAGACTGTCGAGCACACAATTGCCTAGACATCGACATATAATGGCCCTGACACCAAGAGATATCCTGCCTCAAACAACTCAGCTCGGCTCTGAGCTCGGTAGGGGCAACTCGCTGTGCAGTCGAAGACTCACCGATCTCAAACGTAGGCATCACCTTTGTAGCTAGAGCGTGACCCAATGCATCTGAAGTATCGGACTCATAAGTAATGTCCGACACTGCTGGTGAAGGCGGCATGGGGAGAGCCTCCTGCTCCTCCTCCAATGGCTCCTCGTCATCATCGTCATCATCATCATCATCATCCATCTCCTCATCATCATCCATCTCCTCCTCATCGTCCATCTCATCATCCTCCGGGTGAGGTACATCAATAGGGTGTGAGTCCTCCTCAGGACTCGGTGGTGCAAGTGGGTGGTCAACGGGTGCAACTGATAACTGACTGGTAGGGACTGGTGTAGGCATAATACTCTACAAGGAGTATCGGGAAAAGTATAAAAATTCTAGCCAAATTTTTACAAAAATAGTTTTTTATGAAGTGAGATAGGAGCGAAAAATCCAAGCATATAATAGTGCAAAAGCATGCACACATAAAAGTTTAAGTAAAGCCATTAAATAGGGAAATGGCACGGAGGGCTGATGGCTATCGATTTCGAAAATGTTTTGACACACACAAAAATGTTTATAGTCGAGTATGACCTCTTTCTCTATAAATAGTGTCTCTGATACCATTCTGTAACACCCCCAACTCGGAATATGGCAGCGGAACAGAGCTTGGGGTGCTACGTGAGGGGTAAGACAGTCACATCCATAGAAAACAATCTCATAACGAGACTTTTTAGCAAAAACATATCATTCGAATACAAGATTAAGCATTTAGAGTCTAAAAGACTCTCAAACATGAGTTGCAGCGGAAATAAAACATAGTTTGCAGCGGAATTAAAACATAGTTTGCAGCGGAATTAAAAGACACAGTTTAAAAAGGTTGTTCGAATGATATAATAGTAGAGATAGATAGTAAATCCCAAGATAGCCATAAAAAATCTTCAGCCACTCCCGGTGCCCACAAACATGCATCAATTACCTGAGATAAAACATGCTAAAAAGTCAACACAAAGGTTGAGTGTAATCCATAGGTTTAATAAATAAACAGTTGAGCACAAGGTTTTAAATCTGGAAGATATATGTAACAAATACAGATATCGGGTAAGCGTCAAATAATTCTGCTAAGCTCATGACACACAAAGCGTTAACCGGAACCAATAACCTTGGCATAAGTCGATAGTAACCGCGAAATTTCATAACATAATAATTGCCCCCAAAGCTAGGTACTTTGCCAGATCCCTAGTAAAACTCGAATATAGTATATCATATGTGGACCGACCTTAGTCCACATGGCGGGAAGGTCAATTCCTATAGGCCTATAAACTATAATCGCGCTCACTCGCAAGTGATTAATGGTTCATGATCGAGGGACTTGCTTTTGGCAAGGACGATACTTAGCATTATCATTTTAGTCAGGAATAGCATACCAATAAACAATTGTGCTCATAAAAATAAGTAAATAGCATGTATCTTCCCCATGGGTTTATAAAGAATTTAAAAGTAAAAGTGGGGCTACGAATCACACCTTAGTAGTAGATGAAATAAGATATCACAATATGATCAGATGGTACAGCACAGCAAATGAACCTCAGCACAACCTAATATGTGAATAATATGTCTCAGCAATAAACCTCAAAGCGATTTATAAAGTATACTCGTATTTGAAATGAAAATGTTTTATTTCGATGGCGTTTGAGAGAAATAACGTTTTAGACTCGTGTGGATACGAGAAGTTAAGATAATAAAAATCGGCAAACACAAACGGATACGAAGAAAAGAATAACGAAAAGAGAGAAGAACTAAGATTAAGAAGAAGAATAAAATAAAAGACAAGAAAGAAAATATCAATAGGTTGTTTCGGTGTTTTACCCATTTCCCAAATAGTTGATAAAACTTCATGATTTAGGAAGAAAACGCATAAGTTTTGAAAAGGTTTTTAGGGTATTGAGTAATCGTAAACGATTAAGTTATAAAAGATTTTATCGAAATTTGGGCATGATGCGTCCATTTATAAAGCATTTCCAAGTCATTATGACTCTTGAATATAAGTTTTACTGTCACATTTTACAAGTTAAATATATATAATTGGACACTATCATTCGCGTATATATTAGTTGTCAAGTTTATCGACCATTTTTTGTATGTTCGGGTCCATATATGTTAAGCTCTTATGAGTCTAACATACTCTTCCGTCTCAATTACCAAAATCGTCCATAAGGTCCATCGGCTAATACCGTAAATCCAATAACGTCCAATTCACATCCAAGCATAGGTTAATAACACATATCTAAGTTCAATGTCCAAATCATATCCCGTATTGTTCAAATTATTATCCCGAAGCACCTTTCGATAACAAATAAATAATTAATTAAACGTAAATGACTCAAATAAAACTAAACTCGACTCAATGTCAAATAAAATTAAATAAACGTCGTCGTGACTCCCGTGAGTCACGGTTCGACACGAGGCAAACCTAGGTGGTTCTCGGCTTATCACAACTCAACCAAAGCTAAACCCTAGCAAACCAAACAAGTCACAAACCACAAAAATGAATCCCAAATATATGCCGTCACTCACCACGAGTCATGGCTAAACCCGGTGTGGGTTGTTACTCTCGGCCGAACCAACAAACATAACCATTCCAAACAAACAACTCCAAAACCAACTCTATCCTAATCCTAACCCTACACCACGCCTCGCCGTGACTCACCTCGAGTCACGGCTCGAACCCACCGTGGGTTACCCCCACTGCCGAGACCCAACGAGCGCAAAACAATACCAAAATCCAAACCAAGCTTCAAAAACAACAAGAAAATGGTTAGAAATAAAATAAAAACAATAAAAGTACCCAATTCGCCCGAGTCAAGGCCGTGTCACGCTCAAAAACACGGATCCACACGTTTTTAACAAAGGTAAAAAGGTTTTATTAAAAGTTTTGTTATAAAAGTCAATTTTTTAAAAGTTTTATGAATTAGGGTTTCGGATAAAAATAAAAACGGGAAAGGGGGTAGGTGCATGGGGTGTTACCGAGTAGAAAGGAGGTGGTGGTTAGGCGGTGGTGATTGTGGTAGCGGCGGTTGTGGTTTTTGGCTGTCAAACGAGCTCCACGAGGGCTCAAACTTTCTAGAAATGAATAAGAGGGGCCGATCTACGTTTGGTGAAAGTTTCATTGTTCGCGGGAAAATTTTCCCGCGACGGTGGAGGTGGCGGCCGGCGGTGGTTGCCGGTCGGAGATGGTTTCCGATGAGGGTTTTAAAGAGAGAGAGGAATAGTGTTTGTGTGTGTGTGAGTTATGAGAATAAAATAATAAGAAATTGGTTTTTATATGTGGCGAGGGAGTAAAGATGGACAAAGTAAAATAGAGGGGTGTGCGGTGTAATTTGTGGGCGGGGGGTATATGTGACAACTTGGTGAAACTTTTACAATAATCACTGTGGGACCCGTTTGACGTACCAAACGGACTCGAAAAATTCTGAAATTTGCGCCATTGTTCTCGAAATAATTTTTCTAATAAAAACAAGTATAAATATGCATAACTTTCTCGAAGTTAATTTATTTGGCAAATTCGATTCGTTTCGTACTTTCTAGGTTGTGCTGACATAATAAAAGGATAACGTTCACGTTTCTCAAGATATCTCACGTTTCTCAAGATATCTCACGTTTCAAATAAGTTCAGGATAAAGTTCAAATACTAAGGTGATGCAAAAATAAATATTTGGCTAGTGAAATGGGTTTGGAAAATTATCGGATGTTACAGTATAAGCACAAGTGTTTTGCAGATGGGTCCCTTAGCAGATACATGGCTTGCCTAGTTGCTAATAGTCGCAGCCAATAGGTTGGTGTCGACTGTGATGAGACCTTTAGTCCGGTTGTTAAACCGACAACCATTCGTATTATGCTCAGTTTGGCGGCATCTTGACATTGGTGTATTTATCAAACTTATGTTAAGAATGCCTTTTTACATGGTTATATATCTGAGAAAGTTTGCATGCACCAGCCACCCGGTTTTCAGGACCTGCAGCGTCCCGACCAATTTTATATTTTGTGTAGGTCCCTCTGGACTTAAGCAGGATCTTTGAGCCTGGTTTCAGTGTTTTGCAGGTTATACTACTCGAGTTGGCTTTGCTCATAGTCAATGCAACTCTTCGCTGTTTAGTTTTTGATAGGGCTCAGACACTACTTACTTATTGCTTTATGTTGATGACACTTATTTCAATTGCTTCTTCTACCACAATTTTACAGCGGATCATATCCTCTATTCACCAGGAGTTTTTTATGTGTGACCTTGGCCTATCTATTTTTTGGGCATTTCTGTTTCAAGTGATTCTACAACTACGTTTCTGAGTCAGAGGAAGTATGCTTTGGAGATTTTAGAGCACGCAGGTATACGCAATTGTCATGTTGTACACCGGTTGATATAGAGACCAAGCTTGGTGCGGATGGTATTACAATTTCTGATCCGACTCTTTTTGCAGCCTTGCTATGCGCTCTAGTGTCATACGTTCGCGCGACTTGATCTGTCTTATGCTTTACAATAGATATATTTGTTTTTGCATGATCCTCGGGAGCCTAATCTTGCGGCTCTTTAGTGGATTATGCATTATGTTTGGAGCACACTTGATTACGAACTTCAGTTGTATTCATCGTTGTCACTATCCCTAATTGTTTATTCCGATGCCGATTAGGCCGGTTGTCGTACTACTCGTCGCTCCACTTCTGGGTATTGTGTGTTCTTGGCAATTACTTATTATGTTGATCTTCTAAGTGTCAGGTTACTCTTTCACCTTCGAGTGTCGAGGCTGAATATCTTGGTGTTGTTAATGTTGTTGCTAAGACTGCTTGGTTACGGGATCTGCTATGTGGGTTTCACTCTCCTTTTTCGACTACTACTTTCGTTTATTATGATAATGGCAGACAATATGTATCTATCTTTTAATCTCATGCAACATCAACACACGAAGTATATTGATATTGACATACATTTTGTTCGAGATTAGGTAGCTGCCGTGATGTTCGCGTTTTGCATGTACCTTCACGTTACAAATTTGCTGATATCTTCCCCAAAAGTCTGTCATATGCTTTGTTTGATGATTTTTTGACCGGTCTGAGCGTTCATTTTTCTCCTGCTTTGACTGCGAAAGGCTGTTAATAGGATTTAGTATTTGGCCCATGTAATATTTGATATGGGGCTTAGCCCATTTATCTTTTTTACATTTGTATTTAGTAATCATATATCAGAAAGGGGGTAATATAATTCCGTAGATCATCGTCCTTACCTGGACCTCGTAAACAAATGTATTTTGGTCGTTGTTATACGCAGGTCCCACAAATTTCATTTTGTCACTAAAATAAATTATAAATAAAGCAATAAAACTACTTCACCACCCTGTCACATCCCCACCTGCCTATCTCGGACTAGTCAATCTTCGCTCGTGCCTAGCACACCACTTTCTCACGTGCCAAACCCCTTTTTTTGTATCAAATATGTGTGGTGCAACAAATAAAAGCCAGAGAACTAGTGTGTGTGTTTTTAACAATTTCTTCATATGAGGATCAGGAAACGTTTCTTGTCTCTTTTAGCCGCAACAGCTGAACCTTTGTCGTCGGTTTCTCATGTCGAAGACAAGGTGCTGCCTATAGTCGCGGTGCAACATCCTGAAGTGCACCCAAATTCCTCAGATCATACCACAAAGATCGGACTTCAACCGGTTTCATCGGGTGCCTGCAGTGACTCAGAGAAGACTAAGGTACTTTAGTTTTTCACTTACATGATATAGATGTAGATCTTTCAATCTATAGATTAGATTACTGTTTATTGTCTTTTGATATTCTTGTAGGAGATGAAATCTTTGAAGATGAAAGAGATAATAAAGTCCGATGATACTGGCAGGTAAGACGTACATAACTAATTGTGAATCTTTTTGGGGGAGACCCATAATTTTTATTGCACCCATAAGCAAGATGTTAGTTTGTTTATTTAATAAAATGACAAAAAGAAGGAAAAATAGATCTTGGTGGAAGAGCATAAACACTCTAGAATGGTATATTATTATATCAGGTTATATAGCCAACCATATGTAGAATCCTAATCCTAAAAGTTGCACCATGTGGTGCATGTTAGCATGAGAGTTGGTCCCCAGCTACAATGTTCATGTTGATTATCTTTGCACTAGTTTTACTTGCGCTTCTCTTATCTTTTTAATTGCTCTTTATTTCATTAATTCTAACAATCTATATAAACATACATAAAAAACACATAATTATACGGTTGTTTGCAGTTGCAGGAAAGAAAGTATCGTGTGTGAAGAAGCAAAGAGTCATGATCTTGGTAAGTTTACATTGTGTTTTATGTGTATGAGTGTGTTTGCGTGTGTATGACTTAGTAGGTTTGTATATATAGTGTTGAAAGGGTGGTTTGAAGGAGATAAGCTGGTTCCGATAAAAAAGAGAAGAGGAAGCATAGGGAAAAATGTGAACCATGATCATCAAGAAGATAATGTGGGCACATTAATGAAGCCGACCCCAAAGAAGAGCAAGAAGAATGAGAAGAGAGGGGATGTGATATTGGAAGGATCACGGTGCAGTCGAGTAAACGGAAGGGGATGGAGGTGTGGTCAACAAACACTTGTCGGGTACTCGTTGTGTGAGCATCATTTAGGCAAAGGAAGGCTTAGAAGCATGACTAGTGTTCGTGGACAGGCACAAAAGGTTGCACTAAAAGAAAAAGAAACTATTGCAAGGCAAAACGAAGACATAGAAATGAAATCCACAAATCATCAAGAGAGTAAAGAATTCAAAGATCAGAAGTTGGAAACAGTTTCCTCTATGGAGAGTAGTAAGAAATTCATTAAACAGAAGAAGGTTGGGGTGGTGAAGGAAAGATCTTTAAGCAGCTTGTTGAGTCAACTAGCTAATTAATTGATGCCTGGACTCTTGAACTATTTGTGTTAGTTTACTGAAGAGTAAAAAGAAAGAAATGGTGATACGTATATATAGATCATGCATGCCCGATTAAAGTCGAAGAAACAACTGTCAGTTTCAAAAAGGTTCGTAGTATTTATAAATGTGATTTCCTAGTGCAACGTTTCTACTCTTTCCCGGTGTTTTTGTTCTTGAATCATTATTATCCACGCTCAGCTATGATAGAATTGAAGTTCTATATGGTGGAACAGATATATTTTCAGTGTTTGAGATTGCTTATGAAAGCTGATTACGCATCTATAACTCTTTTTAGAAAGTAGATTAAAACTGTTGAGATTGTGTGGATTGCTTATCCAAACCACCCATCTAACTAGTTCTGAGTGAAGCACGTTTTTTGTTTTAAATGAGTAAATATGTAACTATTTATTTAAAACAAATCTTTTTAAAAAGCATAAACAAATATCCAGTTTTAAGCAAGTTTAGACATTTCCTTTTAAATCATAAACAACACTCTCGTAGGTCTGATAAATTGGACTATATATAGGTGAAAGGGTCTCAAGATAAGCATGCCTCAAAAAATGTTAAGATTTATGCCCATCTGATTAATTATATAGATTAAACCTACACAAGATTGTGGTATATATCTATATATTGCTTGAATGGTCACCATATGTTACAGAACCAAGCCAACCAAAGTTCTACGTTACCATTTTACAGCGTCTAATATGAACCAGGGTGTACCCAGGCAGCCTAACCTAACATATATATGTTGCCATTTTACCGCCACCCAGTGACCAACTGTAATAGCGGTGCTGTATTATTAAGAACATGTGTTGATAACTTGTTGTATATAATCATGAATTAAAAATTTTCCTTACAGAAAAAATTGTTGATTTTTTTTCAATTGGTTTTATTCCAATGTGCAAATCGACTTCTTAAGCATTGTTAAAAGTTATAGCACATCGTAATGACGCATAGACAATTTGAAACCATAGGCAGCTTCTTTTACGGTCCAAGTCAAACCAGTGTTATGATGTGTATAAAATATAGGAAAGAATGTTATTAAGAAAGGTGTAAATTAGTCTTTGATCAGAATGTTACTGTAAATTAGTATTAAATCAATACACATGAAAAATTATATATTATCACCCTTTATAGTTATAAGGCTTGTATCATATCTCTGTACGTTTCATAGCTCAGCGCCCAGTCATTTCACTAACTCGAATAGGTCTCAGTTGTGCATGTATAAAATATGCTAAAAGTAACCATAGCTGATGTGGTAGGTGCATCCATATCGACTAAAATAAATCAATTCCAGATATAATGCCAATTCTTGTGAAAGAATATATATTTCAGACTTACAACTAAGTTTTGTATGTGTAAGTTGGAACTACGTACCATTTGTATATTGTGTTTTCTCGCTTGCAGCAACATTATGGTTAATTAATTAAATGTATAAGTTGGTGATGAAATATCGATATTGAGATAGAAATCACTTGTTCGTTTCCTGTGACATTGCAAACTAAACTTTGAAAAAAGTCTTCTTGCGGTGGAACCTCAACTCCGGTGCCCTTTGGTTGAATCGATCTGTTATGGATACGATGGAATTGGCAGACAAAGTCCTGATGTAGACCAACTTCCCTAAACTCTTTGACGTATTTTCACAAACTATGTTATGAGTTCAATAGGATGGATGATCAGAAAAAAATATGGTGTTTGCGTCAAAACAGCCATCAAAGGATTTGATCTTAAATAATACTAAACCTTTATCCTACACTTGGATTGTATCTAGAATTAGTAAAATTTCCTTAATTTGGTGGGATTGGCTCCATAATCCTTGTAAAGCTATTCCACTTCTATGTAATCGTGTGCTCCTATATACTTTCTTTCAAGGTTGCTTTTTATCTTGGGTTAAAAAATGTGTTGTGCAGATGAAATGACTGTAGAAATTAAGGTAATATGAGGTTCTTTGATTTATCGATCCTCATGCAGATGACTTAAATAAAATATACTACAAGGGTTTCATGAAACCAATGAGGAAAGCTATGCTTTATTTTGAGTTTTACCACCACATACTGACACTAGAATTGAACAATACTCTTTCTAATTAAAACAGGCTCTTTGTTAGATTACTATTTTACACTTCAACACTTCGATATATTGTCTGATGCATTCTACATCTCTCATGTCTCTATCAAAAATTCAAATATCGACTTCCAAACAGATATGTCTAGCACTTACCGTTTACTTCTGATTTATAATCTCATATTGCATAACTTGCTCCTGTTCTTAATCCTAAGAAAAAATAAAGCTTTCACATCTTCTGCCATTTTGTATGACCAGATTTAGTTCCCTTAATAACTATAAATCATTTTGTGATTTCAAAATCATCCAGACGCTTGATTGGATGATACAATTGAATTGCATACGTACTAATGTCAAAATCAAGTAAGAATCTGCCAATGTGATTAGCAAGTCAATGGAGATCTTACCGAGTATTGGTTCATCCAAACAACCACCATTTCTAATCCTTTTTGGACAGGGCAACATAAAAACAAAGTAAAGCCACAAAACTACTCAACCAACTTCACCTCCTGTAGAAAGTTCAGATTAACCGCCACTACATATTAAAAGACTCCTAAGATTCACCAACTCTGAAGTCAGTAATCAAAAAGTCAAATGTCTTCAAGTTGTCCTCTAAAACGAAATGTGTAGCACTTAGCATTGACTTCTAGTTGATAATCCAAAGATACTCCACATACAAAAGGAGATTAACTCAGTCTACGCTTTCATAATCTATTTAAGCTTCAATCCAGATGAACAATCAGTATATATGGTACCATCTGAAAACATGGAGTACAAACATTTCAGCCACTCACACAACTTAATCATCCACCGTATCTACGAACTAGGCCAACAAGTAAACTGCTCTGGATGCAACTCCCCTTGCGACAACACCAAAGCCCCCGTCCACGCCTGCCACCAATGTAATTTCTTCCTCCATGACCATTGTGCTAACGCTAGGCGTTACATCAAGCACGCCGCTCATGAAAGCCACCCGCTTAACCTTTATCCTTACCCCACCTACGCCAGTAACACATTCTTCTGTGAGGCATGTGGCTGTCCTGGAAAGTCATTCTCATACAGTTGCACCCTCTGCGAGTTTGACCTTCACGTTGGTTGTGCTTTCTTACCGTTCACTGTAACTCACCAATCCCACAAACATCAACTTAAACTTTTCCACAAGGTCCCAGACACACACCATAAATATTGCAACGTATGCAAGAACTTGATGGATGCAAAAATCTGGGCTTATTGTTGTGAAATTTGTGACTTTAGTGTTCATACTTGTTGTGCTACCTCAGAGGTGGCGCCAGAGTTTTACCGCGATGATTCTCCGGTGAGTGCATTTGTTCAGGGGCACGGATCAAAGCCATACGCTGGCGGAGGAGGTGGATCAAAGCCACATAGTTGGTTCGGAGGTAAATCAAAGCCAAACGGTGGAGGAGTAGGTAATTCAAAGCCACATAGTGGTGCAGGAGGTGGGAATGTGGGGCGTTTGGACATGTCTACGTTGTATGATATGCAGATCCAGGCAATGTCCGAAAGCATGGATATGATGAACAGCATAGGATGAACAGCATCATATAATCCGTGTTCAATATATTTTTCAACAAATATTCTGTCTTCACGTTCTGAATTTCTTCTTCTTTATTGGAAAAGTTTGTTTAAGAAAAAAAAAAAGTTTCGGCTATGTGGTTCCTTGATCATCTGTCATGGAAGACACCAAATATTGGTTTTGAGTCCTACTGTATGAGATTTTGTACAAAAAACTTGAGATTTTTAAGTTGATGCATGCATGTTATCTGCTATGTATGAAATGCAGAAAATTTATTTACAAAGTTTGCTATAAATATTGATATTAAGCATATTGGAGTACCTTACTTATGTCTCAAACTTTTTTTCCCTTGAGACTTTGTACGTAGTGGTTGCTCATTTGAGAAGCTATAACTTCTTGTCACTCTTGTGCTCCTGTGATGCCTTAATGAATTCGATATATATATATATATATATATATATATATATATATATATATATATATATATATATATATATATTATATATATATATTTATAAAGGGTTTCACCGATAAATGTATTACTTCAAAAAAGCGTTTAACTACATAAAGTATGAGTCAACTCCCACATCTCAGCCCGTTTACATAGGCAAAAACAAACGCACCTTATGTGCTTTAAACCATACCTATCATAAGAATGACACCCAAATTTATGAACCTACTACGACTACTAACGACATGATTACATTTGACTCATAATGACACCAACAACAACCCTATCGTTTAAGTTGACCTCGAAGAGTGATATCTAATGCATTAAAGAATGCCAACTGTTGATCGGTTAATCCAAAAGCATCATTCTCGTAACCATCATAAAATCATAATCTTCATCCTCAAGAAAGCTCGCATCCTTTGTACCACCTCGAGTTCATTTTGCTAAGGAAGCCATGAATCGAGCGGTTTCGTCATCTACCTCCTCAACTTAATTACCTTCTTGATCTCCCATTGAGGTACTAGGCATAAATGCAGATTCCAAACTCACCTCCTTTTCAATGTTCGATTGTTGATCACACGGCAGAATAGTAGTCGTATGTTTATCCTTTTGCTCATTTTCATCTACACAACTCACTTCTTGTGAAATAGGAATTATATTTCGGTCACCTTCCGTCATCCACGTCCACTATATCGCCTAAATCTTCAAAAGAATTCGACGTAGTAGTAATATTAGTACCTTTTTTAGCATTCACACCATTTTTTTCCCTTGTGTCGTCTCTATCTTCTTATTAGGTTGAATTGGATTATATACCATGTGAGACTTTGAAACAATATGAATTCCACATACATTTTGCCTTTGAGTCTTCACATTCTTCAACACGTATGAATCGGTTTTCTTTGTAGTCTTCACTTTCGAATTGTATACAATTTTTTTAAGACATTGATCCAATGAATGAACAAATAACTTACAACACTGGTACAAAAAGTGGTACAGGTTACTCCAAAAATGTGTGACGATATACATATAGTCACACACGTTTTTTTTTTTTTTTGTGTTTGTCACCAAAGATCGTGCCACCGTAGGTGTCCTACGGTGACATTGTTGAGTTCGTAGCCTTTTTCATTGAAAAAGAGTGACCAAAACCCGAATATGTGTGACAAATTAGGCACAAGTTTTGTTGGATTAATCAGTATTAGTGACAGTAAACACTTTATAGTCACACGAATGGTTTTTGAGAGTAATTATTGTTCGTCCTTTAGCCACATAAATATATAATATATGTGACATTTGAGATGATTTATTCAAGTAAACGTGTATTTTGTGTGACTATTTCCCGTCCTGTTGCCACATGAATATATAATAAATGTGACATTTGTGATGATCTAGTTACACAACGGGTGTTGTTTTTTGGAGTTAGTCACATACAATTTTAAAAAAAAGTGACCAAAAGTGTTAATAAGTGTGACCATATGCTTTTTAAAATCAAGTAAATGTGTATTTTATGTGACTATGGTTCATCTAATGGTCACATGAATTTTTAGTTTGTATGGCATATTGTAATATTTAGTCATACAAAGCATTTTATTTTTTATTTTTTATTTTTTTTTAATTTAGTCACATGCAAGTTAACCAAAAGTGGCCAAAAGTGTTAATAAGTGTGACCATATGTTGATTAAATTCAAGTGAATGTGTATTTTGTGTGACTATTGTTTATCCAATGGTCACATGAATTTTAAGTTTGTGTGGCATTTTGTAATATTCAGTCACACAAAGCATTTTTTTTTTTAAATGTTTTTTTTTTAAAATTAGTCACATACAAGTTAACCAAAATTAGCCAAAAGTGTTAATAAGTGTGACCATATGTTGTTTAAAGTCAAGTGAATGTTGTTTAATAAGTGTGACTATTCTTCATCAAATGGTCACATGAATTTTAATTTTGTGTGGTATTTTGTAATATTTAGTCATACAAAGCATATATATATACACGTTAACCAAAAGTGTTAATAAGTATGACTATATGTTGTTTAAAATGAAGAAATGTATATTTTGTGTAACTATTGATCATCCAATTGCCGCATGATTTTTTTTTGTGTGTGTGGCCTTTTGTAATATTTAGTCACACAAAGCATGTTTTTTGGGTATATTTAGTCACATACAATTAAGCATAAAGTGATCAAAAGTGTTTATAAGTGTGACCATATAATGTTTAAAGTGAAGAAATGTGTATTTTGTGTGACTATTGTTCATCCAATGGCCACATGAATTTTTCGTTTGTGTGACCTTTTGTAATACTTAGTCACACAAAGCATGCTTTTTTTTTGTATTTAGTCACATATAATTAAGCATAAAGTGGCAAAAATTGTTAATAAGTGTGACCATATGTTGTTTAAAGTGAAGAAATATGTATTTTTGTGACGGATTAAAGACGGTCAAAAGTAATGTTTCACCGCCAACAAGGGGTGTTTTATGGCTAGTTACACCCCAATATTTTCTCTAATCAAACATGTACAACAATACATTACTAAAAGACATACACAACCATCCAATAGAAGATAATAAATTCAAGTCATATTTCAAAATTCGTAAATCTAAGCACGAGTCTGATATTCGAATTACAAGTTAAAATAACAAATGTCTAAAAGAAATAATCTAAAATCTAGCAACATAAATTGCAGGTTAATGATATCCGCATCATATATTACCCATTACCTGTTCATTTATCCCAATTCAGTTTCTAACAATGCCAAGGGAACCATCTTTATAACTCCTGAGCATGTTACAACCTGGCCTTGACCTTGCCTTTCTAAGTCAACCACGCAGAAGTCAACTATTGGACCCAAGTTGACATATCTTTCTAGCTCTTCCACATAAGAACCTTTTGCATCTGGCTCTACATTCAATTTAACTAGCTGCCATGGACAATGAACAAAAAGCTTCATCAATGGCATGCTATACCTCAAATTCAACTTAGAAGAAGAAGCTACAAACTACATATCAGAGAGGAAAACAGAACCCTCAAACAGATTAACCATTTACATGAATTAAATATGTGATGCAGTTTACATACCTGAGAATCTCCATAGCTCGAGCCAACATTTACAAATGCATTATCAAGATACGATATAGTAGAGGCTATTGATGTTTCACCTAGAAGCTCAATTTTGAGTCATGTGACTCTGTAAACAACATAGAGAAAGCATATTTTAGAAAAATCATAAACATGAAAATAAAAATAGCTGCATGAGATGAACCTCAATCATAGCATAGAAAATGAACTCATAACTTTACAAAATTCAGCGATATGTGTGTGAATTAAGAAACATCAATCTAACTCACTTTTCTTTAACAAAGTCTTTATCCTTTAAAGTGACCTCATAAGTTTTTACATGGCGAGCATCTTTATTATCCAGAAACCAAACAACACAGAAGATTATGATGTCTTCAGTTTTTATCAAGAATATGATCTTAATTTATAAAAACCTTGTAAAGAAACAGACCTGATAAAGAACAACAATTGTAGGCTTTGGACAACCGTATAGAAACTTGATATCCAAAACTTGAAGTTCTTCTAGCCTGAAAACAACTCATATACAAAAACAGCACTAAGTATCTAACTATTGATGCAATCATAAGCAAAGACCGTCTATAAATACAAAAGTTCTGGAAACGAAAAAAAAGTACTTCCTCTCAAATGAAAACTGAATAAAAGCAATATGAAAACTGAATAAAAGCAGCATAATGAAGAGAGATATTTACCAGTAGTGCAGAGCCAGCCTTCCAATATACTTGTGTAAGAGATAGATAATTTTGGTTTCCGTAGATAAGCAGCAATCTCTTTTACTATAGATGAGCATGGAACTTCCTAAATGAAATCCACAATCAGAAAAGATGGTTCAGAAGTTACGTTATAACATGGGCATGACCCTATTAAAAAAACAGTGAAAATTTCAGAGCTTCAAGACGTTCAGAAGTAAATTCAGGGAAAAGAAAGAGGACTAGCCCAATACCTCTAGATTAACATCGTCCAAAGACATAATGTCCTGGGCTTCATCATATGTGAGCTGCAAAAGACACATAGGTGAGGAAAGTGACACAGGGATAAAACCTTTTGATGTCCCTACCACAACGATGAAAGTTTACCTTATCCCAAAATGATCCTAAAAATTCTCTGTACTTCTGAGGCTCCTAGAGAACAAAGAAAAGAAGGCCATATATATATAAGAAACATATCTTGTGTATGGAAAATATAACTATACACATGTAGCTCGGATAGGTAGGTCTCAAACTCTCAATAGTTCCATAAAAAAAGGGTAGAGATATTGGTTTTTACATGCAAGAAAGAGAACCTTGTGATATCTCTTAGACCGGCGATGAACTTTTATATGTCTCCGATAATTGCCAGGTGAGCAGAACTCAAGGGCACACTTATCACATTTCTGCATCTGAGGCTTCATCGGAGCGAGCAGAGGCCAAGTAGTGAGATATGCACATAGAGAAGGCACAAACAATATGTGTTAATGTTGTTTTAAACAATCCTCGCAACTGCAAGGAGCCACACCCAGGTTGCAAAGTGTTAGAATTTAAATATCATAACAATTATATAATTAATACTACATCACCAAAGCACGTAGCGGAAGCAAAGAATCATAATTTAACATGTAAAGAGATTAACTGAATATTAAAGATACGTACCTATGATCCTAGCAAAAAAAGGATCTAAACTTCAAGTTCTTCTTCTTTAACAAACAATAGGATTAACGAGAAACCCCTTACCGTTTTGTTTCTCAATCCAAGATGGTATTAACTAAAGTAAGTTAATTACCAAGGTTTTATACACACGTACTATAACCGATTAATGTTTGATGCTAGAGAAAGAACACACAAATTAAACCAAACTATTTGTTTAATAAAAGAAAAGTCGATCCCCCTTACCCAAGGGTTAGGTCGATCGAATTTTTAGCAAAGGAAGAAGAAAGACAAAATTAGGGTTATAGCAAGAGTGCATAAGATGATGAAATCCTAACCCCTAGCGTTTGTATTTATAGGGAACTAATTTTGTAGGACAAGTTTGACTTGGATTGGGCTTCTAAAACCCTCTAGTCGATTGTTTCCATAATCCCCAAGGGATTCGAGAACTTTCTTGCTCCTCTAATTACACCTATAGTACTTCTTTTATTCACTAACGGTCATTAGTCAATTCCGTTAATTACTTAACGTTCGTTAGTCGTTATTTCGTGTTCAAATAATTAAATACATAACATTTATATATATTAATTATTTCATTAATCATTCATACGTAAAGTGTGCAATCCCATAGTCCCGAGTTCGATTCTAGTCATACACGACTTAATATTTTTCCAAAACTCTAACAGCTCCCACTTGGAAATCTATTAAAAGTGTAATGACATTGGTTAGCGTCTAGCAACACGCCAATGCCCCTAGTACAACTCGGGTGGTGGTCTCCTGGAAAAACCATTCGATGATTCATCATCATACTTATCCTTTTGTTTCTAATACTACATTAATAAAGATATGGATCTCAGTCATTCTTTATTAATCATTCTGTTTCTCGTTGTTTCTGATTGAGCTAGATTACCAAATCATCTAAACATATTCAGGGAAAATCTTGGGTGCGGCCGCACAAACATCTTGTCAACCCTACGAGGGGCCCAGCAGTATTAAACTTCAAATAATTTGAAGGAACAAATTCTATCTTGACTACGAGCATAACCTATGAACTTTGCAACACTCCTGAAAACAATCCTTATAGCTACCAGTTACGTATAGCGGTAAATTGAATCACAGAAATGCACTACATCCATGACAGTTATCTGGCATCTCAAGTCTGAGGATAACTATCTACACATGATTTACTTGATGACAAGATCCATAAAGTAAACTCATGAAGTTGGGATAAGTCCTATATTCAATTCATTGAATATCATGTGAAATTGGCATGTCAACGCATCAATATACTTTCAAGTACATTCTACCAATACTCAGATTTGTGTTAATTTAATGATATTCCCATATCATTAGTCGACAACGGACAATTCAGAATAACATAAGTTATTCACGGATTTAAACATGCAAATATAGGATACAATTTATTATTAATGAAAACAAATGTACCAAGTACTTTAATTCATTTATAAATAAAATTGCTTAACATCCCTTATCAAAATACTAAATAGATCAATGCATGATAATTCCCATTAATGAATTATGCATCAAGTCATGTCAATCATACTTGTTGACAAAGCATAAATCACCTAATCATGATCTATCGGAATTTTGAGAATACTTATTTCAAGAACCTAATTAGTAAAATTCTTGTATGTGTGCATTCAACTATCTTGATATTACCACATAATATTTCATAAAATGTGTGACATCCTCAACCACTAATTTATGACAATTAAAATATCAAACCTTTTATAGTTTAAAGTATTCTAATTCTTTAATGTATAATGCAACAATGCTCATATTAAGCATAACTAGTACACATAGCTATTAACACGGATGAAATCCTACCATGACTAGTATTGAGTGTCATCTCAATTTTATAAGCATCATTGTATGCAAACAACAATATGCTCTTGAAAATCCTGTAAACTTTAATATTCATTGTGTAATATTTGATACCTTCCAATCTTTCAAGATTTTTCGGCTATATCAGTTATGCAACAATTTGCCATATGGTTCATGCCTAGAATTTAGGAGCAATTCGAGGATGAGGATATTAATTCTATATCCAACCATATCCATTACACTTAGTTATCTAATAACTTTCAATTAGATATTAATGTTGTCAAATCATCTTTCATTCGACGATGATACAACAAACAACATGATGTACATGAAAAATCTTTGTGTCAAACTTAAATTTCATTCATGTTATATCTTTTCAAAGATATGTTTCTATTCAGACATTCTAATAGTATATCATGTTCTATTAGAATCAATTATTTTACCAATTATGTTTATAACAATAAACATATATTCCAAGGTTGTATGTTTATTTCCTAAATTTCCAAGTGAAGTTTGTAATGACCAATATCATGTTCAGGAGGTCGGGGAAACACGAAATAAAGATTAAACATGGTAGAACTAGTTTATTGATTGGGGGAGGTGTGTATGTTTTCTAGAGAGAGAAATTAAAGAAAACAAACACACCTCCAAGTAACAAGTGAATCCCACCTTCCTAGTTGTGACTAGGAAGGTATTTATTACAATAATACAAGTCTAACTTAGCCCTATTTTCTAAACTAGCCCCTGTACTTAAATGCTATTGCAATTCCCGACAATAACAAACTTTAAAGGCTAACAATCTCTCCCCAAAGTGAAGTTATACGGGAATTGCTTACAACGTTCCCTACAAGTAAAATGTAAACCATAAGCACAGAGAAAGGTCTTCAAACTTCATTACTTCGTTCAGCTTGCAGAATCTTCTCAGCTGTCATTTCTTTACTTGCAGATGAACCATGTGAGCAAATCTAATTAGGGTTTAATTCAGAGTGCCCTGAGTGCTCTCCCCTAATTAGTGCTCTCCCCCAAACTGACAACCTCATTTTATGAGTGCCCTGAGTGCCCTGAATCTGTTCGGGGGGATAGAGTATCAACATCTTTATCTCACTAAATGCATCCCAGTTATTTTTCCCATGAGAGATCAGCCCGTACATTTCTCTCCCCTGCTGCTTACGATTTATCGGAATCAGCATACTGATGTGTACGTGAAAGACAAACTGGAAGCCCTATATCAAGAATCATATCAGCCCGTGAGAAGATGTCGATATACCCAATCTACTAATAATACCATTTGAAATGTTTATCTCTTTATCAACCTCCTGTATCAAAAACAACGGCTTTCTGTAGTGACTACTGATGGAGAAAACCCACTTTGATGAATTTGAGACTGAAGTAAAATAACCCAAACTTATGACTTAAACTTGCACTGTTGTATGACTAAGTACCTATACTGAGCACTACAACGTAACTTCTTAAAGCATATGTCGTTTCATATACCCATCCAACCTTCCTTAACAGTATATGAACTCATCTTGAATCATCCACATCTTTGTGTGACACTGAGTACTACAACGTATCTCCTTTAAGTGATAGTTAACTAGGTCTTCGTCCATCCACCCCTTGACCTATGAAAACTAGATAAATCAAGACTTAATCATTGAATGCTCTGTGAGCCGTTTAAGATCGAGCAAGGATCTCGAAGAATCATGCATCCAACCAACCTCGATATCTTCAAGATACTAAGTACACGCACCCGTGATATTCCACTTCAACTTCAAATAAGTAACAATGAATCATCATCCTTGTAGTCACAGTTGAAAACAATTTAGCCATTGTCATTTGATTGTGAATCTTGACCAGGATCTTTTTGGCTATATGTGGTAGGATTTGAGGATGTATACCAGTAATATCATTTGTGATTTTGGTGTGAAATATGCCATAAAATGACATTTTAATGATGCTGAAAAAATTTGAGTTTAAGAAATTTTTACGCCAAAAAATTCCCCGAAAAATTCGAATTTTGACCTAAAAATTTGAATTTTGGGCCAAAATTTTCACTATTGTACCAGAATTTGAATTTCGCGTAAAAATTGACTGTTAAGTCACTCCTCCGAATTAAATTTTACTCAACTTTTCCCGCCAAAAGTTGTCCGATATATAATTGCGATAGAGTTCTCGGACACAATTGCGATAAGGTTGTCTGTCAGCAATTGCGATAGGCTTGTCGGACACCATTTGCAATAAAGTGTGACTTTCAATTTCGATAATTCTATCGAAATTGACAAGGCCAATTGCGATAAAACTGTCGAAATTGATTTGCGATAAAAACTTCTTGGGCCAATTGCGATAAAAGACAGATTTTGCAATTTCGATAGAATTGTCGAAATTGCAATTTCGATAAAAGCTCCTATCGTAATCTTATACAAGATTGCGATATTTTGAATTGCAATAAATGACTGCTGGCCCCTGAATTTCAATAGAAAGCAGTTTACCAACTCTTGTCCTTTTGTCACTTGCCCACTGATTTGCCCACTGAGATAGCTAACCACTCTTACCAACTCATATCAATAATTCTTTTGCAAGAATTACACTCAAGATCCAAGAACAAATCTTACAAAATCTTCTTCAATTTTTGTCGATCTAATCACTTAGAACAACAAAAATCCAACCTATAAACTAAAGATTCGAGTGAAGAACTATGAAGTCTACACAAACCAACTCGTTAAATCACTAACAAACACAACCTTGAACCTTGATTTTTGCGTACGATTCCAAGAAAGACACACAAGCTAACGTTTTTATATAACAAAAACGTAACTGTTGCTAACATAAGAACACAAATCGAACACAAAAACTTCAAAAACTCGACTGATGAACAGTAACGAGATAAAACACACCATAAATCATATTTTTTACCTCAAAGACACCACGATTCGCCCCCGGTTAGCTCTGATACCACTTGTAAAGGTTGAACTACCTTTATCTTTATCACACAAACACACGACAAGAGATGATGATGACACTCACAAGATCAACGTATAGAACAAGATGAGAAAGTGTATGGATCGTGTGGGATAAAATGATAGTCGAATGATTATAACTTGGAGTAAATAATACAAGACTCAATAAGCATACACACACACTCTCACCTTTGATATAATAATGAGGCACACTTGTGAGACACATGAAATGTGAGAGTGTGTGTGATAATATAGCGACACAGCCACACCAAGGCTTTGGTGGGATTTTGTTTTGGGCTTGGTGTGGGCTAGTGTAAGTACTACACATATACATTGAACTTAAAAACAAATATAATACCACTAGCCCACTAACTAGACTACATATTACACTTGATACTTAAGTTCTAGATTAACAAATGACCATCACTTCACAATTAATAAATTAATTGCTAACAATTCCAAACGGATTTTCGAATGGTTCTTCGTCTAACACCGCATTATTTTGTTCTTGCTCATCAATTCTTGGTAGAACAATTTCATGAAGCTTCGCAGTTTCACAACTATCTACAGCACAAAATATTTGTTGTGGTAAACCGAGTTGGATTAAGTGCATTGCCAAGTCATCCGCTTCTATTTGTCTCCAATCTTCTTGCGTATATTCCGATTCTTCTTGTACCCGGAAGGTTGCTTCGACGGGAGGTGTTGCATCTGGATTTCCAGCTGTTACTAGAATATGACGAGGCTTAAATGGACCTTTCTCAATGGATTTAATCAAGAGTCTACCTTGACCTTGAGGCTTGGTTCTCATATATCGAAGCATATGACTCGTCCATGGAAGATAACCACCTTTTTATAACATTGAAGATTAGTTTTCTGCACCGGCGGCATGAATGACTTGTTGTGTAGTCATGTTTGAAATTTTGTATGATAAAGTGGATGGAGGATCGTTTCACCAAAATAGGAGTTGTTGTTGAAGGTTAAACTTGGTTGTTGTTGTGAAGCCTTGGTTTGTTGTTGATGATCGTTGAAGTTGTAAGTTAGGTAAACGAAACAAATTAAATAAAGTTATGAAATTTGATTAGAGTATAATTAAGCCAAAGTTAAAAGTTTACAAATTCGACAAAAGTTATGTAAATTACAATTTAGATAAAATGACAATTTCTATTTGACCAAAATTTATGCAAATTATGGCAAAATGTCAATTTAGATAGAAATATATCTAATTTATATAAATTGGTAATTTATATAAAAAATCTAACACTCTTATACAAGAGGGTAGATATCCGTTTGTCGAAGTATTATACACACTTATACAAGCGCGAAAATACCGAGTTTACTTTTGGTGTTGACGAAATTACGTTCGAATCAAATCCTTAAAAGTTATTTAACTTGGAAATCGTTTAACACAAGTGCGAGGGCCAAAACTGTCAATTCCGAAACTTCCCAAAAGCTGCTGGAAAAGAGAGGGACTGAATCTGTCAAACCTGAAAAGTAGTGTTGTCCGATATCTGAATTTGTTGTGGTGTCCGATATATGGTTTGCGATAAAGATCTCTGTAACACCCCCATTTTCGGATTACGCAGCGGAATATAAGCTTGGGGTGCTACTTCATGGTTCACAGTCATGGGAATCGAAAACGACTCAAAAAGAGACGTTTTTAAATAAAAATTGTTATCATTCATTTATTTAATATCAGAGTACATAAGATAGGTCCCAGAGGGAGGTTCAGAAATACATGATAAAAATTACATTATTCATTGAATGATAACAAAGTGGACACTCTTTTATTTTAAGAAGAAAGTCCACCGCCGCTCCGTGCCAATATCCATACTTCTAAATACCTGAGATAAACATGCTTAAAAAGTCAACACAAAGGTTGAGTGAATCTATAGCGTTTAAAATTATAATCAGGTTGAACACAAGCCAAAATATGAGAAATCAGTTATATCGAAATTCAACAATATTGCACTAAACCTCATGACACGCAATGCGTTAACAGTTTCCAGATTCCACAAACATGATTGAAATGAGAGTGGTCTCGCCCCCGAGTTAAAGATATCAAATATAATGCATCTGCCTAACCGGCTACCACGAAGATATCCATCCGGTTAGAACAAATGGGTCGTCAGGCCAATAGATCTATTCATATATTCGCGCTCACCCAGCAGGTGACTAATGGTGCATGATATGAGGGTCTTTTAAATAAACAATTCAATCTCAATAATAACGAACAGTTAGCCTAGTGCAATAACAATCAGGAAAATACTTGTGTTCGGTTTAATAGCATGTATCTCCCCACATATTTGGAAAACTCGTAAGTAAAAAGTGGGACTATAAACTCACCTGGACAATCTGGATGGAAAACAAAATGAAATACAGTTGATAAACGTCTCCGGCTTGCAACCTGAATTGGTTATGTCAAGTTTCTCAGTAATTGTTTCTTAATATATAAGTTTTTATTATTTGTTTCGTTATTTGGTTTGTTGATTAAATACTTAATTGAGCCAATATGTAGTTTCAAAAGTAATATTTTATTATATTTTCTTATTTGTAAGATTCGGTTCCGTCTGTTCGTTAAATGGACATTTCGTTAATTAGTTACGATTTAAAATGTATATTAAGTTTAATCAAAACTTAATAATAATAATAATATTAATAATAATAATAATAAAAATTATAATAATATTAAATAAGAATTAGGGTTTTATAATATTTTCATTTCAAACCTTCAAGTTTCAAAATCAACACTTTTACCCCCTTAGGGATTCCCCGATCACATGACAAGTCCAAAACAGAAAGTATTATGGAGTTTTGGCAAAAATGGTCCCTATGTCTCTAAGGGTTTTCATTCGACATCCCTTATATCAAAAACAATTTATTTTTAGTGATTCAAGCCGAGACCTTTTGCTAAACCTTTTCTAAAATATTTATAATTGTTTTAAAAGTATTTTTGTAAAGTCTCGGGACCAGAATCGAACCCACGAATTCAATATTTAAAACAGAAAGTCGTATATACATGTATCTCGACACAGAAAATTTACCCAACTTCAAACGTCCCGTTCTCCCTCGTTTCTCAACGAAAAATATTGATTCTTTTTCCTACTTTTAGACCTTTTAAAGTACTTTAAGCATGTCGAAGGCCATAATTTTTAGTGATCGTTTGATAGGGTAAAACGAGCACCAAAGCAGCAGACCTGCTGTTGGTCTCGACAGAAAATAAAAGAAGGAAAACTTGTGTTTTGCTAAATCCGATTTTTAGTCACTATGTTTTTATGTTATACTCTGTTATTTTAACATGCTTTAAGTATTTCTAAACCACTTTTAACAACCTAGATCCATTAGAACATTATTTCGAACTTTATGTGTATATATGTTACTCGATATAGAGAAAATTTTAGCAAAAAGTGTTTTGGTCATTTCTGGGTTACAACATCTATTAAGGACTATCTCATACTTCATTTAGACATAAAAGATCAATAAGAAATCAAAGAAAAAGAACTAGAACTTACTTTGCTCAAAATGGTCGACTAGGGCATAGTTTTGGGGTTAGGGTTCGAATTGACTCTCTACAGATCCTAGCTCCTTTCTACTGCCTTCTTAGGTTTATTTAAACTTAATTTGGACTAAGGGAATCAGTGGTGTGAAGGTTATTGGCTGTTTGTAGTGGATCGTGGGTTTGATGGGGGATTAGGGTTTCAAGGTTTGCTTGCTATTTATAGAGGGTTATCTAGGGTTTCTTGAGGTTTCTATTTCTGTCATAGGGAGGTGTAAGGTGAGGTGGATGGTGTCTAGGGCGCCACATGAGGAGGGGGAAGGTTTAGGTGATGTGGAAGGTTTATGATCAAACACCTAAGGCTTGTTTCTAGAAGAGGGCTATGTGTAACCTTCTTCTTCATTCAAATGGCTCCCTTAAGGTGTAAGATTTCTAGTTTCTAGTTAATTTGTAGTTAGGATTTAATTAGAATGTGTAACTAGTTAGTTTAAGGATCGAACTAGGCTTAGGAGGGTTGTACCTAGGGCTTTGTTGACTAGTAAACTAAGGTTTAGGGTAGACTTAAGGTTCCTAGGTTTAAGACTTAGTTAAACATAAATTTTGAATCTATATGACATAATTTAATATATATCGAATTGTATATAAATAGGGAAAAATAGATTTTGTGCTTTAGCAAGTTGTACTCTATGCTTATAAGACTTGTACTTATGTAAGAAAAATATATTTTTAATTATTTCTTAATTTTCTATAATTTTTATGTAATTTTTATTATACTTTAAATGCAAATAAATGAGTTTTTATAGTTTTGTGCATTAGAGGGTTGTACATTTAGTTTAAGAATTTGTACACTTATTTTATAAGTAATTAAACTCATTTCAATAATTAGTATGTGAAATTATTACATATTATGTCTTTATTAAGGTTTAAATATATATATTATTGTGTTTTTATGATCCTATGCATTAGGGAGTTGTACCTTAAGTTTATGGAGTTGTACATATATTAAATAAGTAAATAAATTATTTTTATAATTTATGATGTAAAAATGTTACATGAAATGTCATTTAAATAAGTATTTTTTAAATGTTTATAAGATTTTTATTGCTATTTAGATGTTATGCTTAAAGGACTTGTACCTTGACTTAATTTAGTTGTACAATAATTTAGAATATGAGAAAAATGTAATTTTTATAATTTATTAAGTTCTGAAAATTATATGTTAAGTTTTGTTGAGTTAGAAATAAATAAATGAAAATTTTAGTTTATATGCATTAGGTGCTTGTACTTTAGGTTTTAAAGACTTGTAAAAATATTTAGTGAGTTTAGAAAATATAATTTTTAAGAGTTATGCATAAATGGTTTGTACTTTACGCTTGATAATAATTATTAAAGGGATTTTTATAAAGTTTTTGTAAATAAATGGTTTTGTGCATAAATGACTTGTACACTAGTTTAAATAACTTGTAAATATATTATCTTGTAAAAATATTGTATAAATAAATTAGGGTTTGTAAAATATATACATAAATTCATAGTTAAGTGAAATTAGGGTTTTACCGGGAGTTATTATAGAATTAGGGTTTCTATGCTTTAGACACTTGTACATTAATCAGATAATTTGTACTTTAGTATTTCTAGGGTTTTATTATTCATAAATGTTGTTATGGTAGTTTAGGGTTTTAAATAAATTATCATTAGTTAAGGAATGTTCAGTTTTAAATATATATATATTAACGAAATAACGTAAAGTGGTAAGTGAAATCTTATAACATTTCAGATTAAAGATGTTTACTTATTTGAATACGAATTCAGTTGCAAGCACGGTTATTCGGGATGTGATCTCCGTCACATAAGATAATAGCCACAATCAAAATAAAAAAAATTTCACACGTAGAAGAGGATAAATATTCCGAGAAATAGTTTATTTAAATAGGGGATTTTTCACAGTGGTTACAATCTCGGAAAAAACTTGGTCTGGTTTGCGATAGAAGCAATGAATTGCGACAGGATCCTGGAAATTGATTTGCTATAGAAATCAATTCCTGAATTGCGATAACTTCCAGACTCTGAATTGCGATAAAGTTCAACTACTGAATTGCGATAGACTCACTGATTTGCAATTTCGACAGAGTTGTTCAATTCCGATACTTATCGCAATCTTATACAAGATTGCGATAGCTTATGGCGAATTGCAATAGATGGCAGTATGTTGAATTTCGATAGTTGACTGCTCCTACCAACTTTCACCAACTCTTTGGACTTTTGTTACTTGCCCACTGCTATACTCTACCAACTTCTTGTAAGACTTACCAACTCCTACCAACTCAAACTAATAATTCAAGAACAATAATATCCAAAAACAACTTATCTACAACTCTTTTGAATTATTGTCGATCTAAGTACAAAGAACAACAATACTCCAATCGTTAGAAACACAAGAGTCGAGAGATAAACTAGCAAACCTTCACAAAGTACCTCGTTAGATCTCTAACAAACACAACCTTTACCTTTGATCTTGAATTTGCGTACGAGGTTCAAGGAAAAAACACAAAGTGTAGCATTTTTTAAAGAAAAAAAACATTACAATGGGTGTTTTTAGAACCGAACATAAGTAAAATTCCTAACTTGTTGTATGGCTCTTAGATACCAATTGTAAAGGTCGAGATCACGTTCAGGAGGTCGGGGAAACACAAAATAAAGATTAAACATGGTAAAACTAGTTTATTAATTGGGGGAGGTGTGTATGTTTTCTAGAGAGAGAAAGTAAAGAAAACAAACACACCTGTTGGAGTATGCTCGTGTCATAATCACTAATTATATGGCTAGACATATGTGAGCCTATGGGGTCACACACTTATACACAGAGACACCATTTTATAGATTGTATTTATCGTATTTACAATATATAAATGACTACGTAACTCGAGATCAATAACGGGCCATTAAATACTAAGTTAGACTTAGTGTTTTTGGACTGGGCCAACAACGGGCAAGCCCATTGTGGGCCCTTAATGTGGCCGGCCATATGGGAGGTTCAAGAGGGAGTATGGAACTTGTTAAGGGGCCTTGATGTAAGATTGTAATTGATAAGATCAAAGGATTTGATCAAATCAATTACATATTGAATTATCATAATACCATAACAAACTCTCCTCTCTCTCTCCCCTCTCCATCCTCACGGCACAAACATAACACCCTTTAGGGTTTTGTGGTTTTGATCTCCTCTTGATATTATCTATTGTAGGTTATACCAAGATTCATTGTTGCGGGGTTTAGACTAGCATCGGGTGGTGATCAAGGACGTGTAGTGTGGATACACATAGAAGAGATCAACCTTATTGATCTCTTGGGGTTTCATATACAAGTCGACACATACATATTGTAGGTGACTCCCGGATCACGCTTCAAAGGTATATCTCACTTGTTTATGTGTTTATTATATTTGATTGATCATATGGCACTATGGATCCGTTGTGTGGTGATGTTTATCCGCTGTGTTTATATGTTTAATATGATTATTTATTTCATACATCACCTATAGTGGTATCACGAGCCATCATATGTTGTCATATGATCATCTTGTATGCGTAAAAATGGCTAAAAACGTTGTTTTTTAATGGATTTAAAAGTGTGATTTTAAAACAGCCCCTAGGGCTTGAATATTCTGAATATGTCGACTTTATTAAGGTCTTAAGATCTGGACTTTTTGATCCTATGGCCATTTGTTATGCATACGTTGTTTGTTTACTTGATCGGTACCCGTAAAATGGCCTAAAAACGTGTTTTTTTGGAAGATTTTTAACCCGATTTCAAATCAGCCCATGAGGCTTATTTTTCTGTGGTAAAATGATGTTAAGAAGGTCCTAATATCAGTGGGTTATGAGTCTATGGCCATTTGTCACGCGTACCATTCGGGGTTTTAATTCTTGTTAATTATTTCTTCGATTCGTTGGCTAACAATTTAATTCTTGTTATTTATTTTGTTATCCATGGCAAATACATGCATGTTTGTCCATGGAGTTAGCCAACACCATGTAATAATCTTTATTTGAATGTATTATTATGTGTTCATATGCAAAGCCGATGAAAACCTAGACCACTTGTGCGTTGTGATTGTGATTGTTGGTTGGTTTTTCTTGTTTTGGGGTTTGCCATTGTTTCGGCACTTTTTGTAATGTATTTCAATTTTGGTTTTGCCAATGTTTGGGCATTTTACAGTAGATACAAAGTAGATTAGTTGTATTTTACTTTATATGTATTGTAATCAAGAGCTTGGAAGCAAAAGGCGAATATTGAAGAGTTGTAGACTGAAAGTTGCTGCTGGACATCTGTTGGGAAAACGTGATTACCTGCTGATTGGTAAGGTATTTTTTTCTAAAATTTTTGGTGCAGGTCCACAAGACATAGGGCTACAACTTTGTCAACTGGTCCGAATCATGAGGAGGTGATCTTCCTGGGCTTTTTGGCCTTGCAAAACAGAAAAACTGGGCTGACAGAAACTGAAGTTCAAGTGCATAATGGGCCTTTTACTTGCTCATGATTGTCTTGGAGCAAGTGGGAGCCCTCCATGTGGTTGTGATATAAGTCCCTAGTTGACTCTTGGTTCTTGTGATGGCTCACAAGACCAAGCATAGGATTTTCATCGGTTGAGGCTTTGCATATTGTGGTTGTATGTTTGTTTGGTTGTTTTTTGTATGGTTGTGACTACATGAAAAATGAAAATTGTTTTCATAAAACTTAAAACAAAACATAAACCATTTTGAACTAAGTCTTATGATTTAGTTTAACTAAGTTTAAATATGATTTGAAACTTAAAATCATTGTTTTCTATATAAACAACACTTAAACCGGTTGAGATTGTTTGTTTATTTATTTATTTGTATTGTCCAAACTAAATAATAATCCACATAGGATATATATTAGTCTTGAAATGGACAACTTGACACACATAAATTAAAACAATGATTAGACTTAAGTTAAGAAAAGTTTTTAACTAGTGCTACGAAGAATGAATGCATGCTTCTTTCGTACACGCTTTTGATCCACATCAAAATATTTACCCGTCAAAATTTAAGTCATGCCGTCCAATTTTGAGGACCCTTGCAATTACTTTTTGCCTATGCGTTGGACCTAGGTTGAATTGTAACCCAAGGTGACTATTCTCTATGCGTGAGACCTAGATATATTCTCACACGTTTTCAAATTGGATGACTTAATCGAGTTAAGCGGTTAGACCTTGACCCGAGGCAAAGATGGGACTAAACATGCCTACATGACACTAGTTGTTTGACACTAGATGCCATGAGTCCCATAAGGATCTAAGAGTTGTACATGTAATACAATTGGTGATCGTCGCCTACCAATTGAATCTACTATTGCTAGCAGATCAACTGATGTGATAGTAGAAGCACAATGTGGATCTTAGCCTTTTCGTAAATTAATTGTTTTATATTATAAACATGGGGTAGTTAATTTATAAAAGGATAATTATCGAAAATACTAAAAATGAACTTTGTAAATTCAATTAATGAATTAATGCAACTCAACCGTAAACGAAAGTTTGTTCTTTTCTTGTTAAAAGTACAAACTGAGTCGCTCTTTCCTTGTAAGAAAGAGATTTGTTCCAATCCTTTTTCTTTATGAGGAAAAGCCAGAATAGGAATATTTGTGTTTCCCTAATTCTAATTATAACTCAACGAACACCTACTCTAGAAATCGTGATGTCTTGTAAAAGACAAAACGGTTAAGTATGGTTCCACATCTTATTCTTTCAAGATTGTTTTATAACCCTAGTTTCGGTTTTGAAACATTGATGTAATATAAGATATTTGGATAACTAGAGAACACGTTTTCTATAGCTACCAAAATAAAATGAGTTTAAATAATTAGAAGATGGAAGTCAATAAACCGCAAAGAGGTAAAGACAATTACTAGCATGATTACCTAGCAGTTTGTCTTAACCCATTAAATCTACTGTGGTACTACATACCCTTGTGGTATAGTAGACCGAGTATGGAGGAAATGCATGCCTATTTTCAAGTTAAAATATCAATGATGGCTAGCCCATCATCTATATGTTAGAACTTGATGCACTTCCTTGAATACCTAAGTACATGTTTACTAGTCAAAGTGACTCACATTAGCAATAATGTGTAGATATTCAATGAAAGAAGGAAAGTATCTAATCGCCGCTCACTCTCCACTGGTGACGAAACACATGTAATGTTGTCTAATCCAGTGGGAGCTACGTGATTATATTACTGGTGAAGAAACACATGTAATGTTGTCTAATCCAGTGGGAGCTGTAAGCTTTATTACCTTGCAAGTTGCCCATCTTATTTCCAGATTGTCTTGAAATAAAACATTACCTTCCACATGTTAAGCGTCATAGTTTATATAAGAACCATTGCATAAATTTTACAAGATAACTTGTCGCGTTTCTGATGTTGCTTCCTGAAATGTTATCTATAAAATCATTATGCATGATTCATTATTAAAACGATAAAGTTCTACATATCTATATTTTGATTTTGACTAAAAATCATATGTTATCTAAGACATTGTCATATTGTTCATACAAACACACGAGCGTAGTGGTGCTTGTATACTCTCATGATGTTGTGCCATGCACAAGTGGGAGAAATCTCAATTGTGTGCAAGGTACAACATATAACAATATGACTAATAGTTTTTCTTGACTGAAAGGTAAGAAACTAAGATTCTACTAGGACTTCTACACATAAAATGTAGGTTGCCCTACTTAGAACTAATATCAAGATAACATGAAAAGCTACTTCAACATATTCACTGAATTGTTTAGTAAATATGATTATGTTTTCTTGTAAAGTCATAATCATGAAGTATGAAATTAACTTGAATATACTATTGAGGCCAAGAGTCGGCGCTCGTAATTACTTTAGTTGAATATGTTTAGGTCTCTTGTAAAGACACAAACATCAATTCCGTTAATTCTTGAAAGACTTATAACGTAAAGTAAGACGTTGATTTGTTATGTCTTCTTGTTAGGACATGTACACTTACGACGTATAATATTAAATGTTTATGTTTTCTAGTCAAAACATACACATGAAGTAAAGTATGCAACAGGCTAAAATTACTATTGATACCATCTGGTTTGACTTGGTTGGTAGATATGTAAGCCCAAAAGTATAAGTTCATCTAATGAGTTGTGTGATAGTCTCACAACGTCAGTCCTCATGGAATACCACAACTTTATGGTATGTCCATCATGGAAAATCAAACACTGTTGATATTGTTTGATCTTTGATAACTTAAACTGTTTTACCTCCAAAGCTATCAAGGTTAGAAATTGGATGTGCCATGTGTACACTCAATATGATTCCAACCCAGAAGAAATTTAAGACACCATTGTATTATGGCATGGGATGAATCTCATTATGTCTTAATTGAAGTTCTGAATTTGTTAACTACTTAAGAGTAAGTAATTAACAAACTAGAGTCAAGAACTAACGGTGTATTTTGGATGTCCCACTTGAAAACAATTTATTGTTACTCAAGATGCTTAGTATCTAGAGATTAGTCTCTACATACAAAAGCAAGTGGGAGTACCTTTAGACCTTGAAGTTGTTCAAGAACTAAATACACAACCTTCTGAGTACACTTGCTAATGTCATACTAAGGTTGAACATGGATATGTTATACCATAGATTGATATCTCTCATTCATAAATCCACAAGGATACCTCTTGCACCTGAATGATATAGTTTTTATATCAATGCTGAGGGACATAAGTTAGAGGATCATGGTGAACCTGCTAACTACTGAAATGCACTATCAGATATTGTATCTGATGAGTAGCTCAAAACTATGAATGTTAGGATGCAGTCCTTGAAAGACAATCACTCATGGAGTTTGATTGATCTCTTACCAATCAGTTAGACTGTGAGGTTAAGAATGAGTTTCTTGAAGAGAAAACTCAAAAGGACGAACTTGTACACACATTTAATGCACGCGTAGTAAAAGAGTTTACTCATACTCAGGAATTGACTATGATTAAATCTTCCTATCTACAAACATTAAATGTATAAAGATGATTATTTGTTGGAGTATGCTCGTGTCATAATCACTAATTATATGGCTAGACATATGTGAGCCTATGGGGTCACACACTTATACACAGAGACACCATTTTATAGATTGTATTTATCGTATTTACAATATATAAATGACTACGTAACTCGAGATCAATAACGGGCCATTAAATACTAAGTTAGACTTAGTGTTTTTGGACTGGGCCAACAACGGGCAAGCCCATTGTGGGCCCTTAATGTGGCCGGCCATATGGGAGGTTCAAGAGGGAGTATGGAACTTGTTAAGGGGCCTTGATGTAAGATTGTAATTGATAAGATCAAAGGATTTGATCAAATCAATTACACATTGAATTATCATAATACCATAACAAACTCTCCTCTCTCTCTCCCCTCTCCATCCTCACGGCACAAACATAACACCCTTTAGGGTTTTGTGGTTTTGATCTCCTCTTGATATTATCTATTGTAGGTTATACCAAGATTCATTGTTGCGGGGTTTAGACTAGCATCGGGTGGTGATCAAGGATGTGTAGTGTGGATACACATAGAAGAGATCAACCTTATTGATCTCTTGGGGTTTCATATACAAGTCGACACATACATATTGTAGGTGACTCCCGGATCACGCTTCAAAGGTATATCTCACTTGTTTATGTGTTTATTATATTTGATTGATCATATGGCACTATGGATCCGTTGTGTGGTGATGTTTATCCGCTGCGTTTATATGTTTAATATGATTATTTATTTCATACATCACCTATAGTGGTATCACGAGCCATCATATGTTGTCATATGATCATCTTGTATGCGTAAAAATGGCTAAAAACGTTGTTTTTTAATGGATTTAAAAGTGTGATTTTAAAACAGCCCCTAGGGCTTGAATATTCTGAATATGTCGACTTTATTAAGGTCTTAAGATCTGGACTTTTTGATCCTATGGCCATTTGTTATGCATACGTTGTTTGTTTACTTGATCGGTACCCGTAAAATGGCCTAAAAACGTGTTTTTTGGAAGATTTTTAACCCGATTTCAAATCAGCCCATGAGGCTTATTTTTCTGTGGTAAAATGATGTTAAGAAGGTCCTAATATCAGTGGGTTATGAGTCTATGGCCATTTATCACGCGTACCATTCGGGGTTTTAATTCTTGTTAATTATTTCTTCGATTCGTTGGCTAACAATTTAATTCTTGTTATTTATTTTGTTATCCATGGCAAATACATGCATGTTTGTCCATGGAGTTAGCCAACACCATGTAATAATCTTTATTTGAATGTATTATTATGTGTTCATATGCAAAGCCGATGAAAACCTAGACCACTTGTGCGTTGTGATTGTGATTGTTGGTTGGTTTTTCTTGTTTTGGGGTTTGCCATTGTTTCGGCACTTTTTGTAATGTATTTCAATTTTGGTTTTGCCAATGTTTCGGCATTTTACAGTAGATACAAAGTAGATTAGTTGTATTTTACTTTATATGTATTGTAATCAAGAGCTTGGAAGCAAAAGGCGAATATTGAAGAGTTGTAGACTGAAAGTTGCTGCTGGACATCTGTTGGGGAAAACGTGATTACCTGCTGATTGGTAAGGTATTTTTTTCTAAAATTTTTGGTGCAGGTCCACAAGACATAGGGCTACAACTTTGTCAACTGGGCCGAATCATGAGGAGGTGATATTCCTGGGCTTTTTGGCCTTGCAAAACAGAAAAACTGGGCTGACAGAAACTGAAGTTCAAGTGCATAATGGGCCTTTTACTTGCTCATGATTGTCTTGGAGCAAGTGGGAGCCCTCCATGTGGTTGTGATATAAGTCCCTAGTTGACTCTTGGTTCTTGTGATGGCTCACAAGACCAAGCATAGGATTTTCATCGGTTGAGGCTTTGCATATTGTGGTTGTATGTTTGTTTGGTTGTTTTTTGTATGGTTGTGACTACATGAAAAACGAAAAATTGTTTTCATAAAACTTAAAACAAAACATAAACCATTTTGAACTAAGTCTTATGATTTAGTTTAACTAAGTTTAAATATGATTTGAAACTTAAAATCATTGTTTTCTATATAAACAACACTTAAACCGGTTGAGATTGTTTGTTTATTTATTTATTTGTATTGTCCAAACTAATAATAATCCACAGAGGATATATATTAGTCTTGAAATGGACAACTTGACACACATAAATTAAAACAATGATTAGACTTAAGTTAAGAAAAGTTTTTAACTTGTGCTACGAAGAATGAATGCATGCTTCTTTCGTACACGCTTTTGATCCACATCAAAATATTTACCCGTCAAAATTTAAGTCATGCCGTCCAATTTTGAGGACCCTTGCAATTACTTTTTGCCTATGCATTGGACCTAGGTTGAATTGTAACCCAAGGTGACTATTCTCTATGCGTGAGACCTAGATATATTCTCACACGTTTTCAAATTGGATGACTTAATCGAGTTAAGCGGTTAGACCTTGACCCGAGGCAAAGATGGGACTAAACATGCCTACATGACACTAGTTGTTTGACACTAGATGCCATGAGTCCCATAAGGATCTAAGAGTTGTACATGTAATACAATTGGTGATCGTCGCCTACCAATTGAATCTACTATTGCTAGCAGATCAACTGATGTGATAGTAGAAGCACAATGTGGATCTTAGCCTTTTCGTAAATTAATTGTTTTATATTATAAACATGGGGTAGTTAATTTATAAAAGGATAATTATCGAAAATACTAAAAATGAACTTTGTAAATTCAATTAATGAATTAATGCAACTCAACCGTAAACGAAAGTTTGTTCTTTTCTTGTTAAAAGTACAAACTGAGTCGCTCTTTCCTTGTAAGAAAGAGATTTGTTCCAATCCTTTTTCTTTATGAGGAAAAGCCAGAATAGGAATATTTGTGTTTCCCTAATTCTAATTATAACTCAAAGAACACCTACTCTAGAAATCGTGATGTCTTGTAAAAGACAAAACGGATTAAGTATGGTTACACATCTTATTCTTTCAAGATTGTTTTATAACCCTAGTTTCAGTTTTGAAACATTGATGAAATATA
Organism: Artemisia tridentata subsp. tridentata; assembly: GCA_021014915.2. Lineage (NCBI taxonomy): Eukaryota > Viridiplantae > Streptophyta > Magnoliopsida > Asterales > Asteraceae > Artemisia > Artemisia tridentata. Next base: position 150,903,341 of record CP139506.1, read on the forward strand.
AGATATTTGGATAACTAGAGAACACGTTTTCTATAGCTACCAAAATAAAATGAGTTTAAATAATTAGAAGATGGAAGTCAATAAACCGCAAAGAGGTAAAGACAATTACTAGCATGATTACCTAGCAGTTTGTCTTAACCCATTAAATCTACTGTGGTACTACATACCCTTGTGGTATAGTAGACCAAGTATGGAGGAAATGCATGCCTATTTTCAAGTTAAAATATCAATGATGGCTAGCCCATCATCTATATGTTAGAACTTGATGCACTTCCTTGAATACCTAAGTACATGTTTACTAGTCAAAGTGACTCACATTAGCAATAATGTGTAGATATTCAATGAAAGAAGGAAAGTATCTAATCGCCGCTCACTCTCCACTGGTGACGAAACACATGTAATGTTGTCTAATCCAGTGGGAGCTACGTGATTATATTACTGGTGAAGAAACACATGTAATGTTGTCTAATCCAGTGGGAGCTGTAAGCTTTATTACCTTGCAAGTTGCCCATCTTATTTCCAGATTGTCTTGAAATAAAACATTACCTTCCACATGTTAAGCGTCATAGTTTATATAAGAACCATTGCATAAATTTTATGAGATAACTTGTCGCGTTTCTGATGTTGCTTCCTGAAATGTTATCTATAAAATCATTATGCATGATTCATTATTAAAACGATAAAGTTCTACATATCTATATTTTGATTTTGACTAAAAATCATATGTTATCTAAGACATTGTCATATTGTTCATACAAACACACGAGCGTAGTGGTGCTTGTATACTCTCATGATGTTGTGCCATGCACAAGTGGGAGAAATCTCAATTGTGTGCAAGGTACAACATATAACAATATGACTAATAGTTTTTCTTGACTGAAAGGTAAGAAACTAAGATTCTACTAGGACTTCTACACATAAAATGTAGGTTGCCCTACTTAGAACTAATATCAAGATAACATGAAAAGCTACTTCAACATATTCACTGAATTGTTTAGTAAATATGATTATGTTTTCTTGTAAAGTCATAATCATGAAGTATGAAATTAACTTGAATATACTATTGAGGCCAAGAGTCGGCGCTCGTAATTACTTTAGTTGAATATGTTTAGGTCTCTTGTAAAGACACAAACATCAATTCCGTTAATTCTTGAAAGACTTATAACGTAAAGTAAGACGTTGATTTGTTATGTCTTCTTGTTAGGACATGTACACTTACGACGTATAATATTAAATGTTTATGTTTTCTAGTCAAAACATACACATGAAGTAAAGTATGCAACAGGCTAAAATTACTATTGATACCATCTGGTTTGACTTGGTTGGTAGATATGTAAGCCCAAAAGTATAAGTTCATCTAATGAGTTGTGTGATAGTCTCACAACGTCAGTCCTCATGGAATACCACAACTTTATGGTATGTCCATCATGGAAAATCAAACACTGTTGATATTGTTTGATCTTTGATAACTTAAACTGTTTTACCTCCAAAGCTATCAAGGTTAGAAATTGGATGTGCCATGTGTACACTCAATATGATTCCAACCCAGAAGAAATTTAAGACACCATTGTATTATGGCATGGGATGAATCTCATTATGTCTTAATTGAAGTTCTGAATTTGTTAACTACTTAAGAGTAAGTAATTAACAAACTAGAGTCAAGAACTAACGGTGTATTTTGGATGTCCCACTTGAAAACAATTTATTGTTACTCAAGATGCTTAGTATCTAGAGATTAGTCTCTACATACAAAAGCAAGTGGGAGTACCTTTAGACCTTGAAGTTGTTCAAGAACTAAATACACAACCTTCTGAGTACACTTGCTAATGTCATACTAAGGTTGAACATGGATATGTTATACCATAGATTGATATCTCTCATTCATAAATCCACAAGGATACCTCTTGCACCTGAATGATATAGTTTTTATATCAATGCTGAGGGACATAAGTTAGAGGATCATGGTGAACCTGCTAACTACTGAAATGCACTATCAGATATTGTATCTGATGAGTAGCTCAAAACTATGAATGTTAGGATGCAGTCCTTGAAAGACAATCACTCATGGAGTTTGATTGATCTCTTACCAATCAGTTAGACTGTGAGGTTAAGAATGAGTTTCTTGAAGAGAAAACTCAAAAGGACGAACTTGTACACACATTTAATGCACGCGTAGTAAAAGAGTTTACTCATACTCAGGAATTGACTATGATTAAATCTTCCTATCTACAAACATTAAATGTATAAAGATGATTATTTGTCATACTTGTTTTCATGTAAATGAAATATGACAATCGGATATCAAAACACTTTTCTTGTTGATTACCTTTGCGAGGACGATGAGTAATCAAAAGGGTTTATGAATCCATATAGTCTTTATTATGTATACAAGATAAAATAATCCATGTGTGGATTAGATCATGCATCTAGGAGCAAAGATCTTGAGTTAATTATAAAATCATTAATTTGATTTTGATTAATAAGATTACTCCTAAGTACACTAAGAGCAAGTTGGAGCACTGTATTTATTTTCTTAGATCTCATATGTTGTTAACATATTAGAAACCATATTCCATCTAAGCTAGACTTTAATCCTTAGCTTGGAATGAAGTTTCTCTTGAGGGATTTATAAAATAAGACATACAACCTTGTTATGTATATGTTTATTAGAATAAACATAAGCGGTTATTAATTCTAAACACAATATGACACGTTATTGAGGGGAGTCTCAATGATCAGTCTCACTTGATGAGATTGAACACATGAATGGAAATCTTAAGTTCGACTAAAGGATTTATCATGTAAGTCATATTACGCATTGGGCTATATTTATCATTTGCATGAATGCAAGATGAGTTGATAACAACAAATATCTAAGTGAACGTCATTAGATAATTGTTAAACGAACATTAATAATGGACCTACATAGGACCAAAGATATGTTCAAACGTTTACGGATAATTGAGGAGCTCTGTTTTGTTTGCATACGCTGATGCTTATTTAACTGAGATAATACTCAACCCTAGTCATGGAAGGATGTCATCATGAATGATGACATTGCTGACTAGATGTGCTCGACTGAGAGCATTAATGCGTTATACATTAAAAGAATAAGAATACTTTATAGTTTGAGAAACTATTCAGATGACTATCTAAAGTAGGTGTTTTGCTGGCTTCAAACACCCTATGGAGTGTATTGTTGCGATACTCGTCTTGTACTTGAATGTGCACATACAAAGGACAATCATCATTCAAACCTTTCATGAGTTTTGAAACAAGTATTCTCAAAGTTTACTCAGATGACTACTTGTTGTCTTGTACAACATGATTCGATCATGGTGGGAACATCGGATCCCGAACTATGAGTAGTCTTATGCATATCTGTTTTTAGTATTCGGATAATGGAACTGTAAGCAGTCGTATTATACAATGAATTGATATACCGGGTATGATCGTCTTCATTTATACTACTGTGTTCTATATTTGCATGTTTAATCCATGAATAATTTATTTATTCTAAAATCATCCATTGTCGGTTGACGATACGGGAGTATCATCAAATTAAGACAAATGTGAGCGTGTTGGTGATTTATTTGCCACACTCACATGTTGTTCATTGGGATGAACATTGGATTGACCCAACCTACGAGAATTCACTACATGGATCGTCGTCAATAGTGAATCTCGCAAGAGGTTTTGTCTCTTATCCTTAGACTTGAGATGCAAGCAGGTCTTGCATGTGTGGAATTTCATTCCTTGATATGGTTAAACGCTGTCCTGAATAAGGTAGTTATAAAGGCCATTATCAGGAGTGATATGAAGCATGTGAATGACACGTGTAGTCAAAACAGGATTTGTTCCTCCCCAATGTTTTGGAGTTAGATACTATTGGGCCCCTCGATGAATTGAACAGATGTTTGTATGGCCGTACCCAACTGGGATTAAGATGAATCTTAAATCCACTTGGTAATCTAGTTCAATATCTATATCGAGAAACATAATAGTTGAACTATTAGAATGACTTTTGATCCATGTCTAATATTCAACACGGTATCTGTAACAAAAGGATAGATGACATATAAACCATCTGAAATGATAAGTTTAAGAAACTACCCTCACATATTTCTAGGGGCTTTGGCGTGTTGCTAGACGCTAACCATTGCTAGTATAATTACCTGATTATTATGACGTCGCAAGTGGGAGCTGTTGGAGTATGCTCGTGTCATAATCACTAATTATATGGCTAGACATATGTGAGCCTATGGGGTCACACACTTATACACAGAGACACCATTTTATAGATTGTATTTATCGTATTTACAATATATAAATGACTACGTAACTCGAGATCAATAACGGGCCATTAAATACTAAGTTAGACTTAGTGTTTTTGGACTGGGCCAACAACGGGCAAGCCCATTGTGGGCCCTTAATGTGGCCGGCCATATGGGAGGTTCAAGAGGGAGTATGGAACTTGTTAAGGGGCCTTGATGTAAGATTGTAATTGATAAGATCAAAGGATTTGATCAAATCAATTACACATTGAATTATCATAATACCATAACAAACTCTCCTCTCTCTCTCCCCTCTCCATCCTCACGGCACAAACATAACACCCTTTAGGGTTTTGTGGTTTTGATCTCCTCTTGATATTATCTATTGTAGGTTATACCAAGATTCATTGTTGCGGGGTTTAGACTAGCATCGGGTGGTGATCAAGGACGTGTAGTGTGGATACACATAGAAGAGATCAACCTTATTGATCTCTTGGGGTTTCATATACAAGTCGACACATACATATTGTAGGTGACTCCCGGATCACGCTTCAAAGGTATATCTCACTTGTTTATGTGTTTATTATATTTGATTGATCATATGGCACTATGGATCCGTTGTGTGGTGATGTTTATCCGCTGCGTTTATATGTTTAATATGATTATTTATTTCATACATCACCTATAGAGAGAAAGTAAAGAAAACAAACACACCTCCAAGTAACAAGTGAATCCCACCTTCCTAGTTGTGACCAGGAAGGTATTTATTACAATAATACGAGTCTAACTTAGCCATATTGTCTAAACTAGCCCTTGTACTTAAATGCTATTGCAATTCCTGACAATAACAAACTTTAAAGGCTAACAAAGTTTCATTCCAAACTAAGACTTAACATTTAATGTTAATGGAATGTTACTTCCTATATGTTATACAACATATATGAAATAAGAAAATAAATATAACACTCCCACTAGCTTTCAGGAATAATACGAAATCGTCTTATTTTAATTATAAATCAAAACTTGGATTTAATAATTAAATATAAGTGTATCTCCTAGATGCATGCATTAATCCATTCATGAATTGTTGCACTTTGTATAATTCCAAAGATTATTTGAATTCAAATACTCCTTTTAATTACTTATCGTCCTCGCACAAGTAATTTCTGAAGAAAGAGTTTTGATATTCCATTGTTAATTTCATATTTATGAAACTAAAAATGACAATCATAATATTTATGTGCCTAGAAAGAATTTCAATCACAGTTAATTACTTAAGTGTGATTAATAATTTTTCCATACATTAAATATGCATACAAAATTTTGTCCATATGATTTCTACACAAAGAATTAAACCACTAGGATTTTCATTCCTTTTGAAGAAACTCATCTTTATTCTATAGTGTAACTACAGAGTTCATGATTAACTAAGTTTCCAAAACTAGTTATCTTTCTTGACTGCATCTAAACATTCATAGTATGAGTATCTATAAATACTTTAGCAAGTAGAGCAACACAAAATTGTTCTCCTTTTGGGACATTAGAAATACATATTGACATTTCCTTACATTAAGTTTGTTAATAACCTACTCATAAGTTTGTTAATACATATTGACATTGCCTTTTGCAATTTATAGACTATCTATAAATACTTTAGCAAGTAGAGCAACACAAAATTGTTCTCCTTTTGGGACATTACAAATACATATTGACATTTCCTTACATTAAGTTTGTTAATAACCTACTCATAAGTAGTTTAACAAATTCAGAACTAGGGACTTAATGTGATTCATCACATTCCATAATAACTGGTGTCTTATTGATCTTCTAGGCTGGAGTCTTATTGATTATATACTACCCATACTCAATTTTCTAACCTTAATCAAACAATATAACAAGAGTTTGATTTTCCTAACTGAACGTACCATAAACATTATGTATTTCATTAGGATTAATATTGTAAGACAATCTTACAATATGTAAGATAAATATATTTCGTTTGGCTTATCTATTCACCAACTAAGTCAACTTAATGGTATAATAGAATTTCCAAGCCAATTGCATGCTATATAACATAAGTACTTTTTAACCAAGTCACTTCATGTCCATGTCTTAACAAGAAGACATAAAGTGTTATAATCCCAATATACATTATAAATCATTGATCAACTCAATGACTTCTTGTATATGTCTTAATAAAAAAAACATAACAAGTTAACGTCTTACTTTATTATGAGTCTTGTAACAATTAAAAGACTTCATATTTATAACTTTACAATAAAATATAAACATGTATAACTAAAGTAATCATGAACACCACAATTTGGTTTCAATAGTAATTTCAAGTTAATTTATTACTTCATTTATTTATGACATTTCAAGAATACATAAATATTCAAATTTTGAAGTAGTATTAGATTACTTCATTTATGTCATTCCAATAATACATAAATATTTAGTTTGAAGTGGTCTTATTATCATATTGACACTTGTTCTAATAAGTATCTAATTTAGAAACTTGCAAATTAACATAGTTTCATTACATCAGTTGATCTGCTAGTAATGAAAGTATGAAATTTACCTTTCCATTTTAATCTAGTCCAAGCTCTCACATGACTTAGATTACAACTTCAAGTGTTCTGTCAATTAGATGTGATTAAGTCACATTAGAACATTAGTCTCTTACCTTGCAGTCAAGAGAATCCTTTAAATCATATTCCTATGTGTTGTTCCTTGCACACAATAAAGATTTCTCCCACTTGTGCATGGGACAACATCATGTATCAGATAAACAATACGCCACTCGTTTGTTTATGTGATCAATATGATTGTGTCATAGATATTAGTAGATATAGAACCACCTTTGTTGATCCTAGTTGAGCTTAATCGATCTTGTTAATTATCCTAGATGTGGATCTAAGATAATAGATATAGAGACTGTTCTTGAACAATCTATTAATTACTATGCGGAATTTAGTAATTAATCTTAAGAAGAATTAACAATTAACACACAGTAATTCTCTCAACGATCACCTCAATATATTAATATACGGTTACTCAAAAGTAATAGGGTTACAATGAACCTTGAAGTGAATACTATACGTATGCTAATAATCCGTATACTAGCCCTAACCCTAGATCCTCCTTTTATAGACTTAAGGAGTCCTAGTTGGTTACAAAACTTTCTATACAAGAATAATATCTATTCGTATCTTTACCATAAACAAACTATACATATCTAATAAGCAGCAGGATCATTACTCTAGCAACAGAATCCTCAAAGGCTAGCAGTCGAATGAAACTTAGCTTATTTCCCCATTCGTTAGTATCACCAGCAGCAGAATGTATACACTAGCAGTAGGATGATTATGCCTAGCAGCAGAATCATACTTGGTGTATTTTCCTTAAGTACCATGAGCAGCAGAATAACATTCATAGCAGCAGCATCTTCAAAGTAGAAGCAGCTTCTTTTAAACCCAACAATCCTCCCCTAAACTTGATATTTTCTCCCAAAATATACAAGTTTCTTCTAAGCACAGATATACACAAAGAGGATGCTTCCAAACACTTTCTACTGCTTTGAAGACTTAGATTGCAGAACCTTTTTATACTTCTCTACTAACTCATAAGCTTGATGATCTGAGAGAAATGCTCTTTGTAACTTCAACTTACCAAGCTGTATCATCTGAGTAAGAATAGCAGTATTGTTGGTGAAGGGGTAGTCTTTTTCCACCAGCATGTATACACTTACACCTCTACCAACCAACTCATGCACTCCGCATGATTGATATAGATACTATTTATGAACCTTGTTTGAATTTAGAAAATCCTTCCATTCAAGATCTCTCTCATTTGGCTCAAACATATTCTTCAAATAGTAATAGTGCAGCCTTTCATAGATCACATCAGGTCTTCTATCACCATAATTTTCCTTATAGAGCTTCCAGAGTTGTACCATATCATTCCTATCCATGTAATGCAACATCTGTGAAAATTTGATAAACTTCTGACATAAGCCATCTGATCTCTTGATTTCCCACCATGCTTCACTTCCATCCTGAACATCATGTGTATAAGAAATGATTGGGTACTTTGTTATTAAGGGAACTGCATTGGCTATCTCAGGTTCTTTTTGTGGTGCTAGAACTATGAGATCCATTATTCTCTTCATATCATCTGCAGTTACCTCTTCAGTTCCATACTCATTAGCATTTGATTCCTTCTCACCTTTAGAATTGCTTTCTGAATCACTCATTACAACAGATTTAGCTCTTTTCTTCTTCCTTCCAATAGACTTTAACCTTCTTCCGTACCTCTTTACACCAATTATAGAACTTTCTTTTACTTCTTCTTTCACAACCTCTGATGCTTTCCCTTTCTCTTCAACAACTCTTTGTAACCTTTGCATCTGGATTCATATAAAAATTTGTAGGCATCTGTCTTGTGAGCTTTGCAACTTCAGCATCTGTCAATGGTTCAACAGGTCTATTTAACCTTGCAAAAGTCTCAAAGTAAGCCTTCTGAATAGCAGCATGTGTCATCCCTCTGAAAGAACTAGCTTTCCAGTAGGCTTGATTCTTTAGATAGCTTTTCATGTAGACAATCTGATCAGCTTTTGAAGGCTTTTTCTTCTTATAGCCACCTTTCTTTTGACTCTGTTTCTTTCTGAATTCTCCTAACAAATCATCAATAGCATTTTGTCTTTCAACAACAGTATATCTTTCTCTTTCTTCTCTCTGAGCCTTTTTAGCCAATTCCCAATCTTCTTGTTCTTGCTTTTTCCTTTCAGTTTCATCTTCTTCATCCAATTGTGCTTTCAATCTTCTGGCAACTTCTGCATTAGACTCACTTTGTTATTCTTTTGAAGCAGCATCTAGAAATTTGAACTTTTGTTTGGGCTCTTCAACTAGAATTCTCTTTCCTTTGTCTGTTGATGCAATAGCTGGTTGTGCAGGTTTTGGAATTGGTGCAGGCTCTCTTATGACAACTCCTTTTGCTTTTGATTTTGAAGGTTGTGGTGCAGGTTTAGTTAAAGTTTGTTGTGATGTTGTTGTAGCAGTAGTTTTGATAGTTGGGATAACTTTTGGTGATTGTTGTGATTTTGCTTGAAGGTTTAGCATGATTTGGGCTATGGGTATGGTATCTTCATCTGATTCAGCGGCAGAACCCTTTTCTGAACCGGCAGCAGAATCCTTCATCCCAGCAGCAGAATGTCCTGCATCAGCAGCAGAATCATCCTGTGCCTTCTTCTCACCAACATCAGCAGCAACATCACTTCTAAAACCTTTTTCAACTGCTTCAAGTACCACCTCATTCCCAGACCTATCCTTGACCACAAAATCATCTTCACCAGAACCAACATCCATATCCACATTACCTTCATTCTCATTCACTTCCATCTCAACCTCCCCTTGACCCTTGTTTTCCTCCCCTGAGGCCTTGTCTTCATTCCTCCCCTGTTTGGGAGCATCCTCCCCCAAACTTGGTTTGGAACTGACCCTCTTGAACTTGGATCTTTGAAACAGAAAAGCCCTTGATCTTGATCTTTGAATACCCTCTAGATGCTTAATCCTTTGCCTGAGTTTCTTGATTACTGCATCCTGAGTTAGTTGAGAAGTCTTTACCACCTTCAACTCCTTCTTAAGACCAAGAACTTCCTTTGATAATTTTGTACATTTATCCTTCAATTCATTCAATTGTTTCAGAATATCCTCACAACTTCGGTCTGTGTTACCTGACCCGAGAGGTTGATCATTGGATTTGGCATTGTGTACATTTGTTTTACCCATCAATTCAATATTTTCAGTTTCAAGACTAGCCTCAACACTTCGACCTGTGTTACCTGGTCTGAGAGGTGTATCATAGGCATTGGCATTTTGTACATCATCATCCATCAATTCATTAGTATCATTTCTGTCCTCATCACTTCGGGATGTGTTACCTTCCCTGAGAGGTGAATCTTTGGACTGAAACTCAGTCTCAATCCTAGATTGAGCAGCTGAGCCCCCCCTTTTAGCCATGTGGCTGGGGTTACCATCATATGCATCAGGTTCATGAGAACCCTCAGCAGTAGATGTTGCCAAGGTTGAGGTCTTAGCTATGTTGACACTGGCCTATTCAACTTCTAAGTTGGAAACAGTAGTGTCAGCCCCTTCATTCATGCCATCTCCATCACCTATGGCAGCCTCATCTGGTTCCATACTAGCACTAGTCTGAGGTAACTCAGTGCTCTTTTCATGTGAAGACCTAGGTGATTGGGTATTTTGGGGTTCATTTTGGGATGATTCACTTGTAGATTCAGAAGTGGGTGTGTGATGGGAAGCTGTTGGGTTTTCAGCTTCTTCACCGTCAGTAACAGCAGCAACAATGTTTAAAATATGTTGGGACAAAGGAGTTATTCTCCCAGAAAAACCAGTCCCATTTTTCTTTAAATAAGAAAACATTTTGCTTGTTAATGCAGGGGTTGGTTCAATCCCAGTATGTTCTAAAGGTTCTTTTAATTGACTATTTATGATAAGTTGTAAAAACCTTAGGTAAATAAAATGTTTACCAGAAATATTCTTTTTCAACCCTTCAAAAATCATGGCCGAAAAATTAAATGGTTGGCCTGTATCTAGACAAATCAAAGCTGAAGCTTGAGTTGTACTAAACTCATTCCACCCAATTGTTTTAGGGCTAAGACAATGTAGAAGAGTATGAATAAGAAATTTCCAGTGTGGGCAGAGGAGACGTTTGAAAAATTTTAAATTATTATTTGGCCTCTGATACCCAATGTTTTCAAGTTCCTAAAAAATAGTAGAAGTAGGAAGACAAGTTGTTGCTTCATCGTCTGCAAGATGAATGATTCTCCTTGCAGATGTTTCAGTAACCACTATTCTATCTTCATCCACTGTGGCAATTAACATTTGTTCCCCATTTTGAGTTTCAGCCGTAACAGTCGACCAAAACTGTCTCATGTGGGATTTATATATAGTTGGATTAACTGTTAATGCATACCTAATTGAAGTAGCATTAAGAAAGTCGATGACTTCAGTAATCCATCTGCCTCTAGGACCTTCTTGAAGCTTGTGACAAATGGTAATTTTCACCCTATAATTATAATAATAAATGACTATTTATTATTGCAAATGTCTATTTAGATTTTTAAAACAATTAGCTATAGAGTTGTTACGGGAATTACCAAGTACTGGAAACGAGCTCACACGCGAATCACCAAGAATTTAAAATAACACAACATAACCAAACCAAACAAATCCAAACCCAACATTTAGCTGCTATGTATATATTATTTTTTTTTCTTGTTCTCGTCGGCCCACAACTGAGCCCAAATTCCAAGTGTATTACGTATCATTTTTTTTTTCCTTGTTCCTTTTCTTTGAAAACCGACTTCAACAACCCAACTTTGAGCCACGATAACTCGCTATTTTTACAAGCAAATCACGAAATTCTTTTTACCACTCAATTCACGACCTAGCCAAGTTGCTATATACCAATTATCAAACCCTGAATCCAACGTTTAACCCTCGAAATTCTGCCAAAGCGTTTGGCCAAAGTTCATTTATTCGAATTCGACGGTTTTTCACAAAACATTCAAATCACCACATAGACGTGTAAATAACTTCTGGGATTTTTAGGCACTAAAACAAGAACGCCAAAGGTAGTATTTATCTTTTAACGATGGTCACGAGGAGGAATAACAACTAAATATGTCGACAATCACAAATGTCACGTTTAAAATTGTGACCGACTCTTGTAACTCAAATGTCATTTCAATACTTTTCCTACAAACATGCTTCAACAAGAGGATTTTCAGCTGAGCAAATTTACTACTGTCAATATGTCCACAGTATTGATGTGAATACTCACCACCCACTATACCAAGCACATGTTAATATTTTATTACCCACATGTATTATGGAACCATGCACACCTATTTCTCTTATATACCAGCCTTCGTTAACCCTCTCAGAACTCACCACAAATCCAGAAATAATCCACATCACCTCATTCGATCAATACCGCCACCCTTGGAGATTTTGTGAAGTGGGTTGTATCATTCGAGCAAGCCAAGGAATCCTCAGCCTCTCCTACTCAGTCCTAACCCATTTTAAAGTGTTTGTAAGTCCTCCTAATCAGTTCTCAATTCATTTCGATTCGTAATTTATGTTATTTCATGTCGTAAGAATCTAGTCGAACACACATATTTAACGAACTATTTTTACGTGTGGAACTTATATCCACAACTCGAAACATGTTCTAAGTAGCTGTCTAGCCACCCAAAAATACACGAATGCCCTCACATCACTCACATGCATTCGAAAACCACAGGTACAAAGCCATTTTTGAACTTGACTTGTCACGTACAACTTGGAAATAAAATACTTAGAATATTTCTTAAGTGTTGACTTGAGAAAAACAGCTCAACTCGCCCTATATACGGACCTATATTTTTGAAATAGTAAACACAACCCACCAGTATTTTTGTTTAGTTCGAATCCTTGTATGGCTAACTTTAACTTTCGTACTTTGAACTTTTCATGAAAAGCTATAGAAAGCTGTTAAAAATGCTTAAATTATAAGCTACAAACTGGTTAGGACTTAGAATAATCTTTGAGAATTTTTCATGCTTTCAAAACTGGCGAAACAGGCCAACTTATGGACTGTTATTTTCAAATTCGTAAAAGTAACACCTAATTATTTTCACACCATCTTATAGTCGAACTGGAAAACTACATTTTTCGTGTCTTAAGTTCACAAAAATAATGCCTAACCGCCACCTAAAAAGACCCATTTTGTTTGACCAATTCACTACTTAAACTGGGTAAATGACTTGGTGAAAACTTTAAATTTTCGTCCTTTCCCAAACCATGCGATGTGCTCAACTCAAGAATTAGTAACTCGCAATTTTTACTAATAACGTGTACATATTTTTACGTGACTCGATTGTAGACTTGGGAAACTACGTCTTTCACCTTTTGAGCCCCTGAAAGTAACGTGAACCCGTCACTTTATTTCTGCCATCCTGACCAGCCATCGCAAGATTTTGTAACAAAAATAAGTTAGAAAAATTTTATATTCGCAACTGGACTAACTTTGGCCCATTAAGAATCTGAGCTAGACCAGCCCACTGGGCTCATACCAAATATTTTTGGAATCACAAAAATGACCCAAGTCCAGGCCCGAAACAAGTTTCATGCCCTCGCCTCTAAAAATCTTAACGGGCTTTAATTTAAATTCGTTAAAGGCTCATTTTACTAAAATTGATAATCTGGTCAAACCATTGATTGACTTAAGCTTGGATAAGCTATGTTAAGCTGCGGAAATTTTTAGAAAATTGTTCCACAAGTTTTTGCGTCATTTTGGACTAAATTCGCAATAAAAATCACCCCGAGGGACTATTTTTGCCAAACCGGCAAAAATATGGTTAGAACCTGTCAAAACAGAATATTAGGGAGGGAAAATGAAATTATATTAAAAGGTAAACCTAAAATGTCATTCGGATTAATTTTGGACTAAAAATGAAATTTTTATAAACTAGGACTAACGGCGTAACGTAAATACCGTTAGGGTGTAAAATGTAAAAACAGCAAAAGTTAAGGACCATACAGAAACTTTAGCTCAATTCATTTCCAATTCACATTTTACATATTTCACCCTCGCATTTTGCATTATTTAAAAATTTTACACAAATAGTTAACGACAAGTTATATATGTAACGATTTTAACCAACCAACTCAACGATTCGTTACACCCGATCCGAGACGACATGTTATTATTGATCATAATAATTTTTGAACTTCCGACATTTAAGTAAATCACACTCACATCACCGATCAACTCGTTATACGATTTCTTATCGAAATCATTATTCGTGTTAAGTCAAATACTCAAACGTTATTATTATCCAGGTCGCGTGTGAAGCTGTTTCCGAACTCCCACTAGACTAACAACTCAACTCAACAAATCAAGGTGAGTTTATAGCCCCACTTTATTTAAACTGTTTTACATTGGGGTGAGAAACATGCAAAACTTTTATGGACCAATTTATGCTTTTTGTGCTATTACGTAGATTAGCCTAAGCCCTGCCATGTCCCTTATGCCCAACTCATGAACCGTCAATTCCTGCTGGGAAGCGCGAATGTTATAAATAGATCTATTGGGAGTAACGTCCCCGTTCGGATTGACCGGATAGGCAAACGAACGTATACCATGTCGAAACTACAAGTGTCTGGGATAAACACTTGTCGGGCCCTAATATATAACATGCTTCTAGATGCATGCACACTGTTATAGCTTCGGTTGCATGAACTTAGTGCTTACGTAATAGACATGGTCCAACTACTAAATTTACTATTAAACCTATGAACTCACCAGCTTTTTGCTGACTTTTAGCATGTTTTTCTCAGGTGTTTAAAGCTGAATGTTCGTGACAAGGCTGCGGCAGTGCAATGGTCATAGACTATTTTATGAATAACTGTGATGTGTAAACCATGACTTGTTTTTGTCTGGGACAACTAAAACTATGGGCTTGCTTTCAAATTTCAATTTATATTGTAAACTCTTTAATTTTATTAAATTAAAACGGAGTATGTATTCCGTTCTTTATTACCTCATGTTATGATGATCAATTTAGTAGCACCCCATGACCCGAACGTTTCCGCTATACCAGATTTTGGGGGTGTTACAGATTGGTATCAGAGCTTAAGGTTATAGAGAACTAGGTACATATAAAACCTAAACTATAACCACTTTTTACAAAAACAAGTCCCTATGACCGCCACTTGCCTGCCGGCCTTGCTGCTGTTTACTTGTTTTAACTACTTAGTGCTATCGGTTAAATTTTACTCAGCTACATGTACTATAAGTATTAGATGTATACTTATACTAATTACCACAAGTATTTTCAATATACTCACACACATATGCCATTTTGTCGAAGACCATGACTTCCCAGCACAACTCTCCACAATCACCAGTCTCAGGCAATCTGTACTTGCAAGAGCTTCACGGCTATAATGCACCAGATTCCAACCCCACTGAGCCTGCTCCCACACTCCCTTCACTCACTACGCACCAGACATCTACCCAGCCTACCACTGAGGTTAATGCAAATCTTGCCCGTCGAGTCGCCTGTATGAGAGTTCGAAGGTGGTATATGAATATGACACCTCAAAGGAGAACACTGGATGATTATTTAGGCACCTCTGCTCCAGTGCTTCCTACACCTACATCATCCCCAGATCAGTCTCCACCTCTCCAAAGGCCCAGAGGAGCCGCTACCCCGTTCACAGCAGAGGATGAAGAAGAGTCCGAGGAAGAGTCTGAAGAGGAACCTGAGGAAGAACCTGAAGAGGATCCGGAGGAGGAGCCAATACCGGACCCTACACCCGAACAGGTCTTACCAGTAGAACCGCGACATGGAAAAGCGGTTAGGGAAGAGGTTCCGAGCACATTTGATATTGGGCAGAGTTCTAGGGCTGCTCAGATGACAAGTTTGATTTGTAATACCATATGTGTCAACCTCCTTATGTCTAATCTTGCTCATATGCGCTATCGATGATATTACTCTTGTGCGATAATAAACCCTCGAAATCTAAATTTTCATTATCTTTCTGATACAGCAAGATGCCTCCGAAACGAGTTACGCGTGCAAACCCAAAACCAGTTGAGGAAACTGCCACAACCCCACCTGTTGATCGAGCTTTGCTCGACCAGCTAGTAGAAGAAAGGGTGGCAGCAGCACTGGCTGCAGTCAATCACTCAACTACCGATGGTGGAAACTCTAGACCCACCAACAACAATACTCGAGGCTGTACTTACACGGACTTTAAGAAGATAATGACTGGAGTGTTTGGTGGTACGGAAGGAGTAGTTGTCCTAGTTCGTTGGATTGAGAAGCTAGAAACGGTGTTCCGAATTAGTGGCTGTGCTGAAGAGGACAAGGTCAAGTACGCGTCCTTTACCTTTCAGGATGCTGCCTTAACCTGGTGGAACAACTATTCAAAATCAGCTGGCTACGACGCTGCCTATGCAATGTCGTGGGAAAGCTTCAAGCAAATGGTTCTTAGGAAATACTGCCCTCGTAATGAGGTGAAGAAGCTGGAAGTTGAATTTTGGAACCTCAAGGTACAAGGTACCGATATGGCCACCTACAATCAGCGTTTTCAGGAGCTTGCTTTACTCTGTCCGGACGTGGTCCAAACTGAGGCCCGTCTACTGGAACGGTACATTGGCGGATTGCCTCCGTCTACAAAGGGGAATGTTACAGCTTACAAGGCTGCAGACCTTCACGAAACAATGGAGGTAGCCAACAAGCTGATGGACCAAGTGATTGAAGATTCAGCTGAGATGGAGAGATCCAACAAGAGGAAATGGGATGATCACTCCCGAACCAAAATCAACAACCACCCAAACAAGCGACAGGATGTTGTTAAGGCCTACGCAGCCGGAACAACCGAGAAGAAAGGGCGTTCCATTGAGAAAAAGGGGTATGCCGGGAAACACCCGTTCTGCAATCGCTGTAAACTGCACCACAGCGGGCCATGCACTGTGAAGTGCAACAATTGTCAGAAAGTCGGGCACATGGCCAGGGATTGTAGATCCAGAACCCTCGCAACTGTACAAACAGCACCCGAGCAAAACTCGAAGGCCAATGTAACATGTTTTGGGTGCGGGAAGAAGGGGCACTACCGGAATGAGTGCCGTGAGTCAAGGAACCAAGTTGCTGGGGGAAATCAAGTGGTTGTTGCACAGCAAGGGAATCGTGGAAATGACGGAGGGGCCCGCGGAAGGGTCTATGCAGTGGGCAAGGTAGAAGCCCAAGAGGACCCAAACGTAGTTACGGGTACGTTCCTCTTAAATAATCGTTACGCATCCATATTGTTTGACACTGGGGCGGATAGGAGTTTTGTTTCGACCACATTTAGTGCCTTACTTGATATTGCCCCGACCCCTCTAGGCAAAGTATACAATGTGGAGTTAGCTAATGGAAATGTAGAAAAGATAGACACTATTGTAAGAGGCTGTACCCTAAATTTATTAAAACACCCATTCGACATCGACCTTATGCCAGTAGAACTGGGTAGTTTTGACGTTATTATCGGCATGGACTGGTTAGCCAAACATCGTGCTACCATCCTCTGTAACGAGAAAATCGTCCGACTTCCTTGTGGAGACAAGGTCCTAAATGTTGAAGGAGACAAGAGAGGTCGAAAGAGTGTCTCAAGACTAAACGTTATCTCTTGCGTTAAGGCACAGAAATGCTTTAACAAAGGTTGCCTCCTTTTCCTAGCGCAAGTTTCCGACCGGGAGGAAAAAGAGCAGAAGGAAAAACGTCTAGAGGACGTTCCAATCGCAAGAGATTATCCAGAAGTCTTTCCTGAAGACTTACCTGGACTCCCGCCAATCCGACAGGTCGAATTTCAGATCGATCTAATGCCAGGTGCCGCACCCGTGGCACGAGCACCTTATCGATTAGCTCCAACAGAATTGCAAGAACTGTCAAACCAGTTGTCGGAACTCGCGGAAAAAGGATTCATCAGACCAAGTTCTTCTCCTTGGGGAGCTCCGGTCCTTTTTGTCAAAAAGAAGGATGGATCTTTTAGAATGTGCATTGATTACCGCGAATTGAACAAGTTAACCATCAAAAACCGCTATCCACTCCCACGAATCGATGATTTATTCGACCAACTTCAAGGTTCAAGTATTTACTCCAAAATCGATTTAAGATCCGGGTATCACCAACTTAGAGTTAGGGAAGAAGATATCCCTAAAACGGCATTCAGAACCCGTTACGGTCACTATGAATTCCAGGTCATGCCATTTGGTTTAACCAACGCACCAGCAGTATTCATGGACCTTATGAATCGAGTGTGCAAGCCATACCTGGACAAGTTCGTGATCGTCTTTATCGACGACATTCTGATATACTCTAAGAGCAAAGAAGAACACAAAGAGCATCTCAGGCTAATCCTAGAATTACTAAAGGAAGAGAAATTGTACGCAAAATTCTCGAAGTGTGAATTTTGGATTCCAACTGTTCAATTTCTAGGACATGTGATTGATAGTCAAGGCGTTCATGTGGATCCTGCAAAGATCGAATCGATTAAGGATTGGGCGACACCCACGACACCTACCGAAATACGCCAATTCTTAGGACTTGCAGGGTACTACAGGAGGTTTATAGAGGGATTCTCGAAGATAGCTAAGCCCTTGACTAAGTTGACTCAAAAGAATGTAAAGTTCGACTGGGGAGATAAGGAAGAAGGAGCCTTCCAACTGCTTAAGGATAAGTTGTGTAGCGCGCCTATCTTGGCCTTACCGGAAGGCAGTGAGGATTTTGTGGTCTATTGCGATGCCTCACACAAAGGGTTAGGAGCTGTGTTGATGCAGAGAGAGAAAGTTATAGCTTATGCCTCTCGACAACTAAAGACCCACGAGAAGAACTATACTACACACGACTTAGAATTGGGATCAGTAGTGTTTGCACTCAGAATCTGGAGACATTACCTCTATGGCACCAAGTGTGTAGTCTACACCGACCACAAAAGTTTGCAACACATCCTCGACCAAAAAGAGCTCAACATGAGGCAACGCCGTTGGTTAGAATTACTCAGTGACTATGACTGCGAAATTCGATACCACCCCGGCAAAGCAAACGTAGTAGCCGATGCCCTTAGTCGAAAAGAACGACCAAAACCTCTGAGAGTACGATCATTGGGTATGACGATAATCTCACCACTACCAGCTAGGATCCTCGAGGCTCAAGCTGAAGCACTCAAGGAAGAAAACATACCTAATGAGAAAATAAAAGGGATGCCTGAAAGTGAAAATGGATTCGTAAGGAGAGCTGATGGAACATTGTGTTTCAAGGACAGGAGTTGGATTCCACTATGGGGAGGAATACGTGATTATATTATGCACGAGTCCCATAAATCCAAATATTCCATCCACCCGGGAGCTGATAAAATGTACCTTGACCTGAAGAAGCTCTACTGGTGGCCTAATATGAAAGCTGACATTGCAACATATGTCAGTCAATGCTTAACATGCTCCAAGGTCAAAGCTGAGCATCAGCGACCATCAGGCTTATTGACTCAACCCGAGATCCCCGAATGGAAGTGGGAACGTATAACCATGGATTTTATCACAAAACTACCAAGGACACCTAGCGGTTACGACACCATTTGGGTGATCGTTGATCGTCTCACAAAATCCGCTCACTTCCTACCGATCAGAGAAAAAGAAGGCATGGATAAACTCGCACGGTTGTACGTGAAAGAAATAATAGCACGTCATGGAGTCCCAATTTCTATCATCTCCGACCGAGACAGTCGCTTCACGTCAAATTTCTGGAAATCTTTGCAAGATGCATTGGGCTCCGACCTTCATATGAGTACTGCGTATCATCCGCAAACTGATGGTCAAAGCGAAAGGACCATCCAAACACTAGAGGATATGCTACGAGCATGTGTGATAGACTTTGGGAACAGTTGGGATAGACATCTACCTCTAGCTGAATTCTCCTACAATAACAGCTATCATACAAGCATCAAAGCTGCACCCTATGAGGCACTTTATGGTCGAAAGTGCAGATCCCCTATATGTTGGGCTGAAGTCGGAGAAAGCCAAATTACTGGTCCCGAACTAGTACGAGAGACCACCGAGAAGATAGTACAAATCAAGAGTCGATTACAAGCAGCCAGAGATCGACAGAAAAGTTATGCTGACAAAAGACGGAGACCACTTGAATTCCAAGTTGGTGACCGCGTCATGCTAAAGGTCTCGCCATGGAAAGGCGTAATTCGTTTTGGAAAACGTGGAAAACTAAACCCTCGCTACATAGGACCTTTCAAAATCATCGCCAAAATCGAACCGGTAGCTTACCGACTTGAGCTACCGCCAGAACTCAGCTCTGTACATAATGTTTTTCATGTGAGCAATCTGAAGAAGTGTCTCTCAGACGAAACGCTTGCCATCCCACTGGAAGAGATCCAAGTGGACGAGAGATTAAATTTCATCGAGGAACCTGTCGAAATCATGGATCGAGAAATCAAGCGTCTGAAACAAAGCCGCATACCTATTGTTAAAGTTCGTTGGAACTCTCGAAGAGGTCCCGAATACACGTGGGAACGCGAGGACGAGATCAAACGCAAATACCCACACCTTTTCCCAAATTCCACGGATAACTCCAAGTGAAAACCGAGGACGGTTTTCTTCCTAAGCTGGGGAGGATGTGACAAATGGTAATTTTCACCCTATAATTATAATAATAAATGACTATTTATTATTGCAAATGTCTATTTAGATTTTTAAAACAATTAGCTATAGAGTTGTTACGGGAATTACCAAGTACTGGAAACGAGCTCACACGCGAATCACCAAGAATTTAAAATAACACAACATAACCAAACCAAACAAATCCAAACCCAACATTTAGCTGCTATGTATATATTATTATTTTTTTCTTGTTCTCGTCGGCCCACAACTGAGCCCAAATTCCAAGTGTATTACGTATCATTTTTTTTTTCCTTGTTCCTTTTCTTTGAAAACCGACTTCAACAACCCAACTTTGAGCCACGATAACTCGCTATTTTTACAAGCAAATCACGAAATTCTTTTTTACCACTCAATTCACGACCTAGCCAAGTTGCTATATACCAATTATCGAACCCTGAATACAACGTTTAACCCTCGAAATTCTGCCAAAGCGTTTGACCAAAGTTCATTTATTCGAATTCGACGGTTTTTCACAAAACATTCAAATCACCACATAGACGTGTAAATAACTTCTGGGATTTTTAGGCACTAAAACAAGAACGCCAAAGGTAGTATTTATCTTTTAACGATGGTCACGAGGAGGAATAACAACTAAATATGTCGACAATCACAAATGTCACGTTTAAAATTGTGACCGACTCTTGTAACTCAAATGTCATTTCAATACTTTTCCTACAAACATGCTTCAACAAGAGGATTTTCAGCTGAGCAAATTTACTACTGTCAATATGTCCACAGTATTGATGTGAATACTCACCACCCACTATACCAAGCACATGTTAATATTTTATTACCCACATGTATTATGGAACCATGCACACCTATTTCTCTTATATACCAGCCTTCGTTAACCCTCTCAGAACTCACCACAAATCCAGAAATAATCCACATCACCTCATTCGATCAATACCGCCACCCTTGGAGATTTTGTGAAGTGGGTTGTATCATTCGAGCAAGCCAAGGAATCCTCAGCCTCTCCTACTCAGTCCTAACCCATTTTAAAGTGGTTGTAAGTCCTCCTAATCAGTTCTCAATTCATTTCGATTCGTAATTTATGTTATTTCATGTCGTAAGAATCTAGTCGAACACACATATTTAACGAACTATTTTTACGTGTGGAACTTATATCCACAACTCGAAACATGTTCTAAGTAGCTGTCTAGCCACCCAAAAATACACGAATGCCCTCACATCACTCACATGCATTCGAAAACCACAGGTACAAAGCCATTTTTGAACTTGACTTGTCACGTACAACTTGGAAATAAAATACTTAGAATATTTCTTAAGTGTTGACTTGAGAAAAACAGCTCAACTCGCCCTATATACGGACCTATATTTTCGAAATAGTAAACACAACCCACCAGTATTTTTGTTTAGTTCGAATCCTTGTATGGCTAACTTTAACTTTCGTACTTTGAACTTTTCATGAAAAGCTATAGAAAGCTGTTAAAAATGCTTAAATTATAAGCTACAAACTGGTTAGGACTTAGAATAATCTTTGAGAATTTTTCATGCTTTCAAAACTGGCGAAACAGGCCAACTTATGGACTATTATTTTCAAATTCGTAAAAGTAACACCTAATTATTTTCACACCATCTTATAGTCGAACTGGAAAACTACATTTTTCGTGTTTTAAGTTCACAAAAATAATGCCTAACCGCCACCTAAAAAGACCCATTTTGTTTGACCAATTCACTACTTAAACTGGGTAAATGACTTGGTGAAAACTTTAAATTTTCGTCCTTTCCCAAACCATGCGATGTGCTCAACTCAAGAATTAGTAACTCGCAATTCTTACTAATAACGTGTACATATTTTTACGTGACTCGATTGTAGACTTGGGAAACTACGTCTTTCACCTTTTGAGCCCCTGAAAGTAACGTGAACCCGTCACTTTATTTCTGCCATCCTGACCAGCCATCGCAAGATTTGGTAACAAAAATAAGTTAGAAAAATTTTATATTCGCAACTGGACTAACTTTGGCCCATTAAGAATCTGAGCTAGACCAGCCCACTGGGCTCATACCAAATATTTTTGGAATCACAAAAATGACCCAAGTCCAGGCCCGAAACAAGTTTCATGCCCTCGCCTCTAAAAATCTTAACGGGCTTTAATTTAAATTCGTTAAAGGCTCATTTTACTAAAATTGATAATCTGGTCAAACCATTGATTGACTTAAGCTTGGATAAGCTATGTTAAGCTGCGGAAATTTTTAGAAAATTGTTCCACAAGTTTTTGCGTCATTTTGGACTAAATTCGCAATAAAAATCACCCCGAGGGACTATTTTTGCCAAACCGGCAAAAATATGGTTAGAACCTGTCAAAACAGAATATTAGGGAGGGAAAATGAAATTATATTAAAAGGTAAACCTAAAATGTCATTCGGATTAATTTTGGACTAAAAATGAAATTTTTATAAACTAGGGACTAACGGCGTAACGTAAATACCGTTAGGGTGTAAAATGTAAAAACAGCAAAAGTTAAGGACCATACAGAAACTTTAACTCAATTCATTTCCAATTCACATTTTACATATTTCACCCTCGCATTTTGCATTATTTAAAAATTTTACACAAATAGTTAACGACAAGTTATATATGTAACGATTTTAACCAACCAACTCAACGATTCGTTACACCCGATCCGAGACGACATGTTATTATTGATCATAATAATTTTTGAACTTCCGACATTTAAGTAAATCACACTCACATCACCGATCAACTCGTTATACGATTTCTTATCGAAATCATTATTCGTGTTAAGTCAAATACTCAAACGTTATTATTATCCAGGTCGCGTGTGATGCTGTTTCCGAACTCCCACTAGACTAACAACTCAACTCAACAAATCAAGGTGAGTTTATAGCCCCACTTTATTTAAACTGTTTTACATTGGGGTGAGAAACATGCAAAACTTTTATGGACCAATTTATGCTTTTTGTGCTATTACGTAGATTAGCCTAAGCCCTGCCATGTCCCTTATGCCCAACTCATGAACCGTCAATTCCTGCTGGGAAGCGCGAATGTTATAAATAGATCTATTGGGAGTAACGTCCCCGTTCGGATTGACCGGATAGGCAAACGAACGTATACCATGTCGAAACTACAAGTGTCTGGGATAAACACTTGTCGGGCCCTAATATATAACATGCTTCTAGATGCATGCACACTGTTATAGCTTCGGTTGCATGAACTTAGTGCTTACGTAATAGACATGGTCCAACTACTAAATTTACTATTAAACCTATGAACTCACCAGCTTTTTGCTGACTTTTAGCATGTTTTTCTCAGGTGTTTAAAGCTGAATGTTCGTGACAAGGCTGCGGCAGTGCAATGGTCATAGACTATTTTATGAATAACTGTGATGTGTAAACCATGACTTGTTTTTGTCTGGGACAACTAAAACTATGGGCTTGCTTTCAAATTTCAATTTATATTGTAAACTCTTTAATTTTATTAAATTAAAACGGAGTATGTATTCCGTTCTTTATTACCTCATGTTATGATGATCAATTTAGTAGCACCCCATGACCCGAACGTTTCCGCTATACCAGATTTTGGGGGTGTTACAAAGCTATTTGATTTTAGGGGTTTTTGATCAGATGATAGAAAGATGTGTTAGGGTTTGAAGTGGATTCAATTTTGGGCGCACAAAGTTATTGATGAGATCGAATTGGGTTTTTATGCCGTTTAGATCCAATTAGGGCTTTATTCGCGCCAATTTGCAAAATGGTCCCTACACTTTCAAACCAAGCAGCAGAATCCAATAGTTTCATTTTTGAGCAGCAGCAGAATGGTATGCCTAGCAGCAGAATGTTCTCAGAACATTCCAATCATCTTTTTCTCATCAATCAAGCATTCCCTTGTGGCTTATCCTGCAAAAGATTAGTCCAAAACCACAAAAACACAAACAAGAGTATTCCACAATAATCACAAGTCATAGCCATACATAGCAGCATAGTAACCAACTTAGCAGCAGACAACATACAGACATAGCAAGCACTAGAAACAACTTATTTGATCAATAACAGCACAAATCCTTATACACTATTACAAAAACACACAGAGATAAGATTTTTGATTTTTAAAGATTGATCATTCCTATACTAGCAATAAAAAAATGAAATCTACTCACATCAAAACCTTTAGTAAGTAAATTTGCAACATTATTGTCAGTATTTATTTTAACTATTTGAATTAGCTTTTTCTCATAACAATCTCTTATAAAATGGTGTCTTATCTCTATATGCTTTGTTTTATAGTGAAAAACAGGATTTTTGATGATACACATGGTACTGTTATTATCAATATAAATTTTGGTGTTCATAAAGTTGTACCCATAATCTAGCAATTGGTTCTAAATCCAGAGCACTTGTCCACAGCAACTAGAAGCAGTCACATACTCAGCTTCAGTTGTTGAATTGGCCACCACAGTCTATTTCTTGCATTGCCAAGAGATCAACCTATGTCCAAGGTATTGACATCCTCCAGTGGTTGACTTTCTATCCATACTTGCTCCAGCATAGTCACTATCTGAGTATGCTACCAAATCAAAAGGTGAATCCTTAGGATACCAAAGGCCCAACCTAGGTTGACTCCTCAAGTACCTAAAAATCCTCTTAACAGCATTCAAGTGTGAGACTTTTGGGGACACTTGAAATATGGCACAAGCACACACAGCAAACATGATGTCTGGCCTTGAAGCAGTTAGATACATCAATGAACCAATCATTGATCTATACAGATGAACATCAACCTCTTCCCCATCTTCATCCTTGAGCAAAGGCTTGTTGGTCTCCATTGTTGTCTTAGCTGGTTTCCCATCAGTAAAGCTAAATTTCTTCAAAATATCAGCCACATACTTGTCTTGGCTGATGAAAATCCCATCTTTCATCTGCTTAACTTGAAGCCCCAAAAAGAAGGTGAGTTCCCCCGTAAAACTCATCTGAAATCTATTATGCATGAGGCTTCTCAAATTCTTCACACAACACCTTGTTTGTAGACCCAAAAATGATATCATCTACATAAACTTGAACTAGTAGGATATCCTTTTTGTCTTTCTTAATGAACAATGTTTTATCAATGGTTCCCCAGTTGAATCCATTAGATAACAAATACTTGGACAAGGTGTCATACCAAGCTCTTGGAGCCTGATGTAAACCATATAGTGCTTTCTCCACCTTATAAACCCTATTTGGATAATCAGGGTCTTCAAAACCAGGTGGTTGCATCACATAAACTTCTTCATCAATCTTTCCATACAAGAAAGCACTTTTCACATCCATCTGATACACTGGGAAGTTCTTGAATGAAGCATAAGCCAAGAATAGTCTGATGGCCTCTATTCTTGCTACTGGAGCAAACACCTCATCATAGTCAATGCCCTCTTCTTGAGTGTATCCCTGAGCCACCAATCTTGCCTTGTTTCTGATCACAATTTCTCTCTCATCTCTCTTGCATCTGAACACCCATTTTGTACCAATTGCCCTCTTCCCATTAGGCAAATCAACTAATGTCCAGACTTCTTGAAGCTTGAACTGTAACAACTCCTCTTGCATAGCTTCAACCCAACTTGAATCTTGCATAGCTTTATAAGCATTCTTGGGTTCCACTTGTGACAGAAAACAAGCAAACTTAAAATTTTGTAGATCTTTGTGGCTATTCCTCTGATGTAGTGATTGAGCAAATAATCCTTGATGAAGCAAAGTATTCAACCCCTTTGCTTTACTTCTGGTCTGAACAGCAGATTTAACATCACCAATTATCTGCTCTTTTGGATGATTCTTATGGATCCTGGTTGTTGGAGTTGGACTAACAGGTATATGAGTCTCCATATTTGACAAATCAGCTCCAGCTCCAAATACATCCACAATTTCATCATCAGTGTCTTCATACACTTCCTCTAATTCAGGCAACTCATCAGAGGAATCATCAAAGAAATTTCCATCTTTATCAGCAATAGAAGACTTGGGTATAGCATCAGAACCACTATGCTTAGTAGCAGAATGTTCTATACTACTGCTGGGAATAGCAGCAAGAAATTTTGGCTTAGCAGCAGAATGAGAGATACTGCTGCTAGCTTTAATTCCTTGACTTCCTTGATTTGCTGACCTTTCATTTCTTACTTCATCATCATTCTTACCATCATTTGAAGGTTTATCACCACCTTCTGCATCATCCTTTGGTACTTCTTCATAAACAGCATCATCCTTTGAACTCTTGCCCTCTTTCTCTTTTTCTGTGAAAAGCTGATTAAGCTTCCATTTCTCAATCAAGACAAACTCCTTTGCAGATTCATCATCTTTAGCTTGTGTACCTGCATTATGGTTAGCTTGTGTACCTGCAGACATGTTAGTTGTACCTGCAATCACTAGTTGATAATTCATACTCTTGGTTAGGGAATCACTATCAAACAGCCATTCAGGTCCTTTTCCAGCAACACTAGGTGTAGTTTCACTAAACCTAACATGTAGGTTTTCTTCCACATGCTTTGTTCTTTGGTTAAATACCCTAAAAGCTTTGCTATTAGTTGAGTATCCAACAAAGAAACCTTTGTCTGCTTTCTCATCAAACTTGCCTAGTGAGTCAATGGTATTTAAGATAGTAACAGGACACCCAAATGGTTTCAAGAAATCTATCATAGGTCTCCTACCGTGCAATAATTCATAAGGGGTCTTCTTATGAGGCTTCACTACCTTACTCCTATTTTGAACATAACAAGCAGTGTTAACTACTTCAGCCCAAAAAGTAGTGGGTAATTGTGACTCTGACAACATTGTCCTAGCAGCCTCAATTAATGTCCTATTCCTCCTCTCAGCCACACCATTTTGCTGAGGAGTTCTAGCCACACTAAACTGTCTTAAGATACCTTTTCAACACAGAACTGATTCATCACACTATTCTTAAATTCAGTTCCATTGTCACATCTGATTATCTTAACTTTGTGATTAACTAGGTTTTCTACTCTTGTTATGAAAGCCTTAAGAATGCTAGATGTCTCATCCTTAGTTCCTAAGAAGAAAACCCAAGTAAATCTACTAAAATCATCAGTGACCACTAAGCAATACATATTTTTATTCAAACTTTTCACAAAAGTTGGACCAAACAGATCCATATGTTACATATGCAAGGGCTCAGAAATAGAGTTCACCACTTTGGACTTACAAGAAGCTCTGTGTTGCTTTCCCATCTGACAAGCAACACAGATTTCAGGATTTTCAAAAAATTTTGAAGGTAAACCTCTAACAAGGTTGCCCTTAACCAATTTATTTATTGTTTTGAAATTCAAATGTCCCAATCTTCTATGCCAAAGTTTGGATTCATCAATTGTGGCTTTGGAAAACAAACAAGTTAAATCTCTTTTGGGAAGGATGTTCTTTATGTCCACACTGTATATATTGTCTTTTCTAGGGACTCTAAGTTGCACTAATTTATCATCAGGAAATTTGTAGTCGGGAGATAAGACAAGACACTCAGTGTCTGTAAAAAGAACAAAATTCTTTTTGTCACACATTTGTGAGACACTAAAAAGATTGAACTTAAGTCCATTGACCAAATACACTTTTTCAAAATCCAAGGTGCCTGTTCTAATAGTACCTTTCCCAACAATTTTACCTCCTTTGGGGTCATTCCCAAAGGCAACATAGCCACCATCCAAAGCTTCAAAATTTTCCAAGTTGCTTTGGTCTCCAGTCATATGTGAAGAGCATCCACTATCAAAAATGCATTTATCCTTTAGCTCCTTTTGTAGATTGCCCTGCACAATAGTAAGAGAGTTAGTTTCTCTTTGGGACCCAAGCCATTACTGACTTGTGCATCATAGTAATCAAATTTCTTGAAGTTCATTGATGCACTGCTGTGACTGGTTTTAGGTTTCCAGACCCAGCAAGCTGAGGCCTTAACAGCATAGAAATGAGTGCCCACAACAGTATCAGTAACCACTTTTGGCTTAGCAGCAGAAACTGCTTTTGCCTTAGCAGTAGAAAATTCTGTTTTCATTGGAATGGGCCTGGATGGTGTAGCAGCAGTAATAGTCCTAGAAACACCATCTCTTAACAAAATCTCCCTAGGAACCATGTTTCTTTTGGGGTGTGGGTGAGTCTTTCTAGCAAAGTTCCTATGGTTCACCCTAGTATAATGGTTCCATACAGGTTTTGAAGCACTAGTTCTCTTAGGTATTGAATAATAACAATCTTCTTGCAAGTGCTCAAAACTACCACAGCTGTGGCATGCCTTCTTAACCAGTTCAAAGTCACTACCTAACTTGTGTGAGATCACCTGGTGCAAGTTTCTCTAGTTTCCTCTGGGCAAGTCACAAGTCTTCCTAGGATAATCTCTAGGTTTATCATCATACTCAGCCACTTTCCTAGAGATTCTACTTCCTAGCACAGGTTTTACAAATTCAACTTTTTTAGCTTTAATTTCAGCTGTATTAACCTGTGTGACTTTTGGTTCAACAGTCCTAAAAATTTCTTTCTTTTAGCTTTGGGTGTTGAATCAGTCTCATCATCCTCACTATCTGACACCCAATCTTCAATGATCAAGGTATCAGACTTATTTTCTACCTTAGGTGCACTTGTTCTATCAGGTTTTTCATTACTTGTCTCACCTACAGGTTTTGCTTCTACCTCAGTTAAGAATGACAATTCCTTTTTGGGAGGTGCAAAAGCACTTTTGACTGGGGGGTGGTACTTCAGCAAATCCTAAACCACTCCCTCTTCTCAGTATTTGATTTCCAATAGATTTATTGATAAGATCAGTTGCAAGCTGTTGTTTTTCAACTAGTATGACATGTTTTTCCTTACTAGTTAAAGCTTCATCCCTAATTCTTTCAGCTTCTTCAACTCTTTTATTAAGAACACTAATCTCAGCATCTTTCTTAATAATTTCAACTTCTAGACCATTGATCTTATCAACATACTCTACTTCATTTTGTTTAAGAAAGTCAAGTTTTGCTTCTACTGATTTTAGGCCATATTCATAACCTAAATTATCAAGTTTTAACTTTTCTACTTCCATTCTTAAACTTTCATTCCTAGATTTTAATTCTTCAACAGTATCTAGGCATGATTTAAAAGAAAAAGATGACTCATTGGATACCTCAGAGTCTGAACCAGAGGATGAAGAAGCATAGGCCATTAGTGCAAAATTGTGTTCCTTCTGTTCTTCTTCAGCCATGAAAGCAGCATTTGGTCCATCCTCTGCTTGATCACTCCATTTAAACTCTCCCAATCCATCACAAGACACCATAGCAGTAGTGGGCTTTGCTTCTTCAATAGGAATCTGCCTTTTGTTTTCCTTGCTCTTCTTTGGTGCTCTACACTCCCTAGCAAAGTGACCCTTTCTCTGGCAATTGTAGCACTCCATCTTTGATTTATCAAACCCCACATTGGTTTGACCTTTGTACCTGAGTTCTCTACCAGTCTTTCTCAAAAACCTCCTAGCTCTCATAGTTAGCATTGCAAACTGCCATTTCAAATCAATCTCCTCAAGGTCATCTTCATCAATTTGATCCAAATCTTGATCAGTAACAGAGGTACTTGTGGGACCTCTGGTAAGATCAGCCAAAAAGGCACAAATAGCACCATCACTGATGTTGTCACTATTTGTACTAGCAGTAGGACCAGCAGCAGAAACCATATGACCAGCAACAGAATGATCTTTTTGAGAACTACTAGATCCTTTGTTGTTTGAAGACACAAAGGCTAAGTTGTTTGCACCAGAAGATGAACTAGAAGCTCCCTTGACTTTAGATTCATACACTTTTAGATTGTTGTACAAATCATCCAAAGTCATTGTTTCAAAGTCAGTCTTATTCCTCCAGACCAATGTATGAGTATTCCATTCAGATGGTAAGCTCCTCAGAAACTTGAGATTGATGTCTTCTTGAAGCAATGAGACCTTCATAAGCAGTAATTGACTCACCAACCTCTGAAGTCTATCATAGGTAGCATCAATGTTTTCTGAACTTGAAGTAGTAAACATTTCAAATTGATGCTTGAGCAGATTCTTCCTAGACTTTTTGGTGGCCTCATTCCCACCAAATCTGAGTTCAATAGCAGCCATCAAATCCTTAGCAGTCTTTGTGTTACTGAAGCTCAGTTGATACTCATTGGGTATCCCTAGCAAGAGGGTATTATGAATCTTAATCTCCAGTCTCCGCTGAGCCTTCTCCTCATTAGTTTTAATGGGTAGTAGAGTAACCCCATCAGCAGCCTTAGCAGGTAGTTTATCTCCATCTTCAACAATTTCCCACATGGAGTAGTCTAACATCTTCATGTATTGCTCAATCCTCATCTTCCAGATTTCGTATTCACCAACCTTGAGCATTGGTACCTTGGATGCAGTCACCATATGATGAGATTCCGATTCCATTGCAGAAGTAGAAGTTGAACAGATCTTGATTAACAAAAATTCTTCTCGATATCAGTCTCTAGATCACAAGCTCTGATACCACTTGTTGATCCCAGTTGAGCTTAATCGATCTTGTTAATTATCCTAGATGTGGATCTAAGATAATAGATATAGAGATTGTTCTTGAACAATCTATTAATTACTAAGCGGAATTTAGTAATTAATCTTAAGAAGAATTAACAATTAACACACAGTAATTCTCTCAACGATCACCTCAATATATTAATATACGGTTACTCAAAAGTAACAGGGTTACAATGAACCTTGAAGTGAATACAATACGTATGCTAACAATCCGTATACTAGCCCTAACCCTAGATCCTCCTTTTATAGACTTAAGGAGTCCTAGTTGGTTACAAAACTTTCTATACAAGAATAATATCTATTTGTATCTTTACCATAAACAAACTATACATATCTAATAAGCAACATGATCATTACTCTAGCAGCAGAATCCTCGAAGGCTAGCAGTAGAATGACACTTAGCTTATTTCCCCATTCGTTAGTATCACCAGCAGCAGAATGTATACACTAGCAGTAGGATGATTATGCCTAGCAGCAGAATCATACTTGGTGTATTTTCCTAAAGTACCATGAGCAGCAGAATAACATTCATAGCAGCAGCATCTTCAAAGTAGCAGCAGCTTCTTTTAAACCCAACAACCTTGTCTAGTAAGGAAACGTACATGACTACCCTTAAAACCACAAGTGTCTACAATTGGAAAGTAATTATCTCAAGACATTCTAGAGATAATCTGGGTAACTACCAAGATAACAAAGCTTGTAGCTCCCACTGAATTACAAATTATTACATTAATTCATTATTCAGTAATTACAACACAATGCTCCCACTGGATTTGGCAACATTATAAGTGTTTCATAACCAGTAAAAGCAAATAGTGTACTATTTACTTTCCTACACCTTTGAGAAATCCCATACGTAACAATTACTTAGGTACTAAAAGAATGTATTCTACTTTGTAAATGATGGACTATCCATCAATGCAATTAACTTGAAAAAATTGGGCATGCAATTTCTTCCTTAATATGTCTACCATCCCCACAATGGTATGTAGCATCTTTAAGTGGTCAAAGTACAACAACTAGATAAATCATGCTAGTTTGCCTTTTACCAATTTGCGGTAACTAGTCTAGCTTCTAATTTAATAACTCAAAAAATGTGCAATTTTCTTAACTATTAAAGTTTGATATGAGTTATTTCTTAGAATTTAGACAATTCTAATTTTCCTATCATACCTTTCTCATTCATGAAAAAGAATAGGATTAAGTCTCACTCTTCTCAAAGAAAGTAGACTAGGTTTATTGTTTTAGTAAAGTTGGCTCTAGCCAAAAACCCCTATGGGTGTAGATCAATTTACCAATAAAAGAATGCCCCACGTTTACGGTTTTAACATTGCATTAATACATTAAAAGAATTTACAAAATTCAATTTTAGTATTTTCGATAATACAATTTTTCAAGAAAACAAAACTACCCAGGAAATATTCATATATCCATTTAATCTTCTTGAAAACTAGGATCCAAATTTCCATAGTTTCACTACATCAGTTGATCTGCTACAGTGAAAGTACAAAATATGGTAATCTGTCGTACAATAATCGGCAAACAATTTTCGACTCCTAGATCATTATGGGAATTACATTTGCCAAAAACAAATTTTGCAATGTGAGCATGTTTCTTCCCATCTCATGCCTTAAGTTTCAAGGTCTCACTTACAACTTAATTAAGTCGTCTAATTTAGAAACTGAAAATTCTCCATGCCACGGTCTCATGCCATGGAAACTTGCCTTTTCATTAATATCTAGGCAAGGTCTCACTTCCGCTAAATATTAACTCCAAGTGTCTCTTATAATTAGATAGCATAGACTTAAATTTTAGGGTATTTATTTTGATGTGACAATCAAAATATATACGAAGAAGCATACACACATCTTCGTATCATAAGTTTTCAAAACAATTTTATTTACCAATTAAGGCTAAGAGTTAAATCAACAAAGTTTAATTGGGGTATTGGGTTCACCAATCAAAGAATTACCTCCAATTATCGCCCACTATCCTACTACTGCATGAGTCATAAAGACCCAAGTTATTCGAATAATTACCACAAAAGTGGCGCGTGGAATTGAGGTCAATTCACCCTTAAGATGATTTAGTACAAATAAATAGCATTACTTGGTAGCTCCAATAAGACGCACAAAGGAGCGGAGAGACAAATGTCCGCCCAAAGGCTAATTAAAAACGCGTCCCTTTCGGATGACAATTTAATGTCAAGCCTCCTTATACCCCTCTTATAGTTTGTCTAAACTGGGTGAGCCATTCACACTATTGATACAAAACTCATCATTCAATCAAAAGTTTATGATTCTAAGTCTTAAAAATATGTTATAAACTATAATATTGCTAGTCTCGCCTGTGAGCAAATTACCATGCGAAGCGAACCATTGTCGGCACATAAGACTTGGCAATATATAATTTATCACATCAAGGTTTCATAGTTATTAGGTCAATTTATTTTCTATTCCAAAAAATACCTTCTTTTTGCTTACAATTCAACAAGTAATTTAAACAAAAAAGACAAGTAATTTAATAAAAATAAATAACCACATAATAACTCATATAATCTTAACCATTAAATCATATAGCCACATGCAAACCTTTTGAAAATCCTATTAATAATCTATATGTATGTTAATATGCATATAATTACTAAGACTCCCATTGGTTTTCGAGCTAATGGTACCAATGGACCACATACACCGAACAAGTTGGTTGCGTAAGCCTTAGCAAACATATACCACGTTGCACATAAAAGATTCATTAATTTAATTAATTAGGTCTTTCCTAACTTTAGATCTATCTTTTTATTACATGTAGCAAGTAACTTAACAATTAATTACATAACCCTAATCCATGATAAACATGCATGTTTCATCATGGATTAAATTGCAAGTCAAGGAACGTAACCCTTTAAACATATAGACACACATGTTCCTAATTTTAGGGTTACAAAACTAGTTTTTTAATTAAAGAGGGATCGACCCCCCCCCCCCCCCCCCAAAATTAGGGTTCGAAATTTTTATGTTCTAAAAACCCTAAAAATTTCGACAACATGTTAATCCAAATCAAAAATTCGATTTTTATGTGTTTCGGTAATACAATTACATGTTAAACGGCTCTTGATGCCACTGTTAGAATTTAAATGCCATAACAATTATATAATTAATTCTACATCGCCAAAGCACGTAGCGGAAGCAAAGAATCATAATTTAACATTTAAAGAGATTAACTGAATATTAAAGATACGTACCTTTGATCCTAGCAAAACAAGGATCTAAACTTCAAGTTCTTCTTCTTTAACAAACAATAGGATTAACGAGAAACCCCTTACCATTTTGTTTCTCAATCCAAGATGGTATTAACTAAAGTAAGTTAATTACCAAGGTTTTGTACACACGTACTATAACCGATTAATGTTTGATGCTAGTGAAAGAACACACAAATTAAACCAAACTATTTGTTTGATAAAAGAAAAGTCGATCCCCCTTACCCAAGGGTTAGGTCGATCGAATTTTTAGCAAAGGAAGAAGAAAGAAAAAATTAGGGTTATAGGAAGAGTGCACAAGATGATGAAATCCTAACCCCTAGCCTTTGTATTTATAGGGAACTAATCTTCTAGGACAAGTTTGACTTGGATTGGGCTTCTAAAACCCCCTAGTCGATTGTTTCCATAATCCCCAAGGGATTCCAGAACTTTCTTGCTCCTCTAATTACACCTATAGTCCTTCCTTTAGTCACTAACGGTCATTAGTCAATTCCGTTAATTACTTAACGTCCGTTAGTCATTATTTCGTGTTCAAATAATTAAATACATAACATTTATATATATTAATTATTTCATTAATCATTCATACGTAAAGTGTGCAATCCCATGGTCCCGAGTTCGATTCTAGTCATACACGACTTAATATTTTTCTAAAACTCTAACACAAAGTAACATTCATATTTAATTGTAGACATGATCATGCTTACGTTTAATTGTAGACATGATCATGCATACAAACACACATGAAATTTGAACTATTATCATTTTTGGATGACAGATATATTTTTAGTACCTTGCTGATCAAAGCTATGAAGTAACTGTATCCACTGTGTAGGGTTGTCCTCAGTCCTCGAGAATGAAAATAAAGGTTGTTCCTGACAGCTTGCCTGAGAAAAGTATCTAAAGAATCGTTTCCCTCCTCTGAGTTCATTGCATGTGGCGTATTAGATCCCAAACGTTTTGTGACAGGCATCTATGCTAACTAAAAATCTTCACCACACCGAGACTACACGAAATGATTACAAAGACAGAGAACATGAGCAACGGCAGTCATGAATGCACTTAAACAGAAATATTGATCAAACTTTAATATTGTAAATGTAATGCAATAAGTCATTTTGAGAACATGTAGAAGTGTATCCAATAATATTCTAACATGACGTCAGTCATGTCAGGTTACTGGAATTTTGGATCCCTCCATTTCCCTAAAACACATGTATCGGAATAGCAAGTGTAACTGAATACACACAAGTCTCGTAAACCTAGTATTAATCACATTATGCATGCCAATTAATGGAAAAAAGCTCGACGATATTACATCCTATGTACCTAAATTCACAACTACAATCTAGATGCCAAGATATATGAGCATTTATAAACCCATTGAAACATGACATGCCACACGACATTCAATATTTCAAATCCAAACAGCGTCTATAACACAAGTACAATATTATCCACGAATCCAACTTATATGCCAAACACTATCTATTCACACATATCGCACCTATCCAAACAAGCATACTACACGCCTTCAATGCCAATTCCAACAGAAAACACACTAATCACAAGTTGAACATCTTGTCAGCTTCCACTCATACTTAACTCGAATAAAATGCAAGATATATCCATTACCATTAATTTTAGGCATTGGCACAACAAGAGTATCTTTTAACTCAACATCAACCTGAAGATCAATAATTGCACTCGTTAAACTAGACCGACCCTATGATTCCATACACATTTAGGCTATATAAGTATCTGACATCAGTGGGGTACCAAGTTTAATAGCACTGACACTCAATCCATCCTCTGTGAATCCCGTGATAGGGACAATGTTTACATAATGTATGTAAATCGGTTTAGAGATGGGATGGGAATGGTTTTGTTGTTTGGTTTCCCGTGTTGAACGGTAAGGACCCGATGAGAATGATGTAGCTAAAGAAGCTCGGGTAACACTTAAACAAGAACCATACTTTACTGCTGTGAGGCAGTATTTGCCCAAGTATGTGAAAACATGTATGATGTTGTATGTTGCTCTCCTTTTATAGGGAGGCTTGTAGGGTTTAGAGATAAACCCTTTGGAGTGATCGGCGGCCGTCAGGGTGCCAAGTGTTGATCATCCGGGAGCAGACAAGGAGGACAAGTGTCATTCATCTTTTAGCTCGTATAGGGGAGTGCTCTGCTCACCTGCGTGTTCCCCACTGTGCTATGTTAGACTCGTACATCTTAACCGTTAGCGATAGTTGTAACAGTTGTCCCTTGGCGCACGTGTTCATGCTACCTGAAGGGAATTGCCAAGCCTCGTTTGGCCTGGGCTTATGATGTTCTAGTCAGCGTTGACTTCGTGAACCCCTTTGGGCTTGATCCGAGCATGTGATTAATGGACCTTAGGCCATTAATTATGATACGCTATCAAGTCTCCCCCCCCCCTCTCAGTCTAGTATTATGTTATGTGCAAGTGAGATGATGCTAGACTTTTGAAGTAACTAAGTCCCCCTAGTTACGCGTTAGACAACTGAGGTTTATACGTTCAGGCTGCGTTTTTCAAGTTGACTCATGAGTTACCATGTAATGATGATCTAGACATTAGCTTATGTTTTCCAAGTGACGTGTGTGGTGTTTAGGGTAAGGCTTGCGTAGGGAACGTAAAAAATATCCCTTTTGAAATGATTTCAAATCTCTTTCTGATATTTTGGCGGGTTAGACATATCGATTCGACTGTGCCTGATGTTATGTTGATACCTGGAGCACGCGCTTCTTGTGAGGTCGTATGTAGTACGCGCCTGGATTGGGCCTGTTGGCCCAATGGGTTGTTTTCAGTTGTTTTCCACTAGCGGTTATTTCTCTCTCCTACAAATAGGTTGTGAGGGATGGGGAGTTACACTTTTTAACTTCCTATTTCTAAGAAAATGCTCACGTTCTTTGGAACCGCCGGCGATCTTTGTTTTGTTGAAGTAATATTCTTACGCAAAGTCTTTACCGCAAGAAAATGGCGAGGCGAGGTTAGTTCGCTTTCTTGTTTTTACCTTATTTCGTCATGTTTGCGAGACGCAATTAAAGTGTTGTTGCCGATAATCCTTATGGGATAAAGACCCTAAGGTTTAACAATTTCCTGAGAAACCATAAGTGTATTAAGGCGTATTCGCCCCGTTTTCCTGCGGGGAATGGACGAGCTGACCAACCTCCTTCCCCTAATGTGACTGCCTTTTAGTTAGAGTATGTCACGCATGCTAATGTTAGGATCCCCTTACATCAATTTGTTCTTCAAGTACTTCATTGCTTTAATGTTGCCTTTTCTCAAATTCATCCTCTTGGGTATCGACGGTTGCATGCCTTTATAATGGCTTGTGATGGATTGAACCTTTTTCCTTGTTTGAATGTATTTTATCGTATTTTTCAAATAAAGAGATGTGGGTCTTGGTATACCTTTTAGAGGAGGTTGACTAAGGAGCCTTGCCTGACTGTTGTGAATACGACAAAGGGGTTGTCTGGTTGGCATGAGAACTGGGTATGGATCACCCTAGATGCGTAGGTCCTGTGGCCTCGCTTTCTGAGGTGTAGTAACCGTGTGAATCCTGACCTAATTGTTATCACTGTCTTTTCCTCTGATGATAAGATTCTCGAGGATCGCTTAAGTACGTTGCATGTTTATTCAAGGCCCATGTTAGAAGGTTCCTTGTTTCTGGCTAGTTTGAGTAAGAGTTGGGATGGTGGGGTTGAGAGGCGCCCTGTGTTGTGTCAGGGTGATTAAAGTGAGTTGTTGTGTTCACCTTTTTGCTTTTGGGATTTCTTTGGTTTGTATTTATTCCTGATCCAAGTTTGCCTTGTAGTGATAGACGTTTCTTCTCTTCTCGCGTTGGCGAACGATGCTGCTATGAATGTGGCTTCTGAGCCAGTCATTTAGGCAGATGCTGATGTCACTGCTCCTCTTCCTCCACCTGTGTCACCGCCTGTGGTTGACCATGCGATAGAGGACACGGAGGATGATGCACCTTTGATTCGCAAGAAGAGGGCCCGTAATGATGCTGAGGCTGGTGGGAGTGGGGTTGCTACTGCTGGTGAGAAAACTAACCCCTCACCTCCTGCACTATTAAATTTCATTCCTTTGGTGACCGTGTATCCTATTTCAGATGATGTGACTGAGGTGGTGGAGCAAAGGGTTTCTTCAAGGAAGAAATCCAAGTCAAAGAAGTCCAAAGAGGTTGTGACCGACGAAGGTATTGCAATCTTGCTTTTATGCCTTGGTTTAGGTATTCTTTATGTGACTAAGTCTTGAGTTGGTTGTTTTGTCTTCGTCAGATTCCTTCATTAGAATCTGGTGGTATCCCTTATATGCATCAAGGAAGCATTTATATTTGAAATCAGCTAACGACTCTACCTTCCAATCAATGGGAGGAAGAGGTTAACTGTCTTTCGGACATTCCTTGTTCAAGCTTGTAAAGCTATGCATATACGCCATGTGTCGTTGACTTTCTTAACCATAACTGGGTTCGAGACCCAGGTTTGATATTTGATTGGTCTCAATATACATGCCTGGATTAGGTCTGTGACCTGATAATCCATGGCCTGAGATCGCTCTAGAGAAATACTACGTCTCTTCTTTCTGATATGTGGTGCATACTGGTTTAAACCCAGGCTGTGTTCTACCAATTCCCTGGGAATACCTATCATGTCTGAAGGCTGCCAGGCGAATATGTCTAAACTATTCGCTAGTGGTTGTACTAATTGATTTTGGATCTGGGATGAGAGGTCAACACTGATTGTGATTGGTTGGTCTGGGTATTCGGGATGTATGACAACTTTTACCTGCTTGGGATTGTCTCCCGGAATGGGTGCCCATGTGATGTCTCTAATATTACTTTCTTCTACCGCGGCTTCCAAACTCGCGTCTTGGGCCCGGGTAGTCGCTTTTTACCGTAGCAATTCCTCCTTGCGTTGGGAACTCTACTACTGACCTAATGGTTTGAGTATTCAGGATGTATGAGAACTTTTATCATGTTGTTGTGGGTTCGAGTCCCACGGATGGCTCCATGTTTACGTAAGGTATATATATCGGTTTAGAGATGGGATGGGAATGGTTTTGTTTTTTGGTTTCCCAGGTTGAACGGTAAGGACCCGATGAGATTAATGTAGATCAAGAAGCTCGGGTAACAGTAAAACAAGAACCATAAAACACTGCTGTGAGGCGGTATTTTCCCAAGTGTGTAAAAACTTGTGTGATGTTGTGTGCTGCTCTCCTTTTATATAGAGGCTTGAAGGGTTTAGAAATAAACCTTTTGGGAGTGATCGACGGCTGCTAGGGTGTCAAGTTTCGATCAACCTAGAGCGGACAAGGAGGACAGATGTCATTTGTCCTTTAGCTCGTATAAGCGGAGTGCTCTGCTCACATGCGTGTTCGTCACTGTTCTATGTCAGACTCGTAAGTCTTAACCGTTAGCGACAGTTGTAACAGTTGTACCTTAGCGTACCTGTTCATGCCACCTGTAAGGAGTTGCCAGGCCTCGCTTAGCCTCGGCTTATGGTGTTCTAGTCAGTATTGAGTTCATGAACCACTTTGGGCTTGATCCGAGCGTGCGATTAATGGACCTTGGGCCATTAATTATGATACGCTATCTATTGGGAATACGTTTTACTTATATCATGTGTCGGTCATTAAGTTTTGTAATAGGTTGCTTTATTAGTTATACTTTTATGTTTATTAGTGTTATTAGATTTAATATGTAAATTCCATGGGCCTTAATCAAAGCCCATTGGAAAGAAAGGAAGGATGCTCTAGCATCCTCCCCTATATATATCATTGTAAGCACTCTTAATACTTGCTGGTTCATGATTATGCTAGATAATCTTTCTTATTCATATTAAACGTGTTCCATACCATATCTCTCTCTCTCTCTCTAAAATATACTTGTGTTTATCAATATAGTGACCTAACAAGTGGTATCAGAGCCTACTAGTTCTTTGAAGTGTGTGTTTTTTGGTTAATTCGTAGCTTAGTTCGTATTTTTCTTCAAAGTTTTCGCGTTATTCTTTGGTTCTTACACTCAAATCTTAAAGCTTGGAAAGTATTAAGGTTGATATAGTGTTTAGAAGCTTAGATTTAGCATAAAGTATTAAACTTTATTATTTTTATAACGTTTTTCTATTTGTTTCTTAGTTCGTACCTCTTTACGAATAAGCTCAAATTTCATTTCAAGTGTTAAAGGCCTAAACTTTATTGTTCCTTAAGTGTTTTTGACGAGATTTGACCAAAATAAACTTGTGGAAATCGTGTCTTTTATGCATAAAACGTATCTTAAAAACTTTGGTCACTTTACAAATAAGTACCAGTGTTTACGCGTAAGCTGCCTAAAACCCTGATCTTACGCAGAAGTTCTAAAACCTTGATTTTACGCATAAAGCCACAAAACCCTTACTTTACGCATAAGCAGCAAAGGTTACGCATAGGTCTCCAATTTACGGCCAAGTGTGAATCTTTAGTTTCTTCAACGAGCAAAGGGTACTCAGTACTTCCCTAGCTTGAGTAAGCTTGTGGAATAATTTGACTTGTGATATCCTTCAAGCTTGGATAAGTTTGAAAGGTTTGGTTGGTTTTGTAAACCTTACGCGTAAAAACTTAACTTTACTCATAAGGCCAAAGTTTACGCGTAAGTCCAACGTTTACGCGTAAGACCAGAGTTTGTGTGTAAGCACCAAGTTTACGACTAAGAAGCTGTTTACTCATAAGACCAGATTTTGATCTAAGGAACTCACATTTCAACCAAATAAAAAGATCCATCATCCACACAAGTGCAACAATGTCTCAACCACCTTACTTCAACTATTTTCATCAACAACAGCAGTATCCTCAACAACAGTAGTATCCACAACAACAACTATTTATGCAACAACATC
Organism: Artemisia tridentata subsp. tridentata; assembly: GCA_021014915.2. Classification (NCBI taxonomy): domain Eukaryota; kingdom Viridiplantae; phylum Streptophyta; class Magnoliopsida; order Asterales; family Asteraceae; genus Artemisia; species Artemisia tridentata. The sequence goes on from CP139506.1 coordinate 150,944,550, forward strand.
AATTCTATCCACAACAACAACAACAACAACCATATCAACAACAACCAATGCACTCCTTCCCACTTCCTGCAAAACAACCACATTGGTTTGATCAAATGTGTGAGGCCATCAGCAGCCAACAATCTAGACATGAAGCTGGATCACTTGACATACCTCCAATGCTCACTCCTGGAAATTTTGTTTAATGGGATAGTCGATTCTTAAGGTTCATAGAACTCAAGAAACCTCATGGCAAATATCTAAAAAAAGGTTATACTTGAAGGTCCTTTCCAAATGCCAACTACAACGGTTCCAGGAGATGCAACTGTTATTCCTCCAAGACCTGAAACCGTGACCCCTGTTTTCGAGACTCAACTTACTGCAGAGAAAATACTTCATCGTGAAGTAAATGAACTTGCAATGTCATATATTCTTCAGCGAATACCTAATCCGATTTTCAGAAGCATTGATGCTCAGAAAACATCTAAGGATATGTGGGAACACGTTCATCTCCTAATGGAAGGCACTGAACTGAACCAAGAAGACATGGAATCCAAACTTTACCTCGAATATACAATGTTCATGATTGAATCAGGTGAGTCACTAGAGTCTTATTACCATCGGTTCACAAACATCATCAATGACTTGGACAGACACAACATTGTTCTACCAAGGATTGCAATCAACACTAAGTTTCTCAGCTGTCTTGGTCCAGATTGGAAAAAGTATGTCACGTTTGTTCGCCAAGCCAAAAATCTTCACAATGCATCGTATGGGTTGTTGTATGATTATCTGAAGCACCATCAATCTGAAGTTGACAAAGATCGAGCTCTTCGTGGAACTTATTCCCCCCTACAGCTCCAAATTCATTGGCCCTGATAGCTCAATCTCACTTTGCTCCACCTCCATAGTCAAACCATGCTTATGTCCAACAACAACATCACTTTACTTACCCTCAACAAACCCCATCAACCCAACTTATTCCATATGATTCGACACAGCAATCTACTGACAATCAACTTGTCCCCTATGACAACACTGACACCATGTTCTACACAAATTCAAACAATGACGAAGACGATGCATTCAACTCTTTGAATGAAGGATTTGCACTCATTGCTCGTGCCTTCAGCAAATTTTCAAACAAATCCAACCATCGTCTCCGCACTTCATCAAACACAAGGAATCAAGCTGTTGTAAAAGATGGACGGGTTGAAATACAGAATCATAACTATGGAAGAATGGGATCAGGAGGTTATATGGGAAATTAAGGAAATGAACAAGATGTAGGTGCTCCTTAGAGAAGGGTTGAAATTGTTGAAACTGGGAATACAGAGACTGGGAATACTATGGTTAAGTGCTATAACTGCAATGGGAAAGGTCATCTGGCTAATGCATGTCCTAAACCTAGGGTTAGAGGCAGTGAATTTCATAAGCAGGCATTACTTCTAGCTCTAAAGGATGAATCAAGGGGCACTCTCACAGACAAGGAAAACAGCTTCATGGCAAATGCATATTCAGATGATGAAATGGAGGATTCCGAAGCAAATGCAGCTGTGATTGTTAGCCTTTAAAGTTTGTAATTGTCGGGAATTGCAATAGCATTTAAGTACAAGGGCTAGTTTAGAAAATAGGGCTAACTTAGACTTGTATTATTGTAATAAATACCTTCCTAGTCACAACTAGGAAGGTGGGATTCTCATTGTTACATGGAGGTGTGTGTGTTTTCTTTAGTTTCTCTCTCTAGAAAACATACACACCTCCCCCAATCAATAAACTAGTTCTACCATGTTTAACCTTTATTACGAGTTTCTCCGACCTCCTGAACGTGATCTTGGTCTCTATAATTGGTATCAAGAGCTAACCGGGGGCGAATCGTGGTGTATTTGAGGTAAAAAAAATGTGATTTATGGTGTGTTTTATCTCGTTACTGTTCATCAGTCGAGTTTTTAGCCTTTTGTGTTCGATTTGTGTTCATATGTTAGCAACAGTTACGTTTTTGTTATATAAAAACGTTAGCTTGTGTGTCTTTCTTGGAATCGTACGCAAAAATCAAGGTTCAAGGTTGTGTTTGTTAGTGATTTAACGAGTTTGTGTAGACTTGATAGTTCTTCACTCGAATCTTGAGTTTATAGGTTGGATTTTTGTTGTTCTAAGTGATTAGATCGACAAAAATTGAAGAAGATCTTGTAAGATTTGTTCTTGGATCTTGAGTGTAACTCTTTCAAAAGAATTATTGATATGAGTTGGTAAGAGTGGTTAGCTATCTCAGTGGAAAAATCAGTGGGCAAGTGACAAAAGGACAAGAGTTGGTGAACTGCCATTTATCGCAAATCAAGGACCAGCAGTCACTTATCGCAATTCAGATATATCGCAATCTTGTATAAGATTGCGATCAGGGCTTTTATCGAAATTGGAATTTGATAATTCTGTCGAAATTGCAAAAACTGGACTTTATCGCAATTCAGAAGTTGTGTTTCTATCGCAATTTAAAACTGTGGTTTATCGCAATTCAAACTTGAGGAGTTATCGCAATTAAGCTTTGACAGTTTTATCGCAATTGGCCTTTATCGCAATTGCTAACAGACAACCTTATCGGAATTGTGTCCGAGAACTCTATCGCAATTATATAACGGTCAATTTTTACGTGAAATTCAAATTCTGGTACAATAGTGAAAATTTTGGCCCAAAATTCGAATTTTTCAGTGAATTTTTGACGTAAAAATTTCTTAAACTCAAATTTTTTTAGCATCATTAGAATGTCATTTTATGGCATATTTCACACCAAAATCACAAATGATATTATCGGACCACACCTACAAAATCACCACGTATAGCCAAAAAGATCCTGGTCAAGATTCACAATCAAATGACAATGGCTAAATTGTTTTCAACTGTGACTAAAAGGATGATGATTCATTGTTACTTATTTGAAGTTGAAGTGGAATATCACGGGTACGTGTACTTAGTATCTTGAAGATATCGAGGTTGGTTGGATGCATGATTCTTCGAGATCCTTGCTCGATCTTAAATGGCTCACAAAGCATTCAATGATTAAGTCTTGATTTATCTAGTTTTCATAGGTCAAGGGGTGGATGGACGAAGACCTAGTTAACTATCACTTAAAGGAGATACGTTGTAGTATTCAGTGTCACACAAAGATGTGGATAATTCAAGAGATGTTCATATACTATTAAGGAAGGTTGGATGGGTATATGAAACGACCTATGCTTTAAGGAGTTACGTTGTAGTGCTCAGTATAGGTACTTAGTCATACAACAGTGCAAGTTTAAGTCACAAGTCTGAGTTATTTTACTTCGGTCTCAAATTCGTCATAGTGGGTTTTCTCCATCAGTAGTCACTACAGAAAGCCGTTGTTTTTTATAAAGGAGGTTGATAAAGAGTTAGACAATTCAAATGGTATTATTAGTAGATTGGGTATATCGACATCTTCTCACGGGCTGATATGATTCCTGATATAGGGCTTCCAGTTTGTCTTTCATGTACACATCAGTATGTTGATTCCGATAAATCGTAACCAGCAGGGGAGAGAAATGTACGGGCTGATCTCTCATGGGAAAAATAACTGGGATGCATTTAGTGAGATAAAGATGTTGATACTCTATTCCCCCGAACAGATTCAAGGCACTCATAAAATGAGGTTGTCAGTTTGGGGGAGAGCACTCAGGGCACTCTGAATTAAACCCTAATTAGAATTTGCTCACATGGTTCGTCTACAAGTAAAGAAATGACAGCTGAGAAGATTCTGCAAGCTGAACGAAGTAATGAAGTTTGAAGACCTTTCTCTGTGCTTATGGTTTACATTTTACTTGTAGTGAACGTTGTAAGCAATTCTCGTGTAACTTCACTTTGGGGAGAGATTGTTAGCCTTTAAAGTTTGTTATTGCTAACTGTTTTATGCAGGTACAGACGAAAGTCCATTGACCATCATCATCTACAACGACGAAGCATCTGGACAGAAGAAGTAGATCAAGGCAAGAACGACCAAAAGACGATTCTTTGAAGATCACAGTGCATGAAGGAACATTGAATGAAGACTATTATACATCGACACACAAAGTTCAAGACATTGAAGGCAAAAGACCAATCACGGGAGCATCATTGAAATGACCATCCCTTAGGAGGAGATTGTTAGCAATTAATTTATTTAATTGTGAAAGTGATGGTTATTTGTTAATGGAACTTAAGTGTCAAGTGTAATGTTTAGTCTAATTAGTGGGCTATATGTATTAGTTATATTTGTATTGTATGTGTATAAGTGTGATACAAGTATAGCCCACTCCAAAGCCCAAGTAAAAGCCCACCAATCCATTTGGTGCTGGCTAGGTCGACATATATAATCACACACTCTCACCACATTAGTTCTTAGTCCTCATAGCAAAAGGTGAGAGTGTGTGTAAGTGTGTATATCCATTTTTTGTTTGTTATCTCTTTCAAAGCTAATAAACATTCGGTCCAAACCAATCCATACGATCCATACTTGTATTCCTCTCATCTTTATATTGTTCTTGAGTGTCTCGTGTGTTATGTTTGTGTGATAAAGAAAAGGGAGTTCGATCTCTACAGTGATGCTAATGGTAAATATGCAGGAACTTCACATGAGTGACAGAGGCCCAGTGTATGACACTGATGGTCTGTCTCAGGTACCTGACTCAAACACATGCCTGATACATGAAATTGCATCACCATTTGCATCTGCATCAGACGAGGAGCAAGTTATTCAAAATGATTCATTATTAACTCTCAAGAAGATGGACAAATGAACACAGTTGTTACATTTGATGATCAAATTGATGACGATAACAATGATCAAATTGAACAAAATGAACCTTTGCTTGGTCTAGATACAGACCTCATGACCTTACTATAGACCACCCAATCCCAATTGAACTCACAAAAATCTCAGATTGAAAAATGCAATGAAATCAACCGAACATTAAAAGCAAAAGTTGCATCATTAACTGCGGATCTTGAGTACTGTAAAATACAACTCACAAATTTTGAAACAAAAGAAAAACGAGAACAAAGTTTTGAAGTTGCATTTCAAAAAGCTTATGTCAAGAACAAGACTTACTACATCAAATACGAGAATTAATTGTTTCTAACAGTAAATTGGTTTCTAAATTGGAACAAGAAAAAAGTGAGCTCAAACAACAAGTTGAACATCTCAATTCAAAACTTTTAAAAACAACAACTGAGATGTCCACTTGTCAAGCTAATTTTTATAAACACAAACAAAAGTCAAGGAAACAAATTGATTCTTACCTTGATGAAATTGTCAAATTGGAATCCAAATTAAAAGTGTTTCAAAACGTTGTTTACAAAACTGGTGAGTCTATCATAACAATACAAAAGTTCACTTTGAAACCAAGTCCCAAAGGTCATCGTTTTGCTCTAGGTGATAAAAAAACCACATTTTCTACACACAACACTCAAAGAAAATCCAAAGTTGTATAGGGCAGACCAATTATTTGATGAATCAATTGTGCGTGTTGTTGTACATGATTGTGAGGAAGAACAGGAACAAGAAGAAGAGATTCGATCAAAAATGAGCTTTAAACCATATGCTATACCTTTTGATTATTCAAACGTGCCTCATATCTCTGACACCTTCGTTCCTCAAAGAGATAAAACAGAACAATCATGGTTTGTAATGCAAATTCATGAATCTTCCTCTGATGTTGGTCCTGTTAAACCAGTGGCACAAATAAATGACCCTTTACCAACCTCTGGTGAAATTACACCATTACCTAAACGTTGTCTTGTACTTAGGTATTTTGATACGTTTATGGAAGACATCAAATTTTTAGAACATGCAATTGAACGTAACTTAGAGATAAAAATTTCCACTTTTCAATCTGCTTACGAAAAAGAAAAGAGAGAAATTTTTCAAACACAATTCTTACCACATGTTCAACATTTGCGTCTTTGTGCTACACGCTGGGAACAGGAACTTCGAAAAGAAGTAACATCAATGATGAAAATTTTCAATGCAACAGAAAACTCGATCTCAAAACAAAAATGTCAAAACAAAGTTTTACAAAATGAAGCTGATCGACTCTTGGAAAATGTTCTAAGTTCTGATATTATCTCTGTGATTATGAATTATATTTATGAGTCTTGCAATTCTATGCTTGTTGATGATCACGCTGCTGACACTCAGACGTTGAGACACGAATTTGAGACTTTAAAAAGAGAAAATAAGAGAATCACTAAACACAATGATGATATGCAAAGTAAACTTTCAACATAAATTTTTCAACTTAATCAGAAGCATCAATGGTGTCAAACTCAGAGTCTTGATTTTGAATTAAAATTGCAAACTCAAAATGAAATGTTGTCCTTTCAAAATAGTCACACATCCAAAGTTGAGAATCTAGATGATGAAAATGTTGTTTTACAATGTCAAATTTTCAAATATGAAAAGGAAATCGAGCATTTAAAAACTGAGTACAAAACCATTTATGACTCATTGAAAATGACTTGATCTCAGGTTTTGAAGGAAATCGATGAATGTGTTCAAAATCGTAATGACACCGTTTGCTTAAATAGAGAACTCGAATAAAAAATTCAACAAAATGATCACATCATCATTGATCTTAAAAGGGAAATTCAGTTACTAGAAAAAGGAAAGTTTGTTAGCACAAATGTGATTGCACCTGGAATGTACAAAATGGACACAACATCTAGGCAAACGTCTACTCAGACTACTAATATGAATCCTTCCACTTCTACAGGAATAGTCCCCACTACTAGCGTTAGCAGATCAAAGTGTAAGAGCAACAAATGGAAGAATAGGATATTGCAACGTAGAAGCAGAAAACTAGAAGCCCCAGAAGTAGAAGATCAACTTAGGAATTTGAAGAAAACTTATGTTACATCTGATTTAGATTCTAATTTGGCAAATTGTAATCATACTATTAGTGTAACGAATGATGAACCTTTGAATGTTTTGAATGTTAATGCATCTTGTGCGTTTTGTCGTAATAGTATGTTATATGGTGATCGTACAAAATGTGTAGCTAACTCCCTTTTAACTCGTAACAAGAAACGTACATCTGCCATTCCCTCTAGGCCCACTATTGCTTCTAATTCTGTGCTAGGAAAACCGCCAAGCGTAGTTTCTCCAAATGCCTTAGACACTCTCATAGTTGTGAATACACCTCCTAAGACAATGCCATCACCTAGCGAATTCACTAAGAAGAAAGCACGAACTAGTTGGACATGGCAACGTTGGTTACAAAGAAAACCTATTTTTACATGGCTACCTAAAGTTATTAATAACTGTGTTACTAACCCAACGGAACCCACAAATTCTTCGGGTTCTACCCTTACTATCAATCCATCTCCGTTGTCTTCGTGTGATGCAGGTGGTACAAATTGTTCTATGGATTGTTGATGGTGGTTGTACCCGACACATGACAGGCAACCTCAAATTGTTAGTAAACTTTGTATCAAAGTTCATCGGCACTGTCAGATTCGGGAATGATCATTTCGCTGCTATCATGGGCTATGGAGATTATGTCAATGGCAACATCAAAATTAGTCGTGTATATTATGTCGAAGGCCTTGGTCACAACCTTTTCTCCGTCGGTCAATTTTGTGATGGGGATTTGGAAGTAGCATTTTGGGAGAAAACTTGTTTCGTTTGTGACTTACATGGAAATGATCTAATGTCGGGCACTCATGGAACAAGTCTATACACTATCTCAATGTCTGATATGATTGCTTCTTCTCCTATATGTCTTCTTTCTAAAGCACATTCGACTAAATCATGGTTATGGCACAAACAACTTTCTCATCTGAACTTCAAAACCATGACTGAACTTGCACGTCACAAACTAGTCGGTGGTCTTCCAAGGTTTTGATATTCAAAAGATCACTTATGTCCAGCTTGTGAACAAGGAAAAAGTACTCGTGCACATTTCCCTTCAAAAATAGAACACAATATAGATAACGTTCTTCAACTACTTCATATTGATTTGTGTGGCCCTATGCGTGTTCAAACGATCAACAGTAAATGCTACATTCTAGTAATTGTTGATGACTACTCCAGATGGACTTGGGTCTATTTTCTCCGTAGCAAAGATCAAGCTCCTTCAATGATCATCACCTTTCTCACAAAAATTCAAGTTCAGCTTCGTAATACGGTCAGAAAAGTTAGAACAGACAATGGAACTGAATTCAAGAATCAGACTCTTCGATCTTACTTTGAGAAAGTGGGAATTGAACATCAAACATCCATTGCAAGAAGTCCAGAACAAAATGGGGTTATCGAAAGACGTAACAGGACGTTAGTGGAAGCTGCAAGAACGATGCTAATCAATGCCCAATTACCAGATTACTTATAGGTAGAAGCTGTATCAGCTGCATGTTATACCCAAAACCGTTTTATGATCACCAAACGCCATCACAAAACCCCTTATGAGATTGTTCACAACCACAAACCGAATATAAAACACTTTCATGTATTTGGTGCTCTATGCTACCCAAATAATGATCGTAATGATTTTGGAAAGCTCAAAGCAAAGGCCGACATTGGTATCTTCATTGGAAATTGTGAAAACTTCAAAGGTTTTCGAATCTGGAATCATCGTACTAGAGAAATTCAGGAGACTATTCATGCAAATTTTGATGAGCTTACAGATATGGCTTCTAAGCACAATAGCTTAGGACCCGCAACTAACCGTCTAAACTTTCCTGATCAATCAGCTGCACCTCTTTCCCTCAACCGTAAAGAATTGGAAACACTGTTTGCTCCACTGTTTGATGATTCTTTTGCAAGTCGTGCACCAGATGTATCTACTAGTTCCGCTGCACAACCTGATAATATTCCAATACCTGATACACCTACTCCTACAACAACAACCGTTGCAACAGATGCACCTCCAATTGAATCTCCATCAACAGCTGAACAAACCGCTTCCAACACTGATAATACAGCTGAAGATCTACAACAACAACAAACAGTACCCGAACCTACAAATTATGACCCAAATGCCTTCTTTAATCCATTTGCACCGACTCCAACCGTTCCTGATATAGCAGAGTCGTCCACACGCAATTTGGATCCATCTAATATGCATGCGTTCTATCAACACCACCCTTCAACACATTAATGGACTAAAATCACCCCTTAGTAAACATCATTGGCAATCCCTCAGCTCCAGTTATGACAAGACGAAAACTTCACACCGATGCTGAAAACTGCATCTACGCACTCAGAGTTTGTCAAGATGAACCCAAAAACATTAAAGACGCACTGACATACGACAACTAGATTAAGTCAATGCAAGAAGAACTCGACCAATTCAAACGACTAGAACTGTGGGAGTTAGTTGAAAGACGAGATGGGATCTTTGTCATCGGACTGAAGTGGATTTAGAAAAACAAGTTATATGCAGAAGGCACAGTGATTCGTAATAAATCGCGTCTGGTAGCTAAAGTATTCACTCACCAAGAAGGAATTGATTTTGAAGAGTCCTTTGCTCCAGTGGCTAGGCTTGAGGTTGTCCGTATTTTTCTGGCATACGCTGCACACAAGAATATAGTTTTTTATCAAATGGATGTGAAAACGGTATTTCTGAACGGTCAATTACGTGAGGAAGTTTATGTTAGTCAACCAGAGGGATTCGTCGATCCAGATCATCCCAATCATGTGTACAGACTCAAGAAGGCCCTTTACGGACTTAAACAAGCCCCAAGGGCATGGTACCATAAACTAACTGCTTTCTTGCTTGCCAATCATTTTACTAAAGGTTCAGTGGATCCATCTTTGTTTATTCAAAAACACGGGGAGGATATTTTAATTTTTCAAATCTATGTTGATGACATTATTTTTGCGTCAACAAACAAAAAATATTCAAATGCTTTTGCAAGATTAATGAAACAAAATTTTGAAATGTCCATGATGGGTGAACTTACGTTCTTCTTAGGACTCTAAGTTCATCAATCACCCCGTGGAATTTTTCTAAGTCAGTCCAAGTATGCTCTTGAAATTTTAAAGAAACATGGCATGACAAGTTGTGATACTTATAACACACCTATATCTGCATCATCCCCAAAGCTAGATGTTGATTTACATGGTACACCTGTTGACCCTACAAAATACCGAAGTATGATTGGGTCACTCATGTATCTCACAACCAGCAGACCAGATATATTATTTTTTGTATATCTATGCTCCCGTTATCAGTCTCGCCCAACTGAAAGACACCTCTCTGAGGTTAAAAGAATCCTTTGATACATAAAGGGAACCATCCATTTGGGGATCTGGTATCCGAAGGATTCTGATTTTGAACTAATAGCTTTTTCAGATGCTGATCATGCAGGATCTTTAGACACACGCAAAAGTACATCTGGTGGTGTGCAGTTTCTAGGAGACAAACTTATATCTTGGCAGTCAAACAAGCAGGATTGCACATCATTGTCATCATCAGAATTGGAATATGTAGCCATGTCAGCATGCTGTGCTTAAGTCATTTGGATGCGATCACAACTGATGGACTACGGTTACATTTACAATAAGATTCCAATGTACCGCGACTCCAAGAGTGCCCTTGCCATCTCATGCAACACGGTTCAACATTCGAAGTCAAAACATATCACACTCAGATATCATTTCATCGAAGAACATGTTGAAAAGGGTACAATTGAATTATACTTTGTGGGTACTGAATACCAATTAGCTGACTTATTCACCAAAGCCTTGCCCCATGCAAGATTTGTGGAATTAGTTCACCAAATTGGTATGCAGTGTTTGACTCTAGATGATTTGAAAAACTTTCTTAAAAATAACTAAGAAAGTCAAACACCAAAAACATTTTGTAAATATTTTATTCAAAAAAAATGCAAGTACAAAATTTCCAACAATACTTTGTTCATTTAAACAATTTCATCATTTTTCCCGAACAAGTGTTGAGGGGGAGTGTGAGATTTTATTAAATTTTTTAGAAATTGTGCTCGCATATTTTCAAAAAGATGTTGGTTATTTAATCGTGTTGATAAAATGTTCCCTGGTAAATACCCTCCTTGTACTTAAATTTTTCTTTCAAAAGCTTAAAATTGTTTACGTCTTAAGTCGAGGGGGGAGTATTAATATTGCTCTTGCCAAAAAATGTCTAAGTATTTCAATTTTGTGAGACAAGGACTTAGGTTGCAATGTTATGTGGTTAGGGGACTATTTTTGCCAAATTTCTGAAAGATAAAATTTAAACAAAAGCTAATTTTCACCACATTAACTGCACCCGCTATTCATTTACTTCTACACAACCACCACATCTACGATCCACAATCATTTGATCGATCTACGCTTTGAATCTCATAACCGTAAGTTGTTTCATAATCTTTGTACAAAAATAAGATATGGTTTTCAATCTTTTAACAATCCAATGGCTCAATCGTTCAAATTTATTGATTCAAAAGTTTAGGGTTTATACGAATTGGGGAAAATCGTTTTAGTGCATCAATGTGTAATGTTTGTGGTGGAATTTGTTGACAATCATGTCCTAAACATGTTGCAAACCTCCATTCATACACAGAAACGCGTTTTGATGATATTTGAAATTAGGGTTCACACGAACCAATTGGTGATTCTTGTTCTTGGATGTTTTAATCTAATTAAGTTAGTGGGTTTATGTTATTAAGTGTCTAGGAACATAAATTGACCATTGGATTCAACCCAGATACTCGCATCGTTTAAAATTGATGATTAGGGTTTATCAAGAACACGTTCAAGTTCAATCTTTATTTTCTGTGGTTAAAAGGTGATAAAACTTGGTCTATACACTTAGAACAACATTATAAACACTTGACAATCATTGCATGTAACATCTAACATGAAGATCTCTTGTTCGTAAAAATTGTTCTAAGGGTTTTACGCGTAAGCACATTTGTGTCTGTTACGAGTAAACAAGTCAGTTGTTGTGTATAAAAACATGTTGTGAATTGTTCTTGATCAGTGGTTTGTTATTTCATTCACAGGAAATCGAAGTTTGTAAAGAAATTCAAGGTTTCAAACTGTTTACGCATAAGCATCTACAGTGGATTACGAATTTCTTGGAAAGAAATTCGTAAAGTGTTTACGCATAAGAACTGATCTTACGCATAAGTTGCTTTCTTACGCATAAGTTGCATTCTTACGCATAAGAGTTATTCTTACGCTTAAGTTGCAGTCTTACGCATAAGGACTGATTTTTATGCATAAGTTACCTTCTTACGCATAAGTTGCATTCTTACACATAAGAACTATTCTTACGCATGAGTTGCAGTCTTATGCATAAGACTGATTCTTACCCATAAGTTACACTCTTACGCTTAAGAGTCACTTTTTATGCATTAGTTGCATTCCTACGCATAAGGCTGATTCTTACGAATAAGCCATATGTTTAGGAATAAGACTCCCTTTTACGAATAAGTCACAATTTAAAATTTTGTTACCTTTTGTCACTCTTTCTAATCAGTTCAAAAAGATTCTCAATTTGTAATGTTTATGTGTATCTTTAAAGTTAACTTCTCTTCAAACATAATTCATTACAACAGCAATTAGAGGACTTAATGTGACTTAAAATAAAATAACACTCATTCCACTGATTATATGACAACAAAACAAGGACTAAGAAAATGAATCAGACTTATGCTAATAGCTAACAAACTGTATTTTTTCAATGTCTATGTCTGTGACTCATGATTTTCATATCACTAAAATGGCTGAACCTCAAGCAAATGTTGAAACCCCACAAAAGCTCACAATGAAAGACACTTTCCCAGTAGATTACAACAAATTGGTTTGTGCATATATAACAGTTCACAACCCTATCTTTGTAAAGAAAGGAACCTAAGGTACGCTTTGGTGCCTCAATCATAATATAAGGAGCTAAAGCATCTTACTTTTCAGTAGAATTAATCAAATTTTGAGTTTTTCCTAATTCTGCTCAAAAGAACAAGTATTCCCTCTCATAATCAAAACCTCAAAAAGTTATTTCACTTATTGAGGGAGAGTATTTGAAACAATCTTTGTTCCAAACAAAAAGTTCTTGTTGAATTCTTCCCGTAAACCTCAAAAAGCATATTTTAATCTAAGTTTTTTCAAAAACAACATCAATATTCTATTTTTGAGGGGGAGAAAAACAAATGTGATTAAAATATGGTAACAAAAATGTGGAATCTCGTATGAGCTCGACTCAGATTTAACCCATGAATTGACGAAACTTAAATGTTAGTAATCGAAAGGACTTGTCCTGGACGGGTAATAATTTCAAGCTGGTCTAACCAGTGAGGTAAGCGTGTCTCGAATAGGACTTTTCTGAGTAGACTGTACCATTTCGAGAAACTTTCCTTGAATATGACCAGGCCGGATAATAATTTCAAGCTAGTCTAACTAGTGATGTAAGTGTGTCTCGAATCGGTCTTGTTCACTGAAAGTGGATTAATTCAAAAGTGCGAACTCTACCCAACATGTGCAAATTTATGAGCACGTGTGAAGGGGGAGTACTTCTAAAAAGAACCAAAACTCTCAAAGTGTTAACAAAATATGTTTCATAATCATAAACACTTTGAGAGATTTTCAAATGAATGGTTTTATGGCAACATAAGATAGTCATGGAGTTATAAGGTGACTAAGGTTAGGAAATACGTCCTATGATCTGCCATAGTCGGAGGGATCTACCCAAGGACAACACCAATAGTTTAGTACTAGAAGTCCTTGGGAATGATTGAAAAAAGGAGTAAAGAATGAAAGGAGAAAGAAGGGGTTGAAGAATTAAAAAGAAAAGTTATGAAAAAGGGTGAAAAGAAATAGCCATCCAAAAGATCAACCTTAGGGCAAAAATCGGGTTCAATTCATATGCTACTGGTTGTTACTTAGATGACACCGGTATTGAAGACAAAGACAGTGACACACTGCACTTAACCTTCTAAGCCACTCAAGTTCTCTCAAAAGGACTTGTTTCATTCTCCCGGGGAACCCTGCATAATCTATCGACCTCTCATTACGAGTTGTGTTGATATTGAAATAGGAGACACCGCTCCAGTCTCCGACTACTAAAATTGCACTCATCGTGTTTAGAGCCACGAGATACATCTAAAAGATCTCATAGGAACACATGATATTTCTACACTGGTTGTTCAACATTAAGGACACCAGGTGTAAATTAAAGAGTCCTACGCAGATCTTAGCAATCTGCCGGAACATTCATGAGAGAATTTATAATTGTAACTCTCGGTGATTCAATGGAAATTCCTGCTAGGGTCTACATCAGACAGCCCTGACAGCAGGTCACTTCGGTAATCCCTTGTGGGTTACGCTTAGTGTTCGTGATGGTTTCAAATGGTCTACAGTCGTGGAGTGATACTTCGGTATACCTCAGCAGCTCACCTGAATCATTGATGCACTTCGGTGTATCTGTGTAAGCCCTCTTGGGGGTATCCGATTCAGAAACAACCTAGGTAAGGATTAGAGAAAATTTTCACACTATGCTGTTAATGATCTCGAAGTCTGAACCTGTAAGTGCTGGAAATTTTATTGCTAACTATTTTCATGCATGTACTGATGGAGACCGAGAAATCATCTACCACCATCACTATCATCAACATCATAACAGTTTCCACATGCTCAAACTTACATCACGAAGAAAGTCTAAAGTCAAAGAAAGTTCTCACCATAGATCGAAGCAATGTAAAGTTCAAAGAAAGATTCTACGTCTAGCAAAAGAATCTACAAAGTTGAAAGATAACGATCAATACAATAAAATCATAGTTGTTTAAGTATGAAGATTCAAAGTCAAAAGATGTATGAGCATGTTGGAAAGACGTAAAGACATCAAAGACAAAGACGTTCATGAAGGGCAGAAAATACCACCACTTGATCACTACAAGAACAAAGAACAAAGAACTAATATTTAAAGTTTTGAAGATGTCACACAAATGAAGCAACAATGACGTCAAGCAACCTTTAATGACCAACCCTTAGGGGGAGATTGTCGGGAATACGTTTTACTTATATCAAGTGTCGGTCATTAAGTTTTGTAATAGGTTGCTTTATTAGTTATACTTACATGTTTATTAGTGTTATTAGATTTAGTATGTAAAGTCCATGGGCCTTAGTCAAAGTCCATTGGAAAGAAAGGAAGGATGCCCTAGCATCCTCCCCTATATATATCATTGTAAGCACTCTTAATACTTGTTGGTTCATGTTTATGCAAGATACTCTTTCTTATTCATATTAAACGTGTTCCATACTATCTCTCTCTCTCTCTCTCTCTTCTAAAATATACTTGTGTTTATCAATATGGTGACCTAACACTATCAGACATCATGGAGTTTAACCTAAACCGGTACACTCATCAAGTCTTCCTTAGACACATTTGCCAAAGGAGACCACTTGTGAAGAATCAATGGCACATTACGAATCAACCATGGTCCATTTTCAAGCATTAATTCCATACCCATATTAGAACTAAATTTGCAAAAGAAAATACCTTTCGAATTCATCATAGTACAAACAAGACCAAATTTACTCCACGCGTTCTTAAAATAGTTTTCAAGCAGTAGATACGCAACTCTCTTGCCCAGAAACAAAGTTCTTGAAACACTTCATAACCTCTAGGACAGATTCTATGATATGACAACATCTACCCCATTACCAGCCGAGGCGATTAAGGTACGAAAGTTAGCAACTTTCTTACTTGGTTCACCATTTAGACGATTAGCATAGGAAACATGCCCCATACCTTTCGATTTATCACTCTGAATCACATTAACCGAGCCATCCTCTCCATAATTCGATGGAGTATCGCTAGTATCAGCAATAACCACTTTGGTAGATGTATTGGGGGTACCAAGTGTGTCTGACAAGCATGGAAAGGGATCTGTAACAGTATCCCCTGACTAGCTTTAATTTTAGTATTAAAGTGATGGTCATTCACTATTATTAGAACTTTGTATTTAGTGGGCTTGTATTAGATTAAATATCAATTGTAAAAGCTCAATCCAAGAGCTAAAGCCCAAGAGCCCACACAAGCCCACACTAAAAGCCTTTAGGGCAAAGTGCAAGTACTATAAAAGCCATCTTATCACTTCATTTGTGAAGTGGTTCAAAGGTGTAAGTGTGTGTTTTAATAGAAAAGCTTTAACAGTCATATTCATCTTCATATTCATACGATCCAACACCCTTGTCCCATCTCTTCTATTGTGATTAACGTGCATATAAATGTGTGATAAAGAGTGATTATAAGCTACAACAAGTGGTATCAACAGCCTAGCTTCGAGGTAGGAGTTCTTGTGTTCGAATCTTGTTGCAAAATACATTTGTGTTGCGTTTTTATTTGGAAAACGTGGACCTTTGTGTTTTTGGTGGCTACTGTATGCAAAGTTGAGATCAAAGGTAGTAAGTTGTGGTTATTTTATGTTCTAACAACTTGGTTTGGAAGTTCTTTATGTTGTTCTTGGTTCTCAGATCGATTTTAATCAAAAGGCTTGGATAAGATAGTGTTTGTTGAATATCTTTGATATTATATTGGTCCAAGTAGTAAAAGGTGTCAGGGAAAGTTGCAAGTGGTGAAAAGTTGTAAGGCTTCACGTGGGCTAGTACTCAAAAAGTCAAAAAAGGTGGGTAAATTGCGTTTTATCGCATTTCAGAAAAATCAGACAAATTATCGCATTTGGGTCTTTTTATCGCAATTGAGACAGAAAAGTGCTATCGCAATTCAGGCAGAAATTCTATCGCATTTTGAACCTGGTCAGAATTATCGCATTTGGCAAATCTTATCGCAGTTGAGACTTGTCGCAGTTGAGACTTGTCGCAGTTGAGACTTGTCGCAGTTGAGACTTATCGCAGTTGAGACTTGTCGCAGTTGAGACTTGTCGCATTTGAGACTTGTCGCAGTTGAGACTTGTCGCAGTTGAGACTTGTCGCAGTTGAGACTTGTCGAAGTTGAGACTTGTCAAAGTTGTTTTCAGATTTGTCAATTTCAGTCCCTGTACTTTCCAGCAGCCCTATGGATCTTTCAAATTTGGCAGTTTTGGCCCTCGTACTTCTGTGAAACTTCAAACGATCATAACTTTTGAACCGTAACTCCGTTTTCAGCGAAACACCTGTCAAAACGACCGTGAGACAGAGGAGAAGGACACGTTGAATTAATTTATTCATTCAACCCAAGTTTCGAGGCCTGAAAACGCTCCAAAATGAAGTTATTGAGGTTTTAAGTTTCTAGACCAAAATTCCACCGTAACAACTCGCATCAACCTAACTAAACTGCAATTTTAACGATCACCAACAACATAACAAGCCTTCAACAACAACATCTCCTATTTCGTTGCAAAGATCCTGAATCAACTTTATCACACATTGGAGCTAAATGGAAAAGGAAATGAAAATGAAAGAGAGAAAATCAAGGAAAGCGTTTACTGTGCTCAAGACTCATATTGAGAATGTCATCATTTCTTCGGGATATGACTCAAGTTTCGATCAGGCATTTGAATATTACATAAGATGCCAATTTCATTATTTCACCCCTCCACTTCAACAAAGCCTGAATCAATATGAGAAGATACTGAATGAAGAAGAACTGTATACGCACAACTGCCTGGAAGCTCTTGAAGTGATCAAATCTCAACTTCAGATTATCCTGCAACCTGGGATATTAACCCTGTCAGGGTTTCTCAATGCATTTTCCCGAAAATATCGGCTAGACTTCAAAGACTTCCAAACTCAATGCATCGAGTACATGAGTGAAATCGAAAAATCACTTGCTGAAGAAGAAGTTGAGCAGAGTGAGATTGAAAAGCAGAAACGGGAAAGGGAGCAAATTGAAAGAGAACGGCTTCTAAAGGAATCAGTGGTGAATGAGAAAGAGATAAACAAGGATGAAGAAAAGGTCGATGAGGGTACAACATCTGATGATAGCTCAGTTTTAACGGGAAGTGACACATCGTCAGAACAGCAGATTGAAAGCAGTACCCCAAGATACGATTCGGATGCTGAGGGTTCGCACAGGAATGAAGCTGTTTGGGATACTGAAGCTGACCACATCAGACTTTCATCCGACATTGCAATAGTGGCTACGGTACAACATTCAAACGATCATGATAATGTTGATTTGTTCGAGAATATGTTTGTTCATGACAAGACACATCCTGCGCATCCTGAGTCCATCAGTGACACATATGTGGAGCAAAGGTTTGATAGTAATATCACTCCCACAACCCCAGATATGGATCCTAATGGAGGTGAGCCTGCCCAGGATGGATCTTCTCATGATCAAGATCATGCCATATTTGCTTCTTTAATCCATAATTTCAAACATGAACTTGAGAAGTGCAAAGAGGACAATCGCAAAACTAAGCAAACAAACATCTTATTGTCCAAAGAGCTTGAAAAATTAACAAAAAGCAAAGAAACTGAAATCTCAAACCTTAAATCCCAAGCTCAGAAATTTGAAATTAACGAAGATGTTCTCAAGCCAATTCTAAAACAAAACAAAGAACTTGAAGTTGAGTTAAGCAAAGCTCGTTCACGTGAAAAACGTTCCATTCAACAACTGGATGAAAATTTGGGCCCTGCCAACAGAAAGGTCCAAGAGCTTTTAAAAGAGAACGTTGAATTAAAAATGAGATATTCAATGCTTCAGGAAAGCACTTCAAATTTTAAGATTGTTAATACACAACTTGAGAATGAAAATCAAGAGGTTTTAAAACGTGCAAACAATATTGAAGAAAAACTTTGAAAAACAGACCAAAGTGTTCAAACTCTTCAAATGATGATTCCTAAAGCTGAGAAAGTTCATAAGGGAAAATTAGGAATTGGTTTTGAAAATACAGATCAGGTTGAACATAAATTTTTGCCGAATGATGCTCTGTTCATGTCAGAAGAAGATGAAAAATTGGCAGAGGAAAAACGCTTAAAAGCCAAAAAAGGAAAAAGCCCACTCTCGTACCAAGGCTTTGTGTATGGTTGTATACAATTGTCAGAAATACCAAAACCACCTTTAAAAACAAAAGACACAAATGTGAAAAGATTTTTTAAAGAAGTTCAACTTGCTACTTATGATGCTAATTTATGGCAAAATAAAGCAAGGAAACAATTTTGTAATCTTAAATATCACATTGAGCACACGTTAAAGGTCATTTGGTCGAAACAACAATACACCAACAGTGACTACAATCGTCTCATGTCATCAGACGCTTGGCTAAAAAGGGAAGTCTGTAAGTATTTAAAAGATGAGATTGAACCTCTTGTGGAAAATATCAACTTAAGTTTTGAAAACTTTGAAAAATTTCTCGTCACTGAAATGAGAGAAGATTTAAAGTACATCCATTCTCTTGAAGACGAATTTGATGCAAAATGCTTAAAATTTGATATTCAAAAGGACTTTTTCACAAATCAAATTGAGTCACTTAAATTGGTGTCTGTCTGCCAAGAGCATGAGAATGTGGATTCTGATCATACATATTTTTTGAAATCTGAGAATCTTTGTTTCAAAAGGAAAATCACCGAACTTTCAAAAGAAGTAGCTGAAGTCAAAGAAGAATTATCAAAAAGAATTGCTTCTTCTAAAAACCCTTTGACAACAGTGCTCAAAGAAAAGGAAAAGATTTTTCAAGAAAATTGTGATGATGCCAATATCAAGTTTGATTTGGATGAACTTGATACAAAAAATATTGAATTGGAACATGCTGTGGCATCATTACAAAAAGAAAATGAGCATTTGAAACAGACTTACAAAAACCTGTTTAATTCAATCAAACGTTCACGTGCTCTGAATCAAAAATCAAACACGAAACAAAAGGAGTCTGAAGTATTGAAGCCTCAAGTTACAAAAGTTTCCTATCCAAATCCTCTGTTTGATTCTACCTCTTCAGATTTTGAAACAGACAATGCAAATCATGTGCTTCAAACAAAAGTACTTGAGCTTGAAACTCTTTTAGCTCAACGCACAAACGATCTTGAGGATGCCAAAACTGATCTTTTCAACAAAACGAACAAATTCGAAACATATTTTGAAAAACTTGAAAAAGAAAATATTGTTTTCGAACGAAAATTGGCTCGTAAAATGGATGATTCAAAAGCCGAAAAAGATCATTTTTTGAAACAAATTGCCTCTCTGGAATCTAAATTGACATCTCAAGATCATCTTCAAAAGGAATACAGTGATTTGCGAAGTTCATACAATGCTTTAAGAGTGAAGTTTGAGTCTCTTAACCATTCAAAAGGAAAAGCTCCCATTTCAAATCACTCAACACCAAAAGTGAGTGTTTCAAAGAAGGTTTACACGGTGAATCTTCAAGACCAAGACCATTTTCGAAAAAGGTTTCCCAATTTACAACCTATTCTTTGCAAAAAGGAAGGAAGTTTTCAAAGAAACCAAGTTTTTATGAAACGCTCACTCCTCCAAAGCTTTCAAGGTCAAACATGTCTCATGAAGAGACTTCAAGATTTCAAACTCCACAATCTTGCATTACACGGGTAAGGCAAGTGTGGAGACCAAAGCAATGTCCTTCAAACTCTGAAAAACTTCCGCTGCAACACAAGGACTCTGCTTTGAAAAAGATTTTTAAATCTCCGTTGATTCCGCGAGTGTTATTTCCAAATGAAACACCTGTTCTCAGTCCTCGTTGGAATTCAACTTCTTTGAATCAGATTGACACAACTTACAAATGGATTGCAAAACATGCTAAACCCGTTGGTGCAGTGCTCAAATGGGTTCCAAAAGTTGTTGTCTAATCTGGTCAAAATGGCTTTTGTTCAATTCAGTTCAAAACCCGCGCTTCATTAATGGCTTTCGTGCATTTCAGTACGAAACCCGAGATTCAAAGAAAGGAAAGTGCCTCATAAAAATCTTTCGAGCACTTATCCAAAAAATCAATGGCTTGTAAGTATTTCAGCTTACAACCCGAGCTTCAACGTTTTGGCTTATGTACACATAACAGTGCATAACCCGTTTTTCAAAGAAAGGACCCTGTTGTATGCTTTATTACAACAATCCTAAAAGATAAGAAGTTTTCATGCAAAGTTTTTCAAATCTAAACTTCTTAATCTTAAGCAAAATTTTATTCAAATATTCTTCAAAAGGTTTTTCAAATCTTTTCAAAAATTTTGCTTAAGATTTTTCAAATTGTTACTCCCCACTTGCTTCAAAATTTACAAAATTGTCACAACCAATGCAAGTTCCGAGGGGGAGTATTTCAGAAACAAATTTTGTTCCAAAAAGTTCATGCATATCAGTTTCTCCCTATTAGCTTTCAAAAAAAAAAAAAACAATGATTTTAATCAAACGGTATCAAAAATACCATCGAAATGCTATTTTTGAGGGGGAGAAATGTGATTAAAATGTGATCATGGTTCGAATCTCAAAGGAGCTCATCAGAAAGACTCAGATTAACCATCGAATTGACGAAGCTTAAATGTCAGCAATCGAAAAGACTTGTCCTGGACGGGTAATAATTTCAAGCTGAATTTATTCAGTGATGCAAGCGTGTCTCGCAAAGGACTTGTCCGAGTAGAATGTACCAATTCGAGAGATGATCATTGAATATGACCGGGACGGGTAATAATTTCAAGCTAGTCTACCTAGTGATGTAAGCGTGTCTCGCGAAGGTCATGTTCATCGAAAATCGATCATTTCAAAATGTGCGAACTCGAACTCTACCCAACATGTGCAATTTATTTCAAAAATGCATGAGCACATGTGAAGGGGGAGTGTTTCAAAAACGCAAAACTCTCAATGTGATCTAAATGTGTTTTCTCATAAACACTTTGAGAGATTTTCACAAATGGTTTTATGGCATGCGATCAACAAATCTAGGATAATCATGGTGTAATAAGGTGATTATGGTTAGGTAATGTCTAATGATCCGCCAGAACCGGAGGGATCTACCCAAGGACAATTCCAATAGCTTAGAATTAGAAGTCCTTAGGTAAGATTGAAAAAAGGAGCAAATGAGAAAGGAGAAAGAAGGGGTTGAAGAATGAAAAAGAAAAGTTTTTGTAAGGGTGAAAAGAAATAGCCCTCCATGAAAACTTAGGAAAGAAACCGGGTCAATACATATGCTATCGGTACTCACTAAGGTGATACTGATATTGAAGACAAGACGTCATGGACCCAGTGACGCGGTGCACAAACCCCTCCTAGCCACTCAGATATCTCTTAAAAGATATTTGTTTCATTTCTCACGGAGATCAATGCATAATCTATCGACCTCTCACTCCGAGATGTGTTGATATTGAAAAGGTGGCACTCTGCTCCACGCCTCCGACAATTAAAACCAAAACGCACATTATTGAGTCTAGAGCCATGAGATTCATCAAAGATCTCTTAGGAACACTTCCAATAAAATACACTTGTGTTCACCAAAAAGAACATAAGTTGTAAGTGTCATAATGAGATCTGAACCAGAAAGAACTGGACTATTTATTGCTAACTGTTTTATGCAGGTACTGAAGAAAGTCCATGGATCATCATATGTCTCAACATCTACATTGGAAGATTCGACGCTGTAAATACATGAAGATGTTGATCAAGGCAAAGATCAATCCAAAAGACAATACGATGAAGATCACAATGCATGAAGGAACAAAGAATTACAAAGTTCAAGACCCAGAAGTCTAAAGATCTAAGCACGTGGTGCATCTTTTGAATGACCATCCCTTAGGGGGAGATTGTTAGCTTTAATTTTAGTATTAAAGTGATGGTCATTCACTATTATTAGAACTTTGTATTTAGTGGGCTTGTATTAGATTAAATATCAATTGTAAAAGCTCAATCCAAGAGCTAAAGCCCAAGAGCCCACACAAGCCCACACTAAAAGCCTTTAGGGCAAAGTGCAAGTACTATATAAAGTACTTTATCACTTCATTTGTAAAGTGGTTCAAAGGTGTAAGTGTGTGTTTTAATAGAAAAGCTTTAACAGTCATATTCATCTTCATATTCATACGATCCAACACCCTTGTCCCATCTCTTCTATTGTGATTAACGAGCATATAAATGTGTGATAAAGAGTGATCTCGACCTACAAGCATGGAAAGGGATCAGTAACAGTATCCCCTGACCAACGACATTCAAAGGTTTTAGAGGTACCCCATCATCTCCCCCTAACACGAACTTACTTTCAAGCATTTGACGTTCAATACCATAAATCTGTCCAGCAATAGGACTCATGTCCTCCTTATTCCCACTAACGGCATCATCATTACTCTTTTTCTTATGAGTATTCTCTCCCCCCCCCCCCCCTTGCGTATCCAAAAAGCCACCTTCATGTTTATATCATACGATCACAGTCAGAACCACACAAACCAATCAATCACATACCCACGAACAGAACCGGATTCAACAGAGCATAGCACCAGTGAACAAGAAAACTGTCGATAAAGAAACCCTAAAATCAGAAGATCCACTCGAGACACGATTAGAACAATGATTTAAGGATTATATAGAGCCCAAACAGTTCACAAACATCTGATCAACACACTAACAACATGCCTTAGCAAATATTAAAAAACGATGCAGAAAAATTAAAACCCTAACCTAAAACATGAAACCCTAATCGCAATTTTGGTCCAGCTAGCAAGTAATTAACCCAAGGATTAGTCACTAACAAGACTAGAAACAGGCTTAATTTAGTGTCAGAATAGTAGATTAGCGTTTAATTGAGTATCGATCTTATTTTTATAACGGTTTAAATCGCCATGGTCGCCAACTTTGGGAGGGTTTTTTTAGTTGGTGTTCAAAATGTTTGTTGAGCACATTTTGACAAATGATCGTATCAACAAGTACGTTTTGACAAATGATCGAGCCTGGAATTTAATTAATAATGACAACATACATAAACAATCAATTTTTCGGTATCTTTAATTATGTTGTTCTGCGTCACAACTCAAAAAATTGAGTTAAAGAATTTATATGGCCACACTTGCTTCCTTAAGTTTCAACGAGTACATATCCATTTTGAGGACTTTGATCAATAAACACACAAACGAATGTACTCAGTACGCCCTTTGATAATTTCTCATTCAAAACAATGTATTCGATCTCGTCACCATGTGACAACCTAATTATATATATGCTTAATTAAAGTCTCCTGCTAGTCTTGTGCAATGTTTCTAAATCATGTATCATCTTTAATTCGCCTTTAAATTCGGTATAGTTTTATTCCCTATTATTCTAAACCAACACGTACATCTACAAACACCACATTTGAAATGTTATAAAATCTATACTTCCCTTGGATATATTGTCATCTAGAACTTGACATTTCAGTACTATTATTCTTTTCTGCATTCAAAACAGGCAATAACATAACCCTTGAAGGTTAAACATGTAAAGATGTTATAATAGACTAGCTAAGACACGTGCATAGCACTGAGATTTTATAGTGGTAAACAATTATAACTGTGATATTGTTGTTAAGTCTTTTGTATATCGTCTATGCATACAACGTAAAATAATCAAAATATAATTCAAAAAGTCCGTAAAATGCGATAATTCAACTCCGATAACAATTTTTAAAATATATAAAAGAACGTATAAAAATATTTATTGAAGCTGGAAATTAAGCATTAAAATAAATTTGAAATAACTAACAACATGTTATTCGTCAAATTACCAAAACCTGATTATAAAGTTGGCTTCGGCAAGTCTTTATCATCATCCGAGATGACAACAAGATCATCCCAGTTCCAGTTTATAAATTCGAATTGAAATACGAATCAGGATTTGTAACGAGATTGGGATAAATTTGTAAACAATGAAAAAAAATAGGAATACTTGGTTAAAAACGTAATAAATAAAATACTACAATTATACTAACATCATTTTGGTTATAAACTTGTTTAACAATAATATCAACAATTTCTAGATCACTCATGTTTTATCCATCAACTCATCATGTTATATAGTAGTATGTGTGGATGCATTAAAACTTTACGTTCTTTAGACTGATGAATATTATTGAGTGGAACCAATTTCTTATTTTATTTTAATGTAGAGACCCACAAAAACCTCTCTGTCTCTCAAATAAGTAGCTAAACTAGACATCACTTCAAATCATTTAATTTAAAAACACCCTCTAAGTGAGATTTATGATATTGTGCAACACATATCATTACATAATACTAATTGAGATTGACGGTTATTAATAAGAGAAATGATTGTCATGCCTAAATAGCATGGTTCTAAAAGGCGTGAGGCATGACCTCTAAGTTACGAAATAAACTAAGGCATCGACTCTAGGCGTGGCGAGAAAAAGCGCGCTAAAGCGTGAGGCGTGACGAGTTTTTTTAATTCAACTCCGATATTTTTTTGTTTTTTTTAAACGATGAATATTACATGTAAAGATAGTTTCTTAACCTTATTCATTATGTACAACACTTTTTGTAAACTCTATATATATGAAATATGATATAAATATATAAATATTTTTATATTTTGTGCCGCCTTATGTCACGTTTTAAAAATACAAAAGCTTCGCCTTGGCCGCTAGGGCTAGAGGCTTGGTCATGCCGCCACGCTACGTCTCACGCTATTTATAACCTTGCTAAATAGCATGACTAATTTTATACCTAATCCACTTAACATATGAGAAGTGAAGTATGAGGTTTCTCTCTCTTCATGATAGCCTTAGATTATTTAAAGTGTTGTGATCTAATTATTAGGCATGAAATTAGACATGCCAATTACCCATGCAAATCACTTCTCTATTAATAATTATACTTTTCTCATTTTAAAAGTTTTAAGCAAAATTATAAACTTATTATATACAGTAAAGATTGATGGGCTATCTTGTAGTTTCAACCACTTACTTTTGGATGTCAAAATTTTATTTCGTAGAAAATATTAATATTCATATTCAAATCCCGTATCAACTCATATTACCAAACATTGGATGTAATAATGCAAAAAAGGTTTTGGGATTGTGGGAGAGGAAGAAAGCATAATAAAAACAGTGGTAGTAATGTTGGGGTTGATTGCGCTTCGAAAATGGATGTGAATGTGTAACTAAATTCGACGCCTGTTAACATGGAAAACATGGAGTTTCCTACCTTGGAAACGAGTGTGGGGAAAAAGGCTAATGAGCCTATTGGTGTAACTCAGGTTCCGGTTACTGATTCTAACATGGGTAATTCACCTAGTCCGACAGGTAATGTTCCCAATTCGATATCTTTCGTTTCAAAAGTAAAGGGAAATACGAGCCAGAAAACTTTTAACTTTCGACCTTTATTTACGCTGGCTAGTAATGGTGTGGATGTTCATGTCCCAAAAGAATCGGTTAGTGTTGTGAATGAATGGCTTAATAATACTGTTTACGGGTTCTTTCTGGGTACACCTGTGGCTTATCTGGTTCTTAAGAACTATGTGAAGAATACATGGGGAAATTTTGGCCTTGTTAAGTCAATGATGATTAAAGACATGCATTTCTTCAAATTTTGTTCTAAAGAAGGGATCGAAGCTATGTTAGAAAGTGGCCCATGGTTAATTCGCAATGTGCCATTGATTCTTAAACAATGGAATCCAGATACGAATATTATAAAGGAGGATGTTTGTAATATCCCTGTTTGTGTAAAGTTCCATGTTGTTCCCATCACTACTATTATAAAGGAGGATGTTTGTAATATCCCTGTTTATGTAAAGTTCCATGTTGTTCCCATCACTGCTTTTATAGAAGATGGGTTGAGTGCTATTGCAACCAAAATTATAACCCGTTGATGTTAGATTCTTACACGGCTGCTATGTGCACTGATTCTTGGGGCAGGGCTAGTTATGCTAGAGCTATGATTGAACTTAAAGTTGATGTTGAGTTAAGAGACACCATTGTAGTTGTTGTTCCTAAATTCAGAGGTGAGGAGTTTATTACGAGCACTATTTGTGTCGAGTACGAGTGAGCACCTCCTAGACGTTCAGAATGCAAAGTCTTTGGACACGTCCTAGATGATTGTCCTAAGAAACTCATCTCGGATATGTCTAAGAAATCCAAGATGCCGTGTCAACCTGTACATGGACCTCCGGTTGGCTTGAAACCTAAGTCTACTTTTGTGGTTTCTACCAAAAAAGCGACAAAGGCGAATGGGTATCCAAAGGTACAAATGGCTAATAAGGCTACTACTCCTACTTTGAATTCATTTGATGCTTTAAGTACCTTGGTGGATGAGGAAGAAGGAGAAGTTAATCAAACTTCTAGTACAAATGCTACCCCTGTGGTAGCTAGGATTAATGAACTTTAAAGACAAATGCAGGATGGGAATCTTGTGCTTGTGGATGATCAAGGGAAACCGTTGGAAATGAAGGATACGAATGAGGCTTTGGCTTCCAAGCCCAATACGTATACGGGGGACCAATGGGAAGAATCTGATGAGGATGAAGTTGAGTTGCTTGATGATGAGACTTCTAGATATATGTCTTCGACTGGTAGAGGAGGATTCTGTGAAGATGATCTTGAGTTCAGTTACAGATACGAGGCTCAGATTTATGATTTAGCTGAACAGATGAAGACTTTTTTGTGATCAATTTGATATTCACCTTCATAGTCGTGTTAGGAAGTAATTCTCCTTATTTGTGTTTAGTTCATAAGATTGGCATGTCTCTCTTATAATTTTTTAGGTTTGAAGCAAAATTGGTGCATTTGATTTGCCTTTTATTGGGTTGAGGTGAGGGATTTCACCCTCAATGTATGTTCCTAAACGTTTTTTGAAGTAATATATTTTAACGGGAGCACTTTTACCCTTTTAACCAAAAAAAAAAAATCATATATTTTTTATTTCTTCCTTCCTTCTTTCAATTCTATATTAAAGCCTAACCCACCTTTAAACCAAACGGACAAGTTGTATTCATTGATAACATTTGATATTGTATTAATATGCCCAACTCGTCCCACTTGACACACTTTTATATATAAACGGTAAAATATATATATTCAGCTATCTATGAACTTAAAAGTAAACTACAAATAACTGAATTATATAATTCAACTAGCTCTTTTTTATAGAAATTTGTTAAACATACAGTAGCCCTAAAAATAATGTACCAATCAAGCATGTTTTATTTCTTAAACATATACTTTAGAGCTACGGCGCAAAATCTTTTTCTAATTATCCAGTTATTTTATGTAGTTCTTTTTTGCTTGATTCTTGATAAAAAAAAGAATAATTCTTATCTGTCATTAGAGAGAACATGTCTAGATGTAACTAGAGGAGAGGTTTGATTATGTGTATTTTTTTTTTTTTTTTAATTAAGTTTTAGAATCATCTTTATTAAAAACACGATAAACCAATAAAAATGAGTAAACTTGCACAGCCGATAAATAAGGATAAAAACCTATTGGTAACTGGTAAACCTCAATATAGATCCAAAGTCAACTCATTACATTCCCAACTCTCAAACTCTTAAGTCTCCTATCCAAAAGTCAAAAGTCTAAGTTGTCCATTAACTTCCAAATTATTATCCAAAGATATTCCAGATACAGATGGATATTGACTCAGTCCATTTCCTCATATTATCTATTTATGCTCTAATCTAGCTAAATCACCAGTAACAGTTCCTAAGAAAACATGGATTACAAGCATTTCAGCCACCCTCACAACTTAATAATTCACCGTGCATACGAACTAGGAATACAAGTGAACTGCTCGGGCTGCAACTCACCTTGTGACAACACTACGACCGCAGTCCACGCTTGCCATCCGTGCAACTACTTCCTCCATGACCATTGTGCCAACGCGGGTCGTTACGTAAAACACCCATGTCACAAAGCTCACCCACTTATCCTCCTTCCTCACCCGACCTACGCGGGAAATACCTTCATTTGCAACGCATGTGGCCATCTGGGGAAGTCGTTCTCCTATTGCTGCACCCCCTGTGAATTTGACCTTCATGTCGGCTGCGCTTTCTTGCCAATATCGGTAATTTAAATTATGTTAAACCCCTACGGGCTATTTGTTTTTTTTTATATAGATTTTCACACCCAGTGCAACATTTTTTAAGGCTATTTCACCTACTTGGTCCGCTAGGGTTTTAAAACTTATTTTGAGTCGAGACTTGAACCGAATCTCATCATATCGTACCCACGTACCGCTAGCCAATGGCCCATTAGTATGTGAGGCCTAGTTTTATAAGGTGTTTTCAATTAGTAGGTTGTGAAAAATTAATTTTGAACCTGGAACTCACACTGGACTAAGCACAACCCACCAGAAGCCCAGTTTGAAGGCCACATGAAACGACGACGTTTCATGTGGGTACTGTAGAAATATAGTAATAAGGCATCTAATTATCAATACACGATATTACATTAATGAAAATAAGCTGTACACAAATATAAGTCTTTTTTTCTTTTTCTTTTTTTCCTTAACAGGTAACTCACAAAGCCCATCAACATGAACTTAGCCTTTACTACGGTGTTCCGGTGGTTCCACGGAGGGGAAGTAACACGGACCATGAATATTGTAACATATGTAAGAATATCCTGGAGGCAAGGCATTGGGCTTATTCTTGTCAAAATTGTGATTTTAACGTGCATACAGCTTGTGCCACCAAGGAGGTAGTGCCGGGGTTGTACCAAGATGATTAACCGGGCTGTGTAGCGGTTGAGCAGGATCGGCAGTAAAGGGCGGTAAAGCCGTAAAGGTGTTGGGAATAATCTTGACGGATGCGGAACTAGCAAAGTTGTTTAATATTAAACTTGAGATGGTAGCACCATGCTATAATGTCTAATATTGTTCATTCAATAAGTTTAATTTCATATGGTTTTTTCACATTATGTGTTTTTCTGTCTATATTTATCTCGGAATGTTAGTATGTAAAGGCCGTAAAATGCATTGCTGACGACAAAGTTGTGCGTTCTTGATTAATTTCTCGTTCATGGTGCGATACGAGAATATTGGAGTTGATTCAAATTGGCATGCCGTGTTTTTATGTATTAACTTTGAGATAGTTTGAGGTTAATATTTTGTGCCAAGTTATGAATTCCATGAACATCAATTTCGATGTTGGCTATATATTTTTTGACAGCGGTTCTGATATCTTTTATGAATGACGACACTGAGAAGGAACCCAAGAAGCAAACAGCACAAAAAAGAGGGAAATAAGAAAAGAAAAGAAAACACCAGACAAATCTTTAAAAAAAACTAAAAAAGAACATCTCTTGGATTAGCCATCGAAACATCCCAAGAAGTGGTTCTTAAAGAGCATCTCCTTGAAATCCATAATGGAGACATCCTTTAAATGAGAGAAAAGACCCCTTTCGGTCCTTGAAGAAGCAATAGAGTCAGGTAATGAATTGCATCCTAATTTCTCCAACGCCAAATAGCCCATAACACACATTAATAGACAGCAAGAAGAGTTTTTTGCTAAACTTGGATATCCTGTAATGCCGACATTACCAACTGTCGCAATAACAGGGCCGTCTTTAGGGGAGTGGAAGCGGTGTTATTGCACCGAGCCACCGCTTGACGGCGGCCAAAAAATGTCACGCACTTCTATTATATATATATATACACAATATAAGACTTGAGTTTAATTAGTTCATGCGCTACTAATACATGTATATTTAAAGGCTTCTTTGTGGTAATGGCACGGGGCCACGGAAATCCATGAGACGACCCTATGTCACATCATTAATTGAGAGATGAGAGAGACGATTTTGAATATTAAGATGAACATGGCAAAACAGAGCTTGGGTATAAGAGAAGAGAAAATTAAGGAAAGATGTATAACTTGTTCTACAAAACAACCTAGCCACTTGATAAGTTGGCGATACACATACCAATCAACATTGGAAAGACTCGACATCCTTCAAATTATTCAATATCTTATCAAGTTGTAATTCCATTAATGCGTCACATTACATAAAGCTATAAACATTGCAAGTGAAATTGTCCTCCAAATGGACATTTTGTATTAATGTTACCTCCCTTCTGTACATGTAAATGTATTATCCATATATTAAAACAAGTTGATAACTATAGATATTTCTATAATGTCTATTACACGCAAACATTAAAATTGTTAGACAATAAATTAGTAGGTCCAAGCCAAGTTGTGGGCTTTGGGTTTCGGGTTGGGGATTTTTCTGCCACCGGTTTCTTTCCTGCTGCTGCCTTTGGTGCCGTTTTTTGAAATGAAAATAAGTGTTCGAAAATGAGGGCTTTTGAATGATGATAAGAAAAAATGACTGTCGTATAGTTTGGGTTTGACGGGTGACATAGAGGCGGCGGCTCTTGGCAGCCGACTAGGTCTCAGGATCAGACCTGCTCATGATACCATGTTGGAACAAGATATAGATAGTTGATACTTGAAGGTATTTTTTAACATAATTTAATCATATTCACACAATCACGCAGGTTAGTTACAATGTATATGTTTTACAATGCATATACCTTGTCTATGAAAGTGTCGTGTCAGAAAGAAAGAGGGGTAGAGTTATAAATTGTTGAAGACCATCAACATTTGAAAGTGAAACGAGGGCCCAATAAATGGAAAAAGCCACCAATCCCTCCTAGCTATTCTTGCACATGGAAAAACAACCAAGAAAATGAATAAATATAGTAATCTAATCGTTGGTGGTTTTATTAAGTAATAGAGTAAATGAAAGTATCAAACTTCTATTCTTAGATCACTTTCAATAATAATTCTGGGTTAAACTTTAACACACTGACATGTCAGCACCATATCAGATTTAACGTTTTCACTTTTAACTCAAAAAAACACCAAAAATCATAACTCACCTTTAAATCAAATATTTTCAAACTCAACCCCTAAACTTAAACTAATACTTCATTTACTAGTATTAAAAACATAACAATAATTCTTAAACATACTACAACACGAATATTAAACATTAGAATACGAATATTAAATATTACATAAAATTAAATATTAAACATTATAATACGAAACAAATAATTATTCATCGTCTTCGGAATATTCTTGTTGTTTATGTTGATGTTCAAGATGGTTCTGCCAAAGATGTTTCATAAGGTCTAGTTGTAGTCGAGTATGCGTTTCTCTGTCGCGTATTTCTTTTGTCTTTCGACGTTGGACATCGCATCTGTCGACCCACCTGTCTTTCCTCATACGTGCTGACGGATCCACCCGCATATCGCCAAACTCACGTAGTGCAAACTTTTAATCTTTCAAAATCATATTATGCAAAATAATGCAACAATACATGATTCTACGTATCTTGACAAGTTTCATTTGACGTGCCGGTTGTTGTAGTATACCCCAACGTCCTTGAAGCACACCAAAATCACGTTCGACATCCTTTCGTGCACTTTCTTGTTTCCTTTTAAAATAACCATGTTTCTCGTCAGTTGTTGCCGAGAAGGATTTGACGAAAGTAGCCCACTGTGGGTAAATTCCGTCAGCTAAGTAATAGCCCTTTTCATACCTCGTTCCATTTACCATATAAGGTGCCGCAGGGGCGACGTCATTAAGAATGTCGTCGAATAACGGAGAGTTATCTAAAACATTAATATCGTTATTCGCCCCCGCCATCCCGAAAAATGCATGCCAAATCCATAAATCTTGCGAAGCAACTGCTTCAAGCATTATAGTTGGGTATTTTTTATCACCCCTACCAAATTGCCCTTGCCAACCAACCGGACAATTTTTCCACTCCCAATGCATGCAATCAATGCTACCAAGCATTCTCGAAAAACCATGGTACGCCTCATGTCTTTCATAAATACTTTGAATGTCGGACCATGTTGGTTTTCTTAAATATTCCGGCATAAACAAATCAATAACACACTTGGTAAAATTATCAAGACAATCAAATGAAGTACTCGCACCCATTTGCAAATACTCATCAAACACATCGGGTGACGTGTCGTACGCCAATTGGCGTATGGCAGATGTACACTTCATAAGAACACTTATATTCATTCGACCCGTAGCATCGGGTGAT
This sequence comes from Artemisia tridentata subsp. tridentata, assembly GCA_021014915.2. Taxonomy (NCBI): domain Eukaryota; kingdom Viridiplantae; phylum Streptophyta; class Magnoliopsida; order Asterales; family Asteraceae; genus Artemisia; species Artemisia tridentata. The sequence continues at coordinate 150,977,439 of CP139506.1, forward strand.
TGAGTAAAATACTTAAAATGATCCGGAAGAAAATCGGAGGTATAAGATTCAATACCTTCGACTATTTGTAGAAATAGTTTCCGGCTCATACGAAATCTTCTTCGAAAATACCGAAGCGGATACTTACAATCGTGATCGAAATAGTCGCTACCCAAACGTTGTTCAGCAAGCTCACGCTCACGATAGATATGACTACGTGATATCGGAGGTTGAGCTGGTGCTTGTTCCAACTGTTGCTGATATTCGTACGCGGCTGTCATAAACTGAATGTCAGTTTCGTCATCTACATCTGACCAGTTGCTAAATTCTTCGTGACTTTGATTCGGATCCATTGTGAATGAACAAGTTTTTTTTTTTTTTTTTTTTTTTTTTTTTTGTGGAAGTTTGAAGATGGAAGTATAAAATATATTAGATTGATTTGTGAAAGTTTGAAAAAAAATATGGTGTTTATTGGGTATTTATAGGGGAGTGAAAGTGATTTTGAATTTTATTTATTTATTTATTTTATTTATTTTATTTTTTTACATTTAGCCGTTATTCAAACGGATAAAATATAAAGGGGGTGAAATGAATTTTTTTTTTTTTTTTTACATATACACCCCTTAACGCAGCATTAAATGGTTAACGCACCCCTTTAACGCTGCGTTAACGCAGCTTACCTTCAATGCTTAACGCAAGTTTAACGCACCCACGTTAAAATTTAACGCAAGGGTGCGTTAAACGTTGAATGTGCTCTTACTAGGCATATAGAAATACAAGTTTTTTCGCTATGTTGGCTAACACTACCACATAAAAAAGTCTTTAAGTACGGTTTTAAAGCCTTTTTATACGGTTTTTAAACCGTACCAGATAATGGCGTACCAAAAAGTGAATCATTTTTTGGTGCGGTTTAAAACCGTACTAAAAAATAATTTTTTGGTATGGTTTCCTTAATAACCGTACCAAAAAATGGTCACTTTCTATTACGGTTTCTAAATAAACTGCACCAAAATCTCTTGATTTACAAAAAATATATATATATATATATATATATATATATATATATATATATATATATTAATTTTTTTTCTAAAACCTGTAACCAAACACTACCGAAGCAATATCATTCGCATTCGCAGATCTAAACAGTATCATTTGCACAGCATACACAAACAATTAATATTCAACAAACTTAACATTATATATATATATATATATATATATATATATATATATATATATATATATATATATATATATATATATATATATATATAAACGTCAGGAGTTTTGTTGCTCCACCATGTTGTACGAAACAGTTGTCATAGCTTAAAGATGTTGTACGAAACAGTGCATATAACAGTAACGCCACCCCATTGGTTACAACAATAGGAAACAACTGTAGCACCTCCTTTATCTCCATTTTTATCCATTTCAATTCCATAGCCGAGCACAAAACAAACCAAACGGACTCATAAGCAAATCCAAATCCAACCATAACTTCAAAACAACAGTAACAACATCAAAATAGACAAACCCTCACCGAGTCAAAGTTGACTAGGTGAGTTGACCAAGTCAACTGCCGAGAGAGGGGGGGGGGTTCCACACGAGTTTTATAACAAATTTTCAAACCATTTCATTAATAAAATATCATTATTAATCGGATTAAATTAAAAAGTAAAATTAGGGTTTTGAAAAAAGTTTATTAAAAATGAAGATAGAGGCTCGAGGGGTAGGTTTTACCGAGAAGAAATCAAAGGGGAGGGTGGTGGTGGCTCGCGGTGGTGACGGCTGCGAAGGGAGGCGGCACGAGGGTGGTGCTACGGAGGTGGTGGTGGCGAGTGAATGGTGAGATCGGACTCGGGCTGACCCTATCTAACTTTTGGATCAATAAAAGGTATGGCCGGAATTTGGCCGGAAATTTCTACGGTGACCGGAGGTGAGTCGCCGGCGAGGGGTGAAGGAGGAGGGAGAGAGAGATATGTGTGTGTGGTATGTGAGAAATGAAATAAAATATTAAATTTTGGGTTTTTATATTTTCAGGAGGGGCTAAACATGGGCAAAAGGGAAAGTTTATGGTTGAAAATAAAACTATACAAGAGGGACTAGAAGGGACATCTTGCAATACTTTTCGTGAAAACGATTCGGGACTCATTCGACGTACCAAACGGACTCGAAAAATTACGAAACTTGCGCCATTATTCACAAAATAATTTTTCTAACAAAAACGAGTATAAATATGCAATACTTTCAAAAAAATCAATAGGTTTGACAAATACGATTCGTTTCGTGCTTTCTAGGTTGTCCCGGCTAGATAAATAATTAACGCTACCCAAACAAGTTAAAAGAAGTTCAAAAGTTAAAGAAACCAAACGGACTCGAAAAATTATGAAACTTGCGCCATTGTTCACGAAATAATTTTTCAAACAAAAACGAGCATAAATATGCAATACTTTCTCGAAATCAATATATTTGGAAAATATGATTCGTTTCGTGCTTTCTAGGTTGACGATTCTATAAAAGGTCAATATTTTATAGCTAAAAAGTGTGTAGACATAAATGACATTTACTCTAAAGAACAAAAATAGAATCAAACAAACAATGGGAGAATTAAAAAAAAAAAAAAAAAATACAAATTCATGATCTAGATCTAGACGAGTTTTGAAATCCAGGTATGGAGTTATACAATTTTACCTAAATTAATTTTGTAACTTTACTAGCAAGAATATGGAAAAAAACTGCTCCGATTGAACAGCAATCATCAATTTACAGTTGCGAATCATGCTGCATTTGTTACCAACAACGGCGAAAACAACATTAAAAAAAATAATAATAAAAAAAAAACCCCCACAAAGCGCTCCGCTGCAACGCGCGGGTTTCCCAGCTCGTTATTATAAAAACATCACTTTATTAGAAACTCATAGGATTTACAAGAAGTTAGTAGGGAGCTGAGATACTAACTGGGCCCCCATTCCTCTAGCTATAGAAAAGCTAATCCTACTAAAAATATGAGCAGCAGCACGTGCTCAAATGTCTTGAGTCATCGAGAACTTTCGAATTCGCTTCAGTAAGGTCACTGCATCCTTCTCAAGTTCCCCAAAAGAAGAGAAAGAGAAGGGGAGGAACCATATCCAATATGTGCGCACTTAGCCTCATACTTGGCGCGTTTACGTTGTGCAGCTTCAATTACCACATGCCCCGGCGTAAAATCAATCATACCAGTTTGCGTTAAGGGCGGTGATCCAGTTAAATCAACACATACATCAAGACCTTCGTCCCACGAGTAAAGCAACATATCAGTTGGACGTAAGGATTTGTCCCTTTACCACAAAGCCCAATATCAACCTCTTTACGAGCCGAAACCCCCGACCGAGAACATATGTCAATAAGAACATCACGTACCATGTTATACCGATGTTTAATACCGATAATACCAGCACAAGAAACAGCATGGTCCCCATAAATAACCCCAGTAAAGACCCTGAAACAAGCTGAGCACGGCATCTGAACAGAGAATAGGGGAACACCGAGCCGATAACATAACACGCACCGATAAGTCCTAGCATTCATAGTCTGTCCCAACCCAGATATCGGAACCACCCTGAGCCAGTCCGAAGTGTAGTCCTCCATTTACGATTTTCATAACGCCATATGTCGAGTAGATAAAGAAAATGTAGATTCGGCTGTTTGGGTAACACGTGTGAAATATATATCTGCCAGTTTCTTCATGAGTTTGGGGGCAGCGATCTCACATAGATTACTCAAAAGGTCAATGTAAAACCCACATTTTCATAACATGTTTAAGTTACCAAAATACCCTCTAATTTGAAATTTTGAAGAAATGTGTACGGTTACCAAACAAGCCCTAAATCAAAAACGATTATCGTACGATCACAACCATGAACATGTAACTTCAAGTAAGCTTCATTTGAGCTACTACAATGTTATAAGAACTCAAGAATGTAAAATTTGGACTAAGAAACAAATATTGCACGTTACATGACCTAATGGGTCCGAAAACCTTTAAAACTTGTACACAACTTATAAAATAAATTATGTAACATATCCTAAGTACTTTCTTGCATCATTTGGTCAATTTTGACCCTTCTATTCATGCTTGGCCGCCCCCCTTTTATGGTGATTAAAACCTTCCCAAATTATGTCAAATCAAAATCAATTTCATTAAAATCACATTAACTCTCCATAATTGCTTTAAACATAAAATTTATGCCATCTCTTCCTTCCTCCTTTCATTTTCACGACCCATACACCACCACTACACCAAAATATTGCTCTTGGATCATTGGTGATTATTCATACGCGTTCGTGGGAGAATTTGGTGCACATAGGAATTTATTTGGAAGCATTTGGAGGCTTGGTTCTTGGTGTTCTTTCCATTCGACACATACATTGATCATAAGAGGTTTTGTTATCTTTTATTTTGATTATTGTTCATGTCCTTAAATTCCTTTCGTTACGATTATCATAATACGTGAGAATTAAAAAGATGCGAATTGATATATGGATACACATACAAATCGGCCTAAAATAAATATGTGAAGAAGATGGATAAACTTTGATAATCTTGATGATATAATGATTAAAACATGTTTATGGTAACATTGGTAATTCAAGAATGTAATTTGATTGAATCAAAATGGTTTCTTTCTTCATGTTTAATATAAAGTCGATCCATGTATATGTTCTAAATAAATTTTGATGTCGAATTTGATAAATGTTATGTGTTATGGATGATTATATTAGCACTTGAATTGTTTTGGTATATCATGTAACTAATTCGGTTAATTAAAATTGATACAAGTAGAAGATGGATATGCATATGTTTCGAATTGATCATGATATGATGATTTCTTATTTGTTTTTGATATTTGATGATGATTACATGATTATGATGATGTTATGATAATGATGGTATAATTAATTTGTTAGTTATTGGATTAAAAAGGTAATTGATTTGACACGACATATGTTAGAATGGTTTTATTATGATATTAGTGTTCTTATTGTTTTTATGGATTAAAATGATGATTGGTGATATGATTATGTGGTTGTTATGATCTTTGGATGAAATATGATAGTTGTTGATTTGGGACTGAAACGATGGGTGAATTTGTAACTGTTGTGGGTCGAGTTTGGTAAAGGTTAAATTCATGATTTTTGTTTGTAAACTCATTTTGATGTCTTAGTAAAGTTTTCCAATTGGTTTGGAGTGATTTCAAGTTGATTTAGTCGTATTTTTGATTTTTGTGGGATTAAGTGCTGAAGCTGAATTCGGGAGTCTGAAAATCAGTCCACTTTGTCGATTTTTCATTTTCAAACTATAAAGAATTGGGCAATAAAACTTTGCAGTGTTGAACTTCTATATGTTAGGTAATACCATGAATTTTTGTGAATTTTTCCTGGATGTGTTGGTAGGTCTCTCAAGTGAATACTTTTTGAGTACTGCTGCAGGTCGGTTTTCTGAGTAGTCTGAGTTTGGGTATTTTTAATGTGGGGTTACACTAACTAATAAATTCTGGAAAAATTTGTGTGAGTTCTTAAGACATTGAAGCATCTCTGTGAATATTTGTGAATTTTATTTCTGAGTTCTAATATGGAATAAAAATTCGTATTTTGGTGACTTGATTGTGTTTAAAAGCTGAAATTCTGAAACATAAGAGATAATTGATAATTAGAAGGTTTATATTGTAAATATGATAACTAGAGGGACTAATAATGTAAATATGATGAAGGTATGCATGTTTTGGCTGGAATAAGATGTAGGGGCTGTTTATGTCAATTATGCAAGATGTGTGACTTATGTGTTAATTATATTAGTTAATGGTTTAAATATGGAAAGTGGATAAATTAAAGGATTAATATGAAACTTTTGAAACTAAATGGTGTAAAGTGTAAATTTGGCATTTTTGGCTTATGTGACTTATATTTATGTGTTATAATAAGTATATTATCATTTGTGACCCTTAACTTGATTTATTGACATTTTGAACCCTAAATTATATTAAGTGACACTTCGAAACCCTAATTCCGCAAAACTTATATAATATGAAATCCTTGACATATAAGAACGTGGAAATTTGTTAAAATGAGAAAACTAACCTATATGAATATGTTAAAATGTGGAAACTTGTTAATTTTGGAAATCTGCTAATTATGGGAAGTTACTAAAAATGGAAAGATAACTAAAAGAGGTAACTTAAGTAATTTGAACTCTTCTTAATTCGAATCCACTCTCTTCTAGGTTGGTGAAGCGGGAATGACCGTTCTCCTTTCGTTTGGCCTCGATTTGTTTTGACTCGGCTAAGGTACAGATATTCTGCTTCTTTAATAAGAGGCCTTCATTCTCTGATTATGATTCGTATTAGGGTTTCCCTATACCATTGCTATGTTCCCTTCATTATGAACTTCGATTATTGAACCATCATGATATTGAACCTTTTATGATTATGAACCTTTCATTCATGAACCTCTAATTATGAACCCTTGACCATGAACCTTTGCTTATGAACCATGATTATGAACCTATGATTATGAACTTATGAAACATGATATTGACCTATGCAAGTAAACTAAAAACATGATTCATGATACTTGACCTTTACCCTCAGTTTGATACTACGAGCCACTCACTAGGCATGAGGGTTTCATGTCCATGTCAGTCGATGCACCGATGGCATGACTCTAGGGCAGGAGAGTGATGACCTGTTCCGTCCCTGCATGTTATGTTTATGATTCATGTTTACGTAGAGGCAGACTATGGCCACCTGGGGCGTATGGATGCATCCTAGATTTGTTCATGTTCATGTTATGTTATGTTATTCATGGTGACTGATGGTGTGTGCGATACACGTCTTTCACACTCTGGGAGCTAGCTACTCCAACCCATGATTGAGGACACCCTTCATATTTACAGGATACCCATGATTGAGGACACCCCTCATATTCACAGGATACTAAGAGGTCTCCCCTCTGCATGTTTACGATTATGATTATGATTATGATTCATGTTATGTTATGGGCTCGTAGTGGATTTCTGACTTCCTTTACCATGTACCCTTTTACCTTTCCTTATGATACCATGTAATCTTACCTTTCATCTTGATACCATGTATTCATGCTTCTACACTCTTTTACTCATGTAAAATTATACATTATACTACTGCTTGTTACGTTATATCTGTTCACTGAGCTCTAGTAGCTCAGCCGCGTTTCTTTTCCCGCGGCAGGTTTTAGTTGGAAGCTGGGTAAGAGTGAAGAGGCTTTGGACCTAGAAGACTTTGAGTAGAAGCCATTAGAAGAGATGTACTTATGGATTTGATAGGCAGCTTTTATTTTCCTTTGTAACCCTTTGTATTGCAAGATTTCATTTGTAACCTTTGAGAACCATTGTATTACTATTGATTGTATGCTTTGTTTGATCTGATATGGAGCCATTAGTGTGATACTTCTGCCCTTGCCGGGCTGGGGTGTTACAATTATGGTATCAGAGCGACAGGCTGCGACTCGTAATACATTTACCCTTGACCTGTGTAAGTTAGGACCACTAAGCTTTCCCTGTAAGCGCTCGTAAGTCAACCTTTGAAAATTGCTTTAGGATTTCCCATAGGAACCTAAGTTTTGACCGGTGAGGAATGGGTAGACTATAAGGCATTTGTTTAAGCATCATTGCTTCCGTATCACTCTGATTCGTGCCTTGCTTTTGGTTAGATCCTGTTGATACCACTTCTGGAAAGTGAAAGCTTATGCTTTACACCACCTAAGTTTTAAACCTGATTAAATCTGGAAGGCATTGAGAATTTCATATAATGGCCTGACACTATTTGATCCTTATCTTCAAATCCCTTTTGTTAATCATTTTGATAATGACCCGCATTTCACTCTGATTCTTTTGTTAATCACTTTGACGCCTCTTTAGGCATTCCGAGAACCTCTATGGCGATGACGTACTGGATATGTTTTGCTATTTGATAAGTATCTATGAAGTTTCCGACACTATTGATTTCGTTTTACCCATCTCTGTCCTTATGAGAAGTCTTGTGGTATATAACCATGAGTATAAGAATGTTTTCTTCCTCACTTCTAATGATATAGTTTTGATTTGCGAACCGTCTTTCTTTGAATAGTTAACTTCGATTTTTTATTCTGACAAGGAAATTATGGAATGATCAGTCAAATATTGACAACTACCCTTCTATGTCTCACCTTTAACATTTGCAACAATTTTGAACTCCCTACTACGATTTCTGATTGATAAATCCTTTGCTATCACTATTACTTGGAGACTCGTGTGTTACGTTTGCGGTTATAAAGTTTTCTTAGAAACCATTGCGTACACCAATAAATGAACCTCATCGTAGAAGCCTTTTGGCACCTTGAGTTTTCTGAACATGAACCTTGTATTGAACGTTATTTGGCACCCTGAACTTCTTGAACATAATCCCTGTTGGACGTCAAGTTTTTTTCCACCAGAGTATGAAGTAAGATTTGACATGATACCTAGAGATTCTAGTCACTAAACGAAGATGTCTTTCGGATCATACCAATTGACTGGAGTAACCGGGAAGAGCAGCAACCGAAGACCAGGAAGTGAGTTACTTAAGTGTATCTTCTGGGCATGTTTTAGTTTGTTCGCGATAAAGAAGAATGATGACAGGAGATATGTATTGATTTCTGGAAGCTGAATCGTAATACTGTTAGGAACCAATATTCCTCCACCCTGAAATGACTGTGTGTCTGTTAAATTTCAGAGCGCGAAGTCTCCTTCTGATAAATTGATTTTATTCTTGGAATCGACCCCCATATTTGTAATCGACTACTATTGACGGTTAGTGACGCTAAGGGTATTAGCTAAAGCTCTGACTGTTTCGTGAATTTGATAAATGATGTTTTCTCGTAAGTACTTGGGCAAATGGTCATTGTATGACTTAATGGTACCTTCGAAGACGAGGAAGAGCATGAAAATCATTTTTGCACCTTGTAGAAATTTGACATCATTTGTGCATTCTGGGAGATGTACATTTGTTAAGAGAACGGTGTTCTTTGCCTGACCTGGAGTTGACGACAATGGAGGCTACCCCGAAGAGTGAAGACATTCCTTTCAAGGCAGAAGTGTTGGTGATGCAGAAGAAGAAATTCTAGTCAAGATGGCGAACCTGGAGCTGATGAAGACGTGCAGTCTCACTTCCCTATTCATCTTAGTCGTACTAAGATGAATTGAGAGTGGAAACAGACTGGATGATGAAGAGATTGAAGATCGCACCAGAGATTCACGTTACTCAGTCACTTTCCAAGAAGAAACTGCAGAAGGCTTGAGGAACCAAACTCAAGTTAGTGATTTCGTTTCGCTCTCAGATTGGAAGATGAACGAAGACTGACTACTCGGGCATAAGAAGATTTTGAAGAGACGAATTCTTGAAAAGAACCTTATGATGAAGAAATTGATGCCTTAGCGACATGTTTCTTTTGTTGATGATTGATTGATTTTGTTACGTCTTTCCGAGCTTCGTTTGTTTTGTTTCGTTATTGATCTTTGAATAGGACTAACCTAGGAGTTAGTCGGACTGATAGGTGGATTGTAGAATTGTTTCACTGATTGAGACAAAGTATGACCATCATGAGGGCATACTTATATGATGCTAGTATTATGACGTCTGGCCAACGTGATAATACTTACATCATATAACGTGCACTTATTGTGTTCATAGGATGTCTTGAGAAGTGCCTTAGTGGAGACCTAGTTTTTGTTTTCGTTTGCGACGATCTGCGAATAGTGAGACTTTAGGATTCTTTTGATCTGTACGTTTGATCTACCTTATCACCGTACGTTTTAATATGATTGTTTACGCGTCACGTGATCGTTTGACTTCTATGTTTTGATAAATCCTAAGTTCCGTTGTAGAGCTTCCTGCCTTTAATGTTATCGATCAACTTATCTTCTATCTATATGAATTTGATTCGAGCCACACCTATGCCTTGCTATGTATACACTTCTCACATTCGATGAATTCGTTTCATGATGACCCGTTATGAGTTAAAATATGAAGTTTTGGATTCTGAGAATCAAGATCTGTCGGTTTACGAAAATACCTTTGGAAGGTTACTTTGATGACTAAACGGTTTGTAAATCTGAAGAGTTAGACTTATATATGTCATCTTCATGATGCTATCATTCGATATCTGATCAGCTCTTTTACCCACCCAATCCTATCTCATCCTTTGAATATCTTTGAAGAGGATACGATTGTCATTTGTCACGTTTGGTATGTGATTCTTTTGATTGGAATTTTGTGTGATGTGCCTTCTCCGGGGAAACCGAAACCACCTTTGAATCGATAAGATCAAGTCTTGGGAAACAAGATCATTCTGTTTGTTGAAAATCTCCTAAAGTCTAAATTTGTGCAAGTTAAACTACTCCTTTCTGTGTTCGTAGTTTGGTGTACCTTCGTGCTGTGTTCGCCACCTTACCGTTTGCATTTTCGAGGACGAAAATTCTTTTGAGGGGGAGATAGTTGTAAAACCCACATTTTCATAACATGTTTAAGTTACCAAAATACCCTCTAATTTGAAATTTTGAAGAAATGTGTACGGTTACCAAACAAGCCCTAAATCAAAAACGATTATCGTACGATCACAACCATGAACATGTAACTTCAAGTAAGCTTCATTTGAGCTACTACAATGTTATAAGAACTCAAGAATGTAAAATTTGGACTAAGAAACAAATATTGCACGTTACATGACCTAATGGGTCCGAAAACCTTTAAAACTTGTACACAACTTATAAAATAAATTATGTAACATATCCTAAGTACTTTCTTGCATCATTTGGTCAATTTTGACCCTTCTATTCATGCTTGGCCGCCCCCCTTTTATGGTGATTAAAACCTTCCCAAATTATGTCAAATCAAAATCAATTTCATTAAAATCACATTAACTCTCCATAATTGCTTTAAACATAAAATTTATGCCATCTCTTCCTTCCTCCTTTCATTTTCACGACCCATACACCACCACTACACCAAAATATTGCTCTTGGATCATTGGTGATTATTCATACGCGTTCGTGGGAGAATTTGGTGCACATAGGAATTTATTTGGAAGCATTTGGAGGCTTGGTTCTTGGTGTTCTTTCCATTCGACACATACATTGATCATAAGAGGTTTTGTTATCTTTTATTTTGATTATTGTTCATGTCCTTAAATTCCTTTCGTTACGATTATCATAATACGTGAGAATTAAAAAGATGCGAATTGATATATGGATACACATACAAATCGGCCTAAAATAAATATGTGAAGAAGATGGATAAACTTTGATAATCTTGATGATATAATGATTAAAACATGTTTATGGTAACATTGGTAATTCAAGAATGTAATTTGATTGAATCAAAATGGTTTCTTTCTTCATGTTTAATATAAAGTCGATCCATGTATATGTTCTAAATAAATTTTGATGTCGAATTTGATAAATGTTATGTGTTATGGATGATTATATTAGCACTTGAATTGTTTTGGTATATCATGTAACTAATTCGGTTAATTAAAATTGATACAAGTTGAAGATGGATATGCATATGTTTCGAATTGATCATGATATGATGATTTCTTATTTGTTTTTGATATTTGATGATGATTACATGATTATGATGATGTTATGATAATGATGGTATAATTAATTTGTTAGTTATTGGATTAAAAAGGTAATTGATTTGACACGACATATGTTAGAATGGTTTTATTATGATATTAGTGTTCTTATTGTTTTTATGGATTAAAATGATGATTGGTGATATGATTATGTGGTTGTTATGATCTTTGGATGAAATATGATAGTTGTTGATTTGGGACTGAAACGATGGGTGAATTTGTAACTGTTGTGGGTCGAGTTTGGTAAAGGTTAAATTCATGATTTTTGTTTGTAAACTCATTTTGATGTCTTAGTAAAGTTTTCCAATTGGTTTGGAGTGATTTCAAGTTGATTTAGTCGTATTTTTGATTTTTGTGGGATTAAGTGCTGAAGCTGAATTCGGGAGTCTGAAAATCAGTCCACTTTGTCGATTTTTCATTTTCAAACTATAAAGAATTGGGCCATAAAACTTTGCAGTGTTGAACTTCTATATGTTAGGTAATACCATGAATTTTTGTGAATTTTTCCTGGATGTGTTGGTAGGTCTCTCAAGTGAATACTTTTTGAGTACTGCTGCAGGTCGGTTTTCTGAGTAGTCTGAGTTTGGGTATTTTTAATGTGGGGTTACACTAACTAATAAATTCTGGAAAAATTTGTGTGAGTTCTTAAGACATTGAAGCATCTCTGTGAATATTTGTGAATTTTATTTCTGAGTTCTAATATGGAATAAAAATTCGTATTTTGGTGACTTGATTGTGTTTAAAAGCTGAAATTCTGAAACATAAGAGATAATTGATAATTAGAAGGTTTATATTGTAAATATGATAACTAGAGGGACTAATAATGTAAATATGATGAAGGTATGCATGTTTTGGCTGGAATAAGATGTAGGGGCTGTTTATGTCAATTATGCAAGATGTGTGACTTATGTGTTAATTATATTAGTTAATGGTTTAAATATGGAAAGTGGATAAATTAAAGGATTAATATGAAACTTTTGAAACTAAATGGTGTAAAGTGTAAATTTGGCATTTTTGGCTTATGTGACTTATATTTATGTGTTATAATAAGTATATTATCATTTGTGACCCTTAACTTGATTTATTGACATTTTGAACCCTAAATTATATTAAGTGACACTTCGAAACCCTAATTCCGCAAAACTTATATAATATGAAATCCTTGACATATAAGAACGTGGAAATTTGTTAAAATGAGAAAACTAACCTATATGAATATGTTAAAATGTGGAAACTTGTTAATTTTGGAAATCTGCTAATTATGGGAAGTTACTAAAAATGGAAAGATAACTAAAAGAGGTAACTTAAGTAATTTGAACTCTTCTTAATTCGAATCCACTCTCTTCTAGGTTGGTGAAGCGGGAATGACCGTTCTCCTTTCGTTTGGCCTCGATTTGTTTTGACTCGGCTAAGGTACAGATATTCTGCTTCTTTAATAAGAGGCCTTCATTCTCTGATTATGATTCGTATTAGGGTTTCCCTATACCATTGCTATGTTCCCTTCATTTATGAACTTCGATTATTGAACCATCATGATATTGAACCTTTTATGATTATGAACCTTTCATTCATGAACCTCTAATTATGAACCCTTGACCATGAACCTTTGCTTATGAACCTTGCTTATGAACCTATGATTATGAACTTATGAAACATGATATTGACCTATGCAAGTAAACTAAAAACATGATTCATGATACTTGACCTTTACCCTCAGTTTGATACTACGAGCCACTCACTAGGCATGAGGGTTTCATGTCCATGTCAGTCGATGCACCGATGGCATGACTCTAGGGCAGGAGAGTGATGACCTGTCCCGTCCCTGCATGTTATGTTTATGATTCATGTTTACGTAGAGGCAGATTATGGCCACCTGGGGCGTATGGATGCATCCTAGATTTGTTCATGTTCATGTTATGTTATGTTATTCATGGTGACTGATGGTGTGTGCGATACACGTCTTTCACACTCTGGGAGCTAGCTACTCCAACCCATGATTGAGGACACCCCTCATATTTACAGGATACCCATGATTGAGGACACCCCTCATATTCACAGGATACTAAGAGGTCTCCCCTCTGCATGTTTACGATTATGATTATGATTATGATTCATGTTATGTTATGGGCTCGTAGTGGATTTCTGACTTCCTTTACCATGTACCCTTTTACCTTTCCTTATGATACCATGTAATCTTACCTTTCATCTTGATACCATGTATTCATGCTTCTACACTCTTTTACTCATGTAAAATTATACATTATACTACTGCTTGTTACGTTATATCTGTTCACTGAGCTCTAGTAGCTCAGCCGCGTTTCTTTTCCCGCGGCAGGTTTTAGTTGGAAGCTGGGTAAGAGTGAAGAGGCTTTGGACTTAGAAGACTTTGAGTAGAAGCCATTAGAAGAGATGTACTTATGGATTTGATAGGCAGCTTTTATTTTCCTATTGTAACCCTTTGTATTGCAAGATTTCATTTGTAACCTTTGAGAACCATTGTATTACTATTGATTGTATGCTTTGTTTGATCTGATATGGAGCCATTAGTGTGATACTTCTGCCCTTGCCGGGCTGGGGTGTTTCTCCATTTTCGCATTAAAAACACATAAGGCATTATCAAAGGAAGGCCCAGAAGTTACGATACCAGAATGTCGAAGCAACTTAGTCTGTAAGCTAGCAGATTGAAGTCTAGACGCAAGAAATGCATAGTTCAAGATATCACCTGCAGAGTAAACACCAAGTCCCCCGAATGCAAAGGGTAATGTAGCAAGCCTCCATTGCCAATCGCCAAAACCAGGTCCAGAAGCAGTGACAATACGCTCTAGAGTATAACGAAGAGCCACATCGAAAGAAATCTGAGCATGCTCAAAGACCCGGGGGGAGCAAGTGCGCATAGCAAAATATAATTTGGAAATACCGGCACAAGCATGAAGGAGCAATAACTCACACTAAGGGTCATTAATCTTAGCAGCAGCACCCATAAGCTCAATGGTTTTGGCAACTCTTTTCATAACAAGCTCACTACTAAAATCAAGGTCCACACTAACGGGCCCACCCAGTAATTTAACACCGTGCAAAGGTCGGGCAATATTAGGTGGGAAAACACCCACAAGCCTACTTCAGGGATCTTCCTTGGGCCAAAAAAACCTTAGTTTTATCAACATTGAGGTGCAAACTACAACGAGGTCTATCCACCATGATAAGTTCTAAAACCTCCCCCACAACCAAAGTATCTCCAATAATAGTGTCATCATCTAGGTACCAAGCTTGAAGGGAAAGGCTAAAAGAGTCTCTAATCTTACATACCAAAGGATGTAACACTAAAGAAAAAAGCAAAGGTCCAAGTGGATCACCTTGTTCTATATATACATCAACCAACCAACGTAACAATCTCAATTCAACAAAAGTGTTATGCATTAAATGGCATCGTCATGAAAATATAAAACCTCTAACTATTTGGGGGCCGATGTATATAAAGGAGCAACAACAACCCTATAAAACTCGTTCAACATCATAAGAGCCACTTGGTCGATCTTGAGTTGTTGTAGACGGCATGTATCATCCCAAAGCTATAAAAACAAATACAAATATATATTGGTTATAATATTTCGAAATAAAACAAATGAAATGTATACAACAATTTTTGGGATATATTGGCTGCATATCAGTCAACAATTTTTGGGATATATACAACAAATGCGACAACCAGGTCAATTATATATACACACCAATTGTAGTCTTTGTAGATTATTTAAGTTAGCCATTGTCCAACCAAACTTAACTATCTTGCCACACATGTAAGCTTTTTTGACTCAATTTCACGGCATGTCTAGTTGCAAAATCAAAAAAAAAGGACAACATTTCTCCGTAGTTCTAAGTTCTAACAAATATTTCTCATAATTATAACTTATACACAAACAACATGCTATTACATTGCATTAACCACTTTGATTTCTATCACATGCTCATGTTGTTTCATTTATTATCTCTACCATAGTAGTATAATAATATAATGGGTTGCTCGATGTTAGACAAAGTTAAACATAAGCATTCGAGATTTTCTTGTTACAACTTGCCGAGCACTAACACAAACCTTTCCAATAGCAGCTGAAATGCAATATCAGTTTACCAAATACAGCAATTAAACAAATTCTCAATGCTAATTTGAAGAAATTTACTAACTAAAGTATTTAACAATTAAGTCAAACAAATAGAATTTGTTCAACCTTGAGACCAGTAACAAGCATGGCACATATATATGAAGATTCAAATGTTCATGTTAAGAGCTCTTTTTCTAATATTAGCAAACTATGTACATTTAAACCTTGACCAAACAAGCTATCAAAAATTTTGTAACCGAAATATGTAATACTGTAAATTTAAACAATGAATGATAATATATTACAAGAAACTACCTTGAAATGAGCATCAATTGCAGCAGAAAGCATCTTCCAAGTTCATATAGATTCGGGTTTACAAGAACCCTAACTCCTAAAATCAACCAAGCACGAAATTGAACAATTAACACCTCAAATTGATTATTAAAATGAAGGTGTAACACAATAAAGTACCTGATTTGTGGATAAATGGACTTAAAATCGAGAGTGCGGATGGTGAACCACAAGGGCTGTGGTCAGTGAAGATGCGATTGACTTATGGTGGGAGGAGACTACTATTAAAATTGACGATGGCTTGTGGTTGGTGGCAAAGATGAGAGAAAATGTGAAATCTAAGGTGAAGGGATAAAGCCAGATATGGTGACCTAGAATAAAGGGAGGGATAATGAAAATGGTATTTTGAATTTGGGGAATTTTTTAGCGGGAGTAATGAAAACATTTGAGGGAATTTTTTTTTTTGGTAGGGTTACTTAAGAAACCGTACTAAAAAAGAAAAAGAAAAAAGAAAAAAAAAAAAAAAAAAAATTGGTACGGTTCATAAATAAACCGTACCAAATGACTTTTATTTGGTACGGTTTTATAAATAACCGTATCAAAAAACAATGACTACGCACAAACCGTAGCAAATAAACCTTTTTAGGTATGGTTTCTTTGAGAACCGTATCAAATGACATTTTTTTTTTGTACGGTTTTCTCTCAAACCGTATCAAAAAAGCGTACCAAAAAAGGTTTTGTGTAGTAGTGTAAACAACAAATTCAAACTTGCGCATGATAGATTCACAATGGACTTTTCTGATACACTCACCACCTTTATTAGTAAAATTGAAATGAATCAAACCAATTGCATTTCGCTTGTTCATCAAGTCTTTTATTAAAATGATAACAAAAATCCCTTGTCATGACGTAAACAACAAGTCTTCGAAGGGAAGAAATAAGCTTAAATACAATTATAGATACTATATATCTTACATCTATTAATTAAACCTTGAAGAAAAAATGATTTATCGTTAACGTTAATATGTTTAAACCGGTTTCGTCCCGTCAAAGAGCAGTCCAGTTTGGGAAATTTGCATTCTTGTGACTGTATACCTTACCTTTGTTAATTAGCACTTATATCTTGTAAGGGTCGGCAACGTACGCATTATGGACACGGTATGAAGCACATACCGTGCGGGAACACCGTCGCCATCCCCACCGTATGGGGCACGGTATGGAAATTGAGGGCTGGGATCACGCACGAGATGGAGATGAAAAAGAGACGTCGGAAGCTTTTCAACGGTTATTTTATTTTTTTATTTTTTTAATTGTAGTGAGATATGGGATGTAGTGTGGTATAGGATGTCAACAAAATTTGAGAATGTGGTATGAAAAAGTATAGGAATGATGTGGCATAAGGGGATTGGTTGGGAATGCGGTATGAGATATAGTGTGGGTGATGAGTTGCCAACCCCCTAATGTGATACATTTTTGTGTCATATTTTTTAATCTATATGACTCAAAGGCAAAAGTTCTTTATAGATCCAACTTTTACCATAGAACCCATCAAGCAATCTTAGTCACTTATTTTTTTTATCAAAATAAAAAAAATAAACTTTCACCCTTTTTTTAAAACTTAAATATCTCGCAAACCGTAAATCGTCAAGCTACAAAAAAAATACCATTGCGACGAGAATTAAATTATCTTTCTATAGACATGCATTGTTATATATTTTCGACGAACTTTTTTTTCGATGAACTTTTTTTTTCCTAAAATTTCCGCCCAGAAAAATCATATATGATTCGTAAGAATCATATATGATTCGATTTTAAGAATCATATATGATTCGATTTTAACGAATCATATATGATTCGAATCATATATGATTTTTACGAATCATATATGATTCGTAAGAATCATATATGATTCGTAAAAATCGAATCATATATGATTCTTACGAATCATATATGATTTTTATTTTTACGAATCATATATGATTCTTTCTGGGCGGAAATTAAAAAAAAAAAAAAAAAAAAAAAAAAAGTTCGTCGAAAGTATATAACAATGCATATCTATAGAAAGATCATTTAATTCTCGTCACGATGGTATTTTTTTTGTAGCTTGAAGATTTACTATTTGCAAGATATGTTGTTTTTAAAAAAAAGATGAAAAATAAAAATGGATGGCTATGATTGATCCATTGATTCTATGACAAATATGAGATCTATATTGATCTCATCTCGTAAATATGTGAGCTAACAAAATTGTCATTCCGAAATATGACACTCTTTTTCATACATTATTACACTGAAAACGTCCTTAAATATCTATATGTAAAATTATAAAGTTTTTCGTCACGTTGATTATATCATATTTTCTCTGCTCTTTAATTTGATATTAATTTTGCTATGTTTTTTCTAAAGTTTTTCTTAAACAGTTCAAAAAATATCGTAAACTTCATAGTAACATATTCGTTATATATTTGCAACAAAAAAAATTACTTTTAAATGAACATGCTCTTTCCTCCCAAAGTCCCAATTCTCCTTTTGCGAATGTACTACATGTAAAACCCAAACTTTACGAACCTTTCTTTCTTCCTCCTACCCTCCATTCTTCCTTCATCCTCATCCATCCTTCCACTATGAACATGTAACTTTCCCTTATTCCTGATTCCAAACACCTGCAACATTTTATTATTCTTTAGCAACTTTTTCTTCTCATGATTTATTTTTATATTTCAAAATTTAACGATATTAAAAAATAAGTTCATTACTCACCGAGTTTTAGCTAAAAAAGTAATACTTGTAAGTTATGTTTTCTGAATTGTTTAAAGCATAATTATTAAGATCTCGATCATGATTTTAGGATATTACGATTTTAGGATATTACAAAGCAAAATCGATATGTATCCTACGTAGGATCTTATCAAGCTCAAGATCTAGCTTACAAGATCTCGATCTTAACCATATGATCTTAAGATCTAATCCGATCCGATCTTACTTTTCTCGAACCGCAAACTAAAAACATACAAAGTTATAAATTATGTGTAACACCCCAACCCGGCAAGGGTAGAAGTGTCACGAAAATGGTGACATATCAAAGGCAAGCATAACATACGACTTACATAATACAATTGGTTTACAATATTACAAAGGAAATATACCAAATCTACATAGTCATACATAAATGAATACTAAAACTAGGGTATCGTCTTCAAAAGCTAATCTCTCATCCCAAAGCAAACCCAAGCTCCTGGCTTCCTACTAAAACCTGCCGCAGGAAAAGAAATGCGGCTGAGCTTAAAAAGCCCAGTGAACAGATATATAATAAACGGAAACCAAAATCAAAATGGAAATGAACAGACATATCAAAATGAATGAGATATAGGAAAAGGAAATAAAGAGTAAGGTTTAGGACAGTAATCCACCACGAGCCCATATCATAACATATCACATATCATATCTTCATAATCATATAGAGGGGAGACCTCTCAGATAATCAGATAATATGAGGGGTGTCCTCATTCTTCAGGTGGAGTAGCTAGCTCCCATATTTTGTGAAAGGAGTGGATTGCACCCAGCCCCAGTCACCATATCATATCATATCAAAGCATATCATATCATAACATATCTAGGATGCATCCATACGCCCCCCAAACAAATCATATTGGCCATAACAAATCATAAAGCGCGCATAACATATCATAATGGGGACGGTGTGGTTAATCACTCTGACCACACAAGAGTCATGCCATTGGTGCATCAATGACACGGCCATGTTACCTTCATGGCTAGGAAACATATTTGGCTCGTAGCATCAAACTGGGGTCAAAGGTCAAAGGTTCAAATATCAAAGGTTCATAGCAAAGGGTCCATATCAAAGTAAGGGTTCATATAGTCATAGTCCGAATCTCAAAGTTCATATCAAAGGTTCATGTCAAAGGTTCAAATGCTAAAGGTTCATATCATAGGTTCAAATCAGAAATCAAGAGGTCGAAGGCACCTTATTAAAAAAGGCAGAATATCTGTACCTTATTCCAAAAGCAAACACAACCAGAAATGAATAAGATGAAAAGATCAGGTCCTCTCCTTCTTCACACCTAGAGGGGTAGAAAAGAATTACAAACCTTTCCATTTTAAGTAACTTTCCCTTTTTAGCAGGTTTCCATATTTAGTAAGTTTCTATTTTTAGAAAGTTTCCATAATTAGAAAGTTTCCATAATTAGAAAGATTTCCATATTCTCATTTAGGTTAAGTTATTATTGAATCATAATATGGTTTTAGGGTGTATTTAAACAAGTCACAAAAGTTTAGGGTTAAATATGACAAGTTTTCATAGTTCAGGGTTATAAACGTAACTTTACCAAAGTTAAAGGTCCACATTAAAATTTATCATCATTTTACTATTCAAACACTTATACTTTCCAGAATTACACATTTAGCCTTCCAAGTTTCCAATATTTACGAATTACACCCCTTTACTTTATTAATTTATAAATTAATCTTACACTTACATAATTTACAATCTAACCTTTACAATATTCATATTACACATCAAGTCCCTTTATTTCTTCAAATTACAGAAATTAACCTTCAATTTAATTATGTTACAAACAGCCCTCAAAGTTTCGGTAATTTACACATTTGGTCCCTATACTTTTTAAATTACAAATTCGAATTATATAATTTACTATAATTACATATTAAACCCTTAATTTACCAATTTTACACCATGAGTACTTATTTTAGCATGTTACACGAATGCTCCTTCAAGTTTCCATAATTTACACAATAGGTCCCTGTAGTTATCAAAGTTACATATTTAGTCCTTTAAATTACAATTTCAACCTTTAATTATTAACAATTACATATTAAGCCATTAAATTATCAAAATTACACATAACCCCCTGAATATAATTTATTACTCAAAACAGCACCAAGTTTCCAGAAATTACATATTTAGTCCCTCATTTTTATTTATTTTTAATTCGACATTAATATTACCAATTAAATCCATTTCTATAACATGTAAAATGACCAAATTGCCCCTGAGAATTTAAAATATAAATAAAACATATGTAAAGCACAAAATAAATTCCAAACTTCTAACAATGAACAAGTTATGATCCCAAATATTTTTAACAACTCCAATTAACATTTATACAAGCCATGAAAATGACCAAAATACCCTTGGGCGCCTAATATAATTTAAATTCAAATGCTATGATTTAAAAAAAAAGGAAATTAAAGGAAATTTAAGGGCAATTAAGGGAGATAATCAAAGCCATAATTCCCCTAATCAAAACCCCCGAAATCTTGGTCATTAACCCCCCTAAGACTCGGTCAACCCACATTTTATAACTTGCACAATTCTTTTCTTCCAAAATCCTAAAACCGATCAAACCCTAATACACAAAATAATTCTCTCCTCATCCATTCGAATTTCTGGAAGTGAAGCACTATTTTTCCTGTGTTCTTAAGGATCTCAAGAAGCCTAGAAAAATAGCTTTTCGAATTGTGGATGTAACACCCCGACCCGACAAGGGTAAAGATGTCACAAGTACATGGTTTCACATCAGATCATACATAACATCCATAATTAAACAGCGGAAACACAATGTAACATGAGATTGAAAATACATGAAATACAAAACATAATACAAATGAAGAATAATCCAACAAAAACAAAGCTTCACTCGTGAACACTCTTCCCAAAATCCATAACCCAGCTCCTAGCTTAAAACCTGCCGCGGGAAAAGAAACGCGGCTGAGCTACACGAGCTCAGTGAACAGATATAATGGTAACAAATAATAATCATGAAATAGGAAAACACGAAAGAAACCATATGTGATATAATGATGAGATAAATAAAGGCAGAACAGGTCATGATATAATGATGAAGTAAAATAAATGAAAGAAAACAAAACGTGGCATAGCAGCAGATAAGAAAAGATAGGAAGGTCATACAGAGATATTAGAAGGTATAGAAAAGTACATGAATAATAATGAAGTAGGAAAGAGCATGCAGAGATATCAGGAGTATAGAGTTGTACCATGAATACTGATGAGTAGAATAAAAGTCCCAATTAGCCCAAACATAACCAACCCAGTACAGAATAAGTCCAAAATTCCATAAAGCCCAACATGCCCAAGCCCAGTCCAGAATCCCATGAGGTCCAACATACCATGCCCATACAGAAATAAGTCCAGAAACATATCATGGGTGTCATGAGGGTAAGGGTCAGAAGTCCATGAGGTCTAGTGATACAGAAATCCTCTACGAGCCCAGAAACATGAACATGAAATCATAATCATACCGCCATGCCGAGAGATGTTCCTCTCGCTAATCCCAGAAATCATGAATGGAGTAGCTAGCTCCCAGAGTGTGAAAGACGTGTATCGCACACACCATCAGTCACCATGAATAACATAACATAACTTGACATAACTTGTACATGAACAAATCTAGGATGCATCCATACGCCCCAGGTGGCCATAATCTGCCTCTACGTAAACATGACATGCAGGGACGGGACAGGTCATCACTCTCCTGCCCTAGAGTCATGCCATCGGTGCATCGACTGACATGGACATGAAACCCTCATGCCTAGTGAGTGGCTCGTAGTATCAGACTGTAGGTCAGTGGTCAAGTATAATTATCCGGTATTTATTTTAGTTGCATAAGTCAATTTCCATTTCATAATATCCTAAGTCCATAGTCATAGTGGCATAATTAGGGTTCATAATCAGAGGCTCATAATCAGAGATTCATAATCAGAAAGTTCATGTTCAGAAAGGTTCAAAATTTGAAAGTTCATAATCAGAAAGGTCATAACATCAGAAGGTTCATAAATGGTTTCATGATAAAGGATTCATAGTCAAGGTTCATATATCAAAAGGTCATGCATAAGAAAGGTTCAGTATCAAGAGGTTCAATATTGAAAGGTCATGGAAAAACAGAAGGGTCATAACATCATGAAAGAAAAGCAGACAAGATTCACATAATCAAAAGCATGGCAATGAAATAGAAATCAGAAATGAGACGAAGGACCTTACTAAATGAGGACAGAATATCTGTACCTTAGTGATCAAGTAAGCAAGTGAAATGGCAGACACAGATAAAACTTCTCCTTCTTGACACCTAGAGGAGCAGAGACAGAATTACTAAGGATCTCATGTCCATATTAAGTAACTTTCTATTTTTAGCAGGTTTCTATTTTTGGAAAGTTTCCATATTTAGTAAGTTTCTATATTTAGTAAGTGGGATCAACATTCTTAGTTAATTCATTATTTCTGGAATTAGGGTGTCTTTTATCCCATTTACATATTAGGTCCTTAAGAATTCACAATTTACACTTTACACCCTTTAGTTTCAAAAGTTACACCTTAGACCCTTAATTTATCAAAATTTCACCATGGTCACTTATTTTATCATGTTATATGAATGTATCCTCAATTTTACAGAATTTACACAATAGGTCCCTCTAGTTTACAAAGTTACATATTTAGTCCCTTAGAATTTACATTTAAAACATTAATCAATAATAATTACATATTAGTCCAACAAATATCCAAATTTACACATTAGCCCCTGAATATCATTCATAACACAAATCGACCTCCATTTTTCAGAAATTACATGTTTAGTCCTTGTATTTATTTAATTTCCAAATCGAATTAACAATTACAAATTAATTCCTTATCTCACATATTTTACATTTAGACCCTCCATTTAACAATTTTTACAGGTCACACATGATTTATAGAACATGACAAAAATAACCCATGAATTTTATTATTGACAAAACACACCCTTATATATTTATTTACAAATCGATATATACAAAAATATATCAACTAAACCCTAATCGACCCAAATAATTATGCCATCATTACCATATCATTATTGTTCATTTAAGATCAGATCCTATGAGTTTTAAACCCTAGATAACTCGTTAGGTATTTTTGGTCCTTATTTTCCTTTTAACCGATTATACATAATTCCACCAAAAATAGTTTTAGGCCTCAATAAATCAAAGGAGCATTTTTCTAGTGTTGTTTGATGATCATAGAGACCACGAAAATTATTGGTCTGGTCAGGAAAAAATTCGAATGCATGGTATTTAGATTTAATTCGATTTAAGGTTATAAAACACAATAATTTCTATACGGATTATATATGATGCATGGGTCGTTTTTATTATTTTTCCCACGTTAGATATGATTAATAGAGGCTGAGAAAAATACCAGGAACTTTTTATAACGATTGGAAGAGTGTTGCACAATTTATGGATTCTCGGCTAGAATTTTCGACAAGAAGAAATCTCCACGGCTTCAAATGGAACCAAATGACCTTGTACATATTTTTCACAGACCATACATATTGTAAGAACTCCAGGAAAAATAAGAAACGAATTTTTACATGTTCGGATGAATTATTAGAGAATATAATACCTTTCGAATGAAATAGAGAAAGAAATTCGATAACTCTTGATCTAGGCTTTTAAAAATCGAATGGCTAATTTTCCCAGCTCCTTAGTGATGCAATGAACTCCAGAAAATTGTTCTTGGCTGTTGGGATTGATCGAATGAATTATGGGAGAATTTTTGTGATTGTCGGCTAAAACAATTTAGGGTAAATCAAGAGAAAATAATTGGAATGGATATATGGAGTAATTAGCCGAGCCTTAAGGAGGTAATGAGCATAAATCTCGGTACAATTAGCTGGAAAATATTAGTTGCCTTGTTTAGGATTTATTTTATATTTATCTTGTACTTTTAAATGTATTTTAAATACTTAAATATGTATAGTTTTTATTAAAATTGGTACTATTAATATTTTGTGTAAATAATACACTTTTGGACTTGTAAAAATATTAGTAACATGTTTCATAATTATTTCACTTGATTTGTAGCTCGTTTCCAGAGGTTCGGGATGAATTCGGGACTTTTATAATGCTTTTGTTCTTTTATAAATGTTACGGGGTAATTTGGTAATTTTACATGCTTTCAGATTTTCAGGTATTACAGTGGAGGTCGGGATTGCAAGTTGTCGAATTTTTCTCTTTTATTCCACTCGATAGGTAATAATTCCATTTTATTAATTCGATCAATGTAAAATTCATTTTCCATTTTTCTCACGTCCCTCACATCATGTATGGTCTGTGAAAAATGATTACAAGGTCGTGGAGTGGCTGTGGTGATCGTGGTGAAATTCTTGGTGTCGAGCGCTATATTCGATAGGTCCAAATATAATACGCCTAATCTATACGTCCAACATTCGATCTGGTATTTTTCCCATAACTTATCAATCATATGAGACCTAGGAAAAATGTGAAATTCGATTCATGCATGATCTTCCTATTGTTTGTGAATTAAAATCTTATATCGAACCTAAAATCAAAAATATATGTATGCGATCGAAGTCAATCTCATGAGTAATTTTTATGGACACCTTATGAATAGGTTAACATGGGAAAAATACAAATTCGATTTATCATGGCCTATACGAATTATTTTCAAATTTAGTTTAAAACCGGATTTAAGAAATATTTTGAGAAAAATTATAAGTTGATCGAGCTAGGGTTTTTATATATGAATTAGGGTTTGTTCTTGGCTCATTAATGAAGTGTAATGATTGGTAAATGGTTTGGTTAGGTTAGGGTTTGATTTTGTGAAGATAAAAGTCATACCGTGTGGTTTTAAAAAGTCTAGGGTAGATTATGTAATTTCTAAAACTCTTGGGTCATTTTTAAAACTCATTTTAGAACATGTATTTGCTGGATAAAATATAAAAGGAGGGGGTCTAGTGTTATTTTTGTATTTTAAGGGATTAAAATGTTTTTAGGGTTTAATTATAGTTCGAATTATAAAATAATAAAATAGAGGGACTAAACTTGTAAATTCTGGAAAGTTAGTGCTGTTTTGAGTAAAATAATACATTCAGGGGGTTATGTGTTAAATTGGTGATTTAATGGGTTAATATGTAATTATTATTAATATAAAGTTGAAATTATAAAATAAAGGACTAAATATGTAACTTTGTAAACTAGAGGGACCTATTGTGTAAATTCTATAAAATTGAGGATACATTCTTATAATATGATAAAATAAGTGACCATTGTGAAACTTTGATAAATTAAGGGTCTAAAGTGTAACTTTTGAAACTAAAGGGTGTAAAGTGAAAATTATGAATTTTTAAGGACCTAATATGTAAATGTGATAAAAGATACCCTAATTCCAGAAATAATGATTTAACTAAGAATGTTGATCCAATTTTTTAGATATGGAAACTTACTAAATATGGAAACTTTCTAAAAATGGAAACCTGCTAAAAATAGAAAGTTACTTGATATGGAAATGGGATCTTTAGTAATCATGTCTTTACTCCTCTAGGTGTGAAGAGGGAGTAGTTCTGTGCTCTTTATCATCTTTTCAGTGTGATCCTTGTCAAGCAATAAGGTACAGATATTCTGCTTCTTTATTAAGAGGCCTTCGTTCTCTGATTATGACTCATGTTAGGGTTTTCCTATATCTTTGCCATGTTTCCTTTATTCATGAACTCCGATTATTGAACCATCATGATATTGAACCTCTTATGATTATGAACCTTTCATGCTTGAACCTTTAATTATGAACTCTTGACCATGAACCTTTGCTTATGAACCTTTGCTTATGAACCTTTGCTTATGAACCTTTGCTTATGAACCTTGATTATGAACCATGATTATGAACTTATGAAACATGATTATTGACCTATGCAAGTAAACTAAAACATGATCCATGATACTTGACCTTTACCCTCAGTTTGATACTACGAGCCACTCACTAGGCATGAGGGTTTCATGTCCATGTCAGTCGATGCACCGATGGCATGACTCTAGGGCAGGAGAGTGATGACCTGTCCCGTCCCTGTATGTTATGTTTACGTAGAGGCAGATTATGGCCACCTGGGGCGTATGGATGCATCCTAGATTTGTTCATGTACATGTTATGCTATGTTATGTTATGTTATTCATGGTGACTGATGGTGTGTGCGATACACGTCTTTCACACTCCGGGAGCTAGCTACTCCACCCATGATGAGGACACCCCTCATAATTACAGGATACTAAGAGGTCTCCCCTCTACATGTTTATGGCTATGGTTATGATTATGATTATGATTTCATGTTATGGGCTCGTAGTGGATTACTGACCTTTCTTTACCATATACCTTTGTCCTTTCCATTATGATACCATGTATTCTTACCATGTACTCATGCTTCCATTCTCATTTACTCATGTATTATTCATTATGCTACTGCTTGTTACGTTATATCTGTTCACTGAGCTCTAGTAGCTCAGCCGCGTTTCCTTTTCCCGCGGCAGGTAATTAAGCTAGGAGCTGGGCATGGCTTTGGGGTTGAGTGCACTTGAGTGAAGCTTGTTCTTATGGCTTATCTACCATTTGATTTCTTTAGACTTTATGTTGCCATTGTTTAGGCATTGAACTTATGTACTTCTTTTATTTCCTTTCTTTTGGATATAAGTCATGTTGACTTATTATTGGTTTATGTATTGACTTCCGCTATTTTGGTTTATGGATACTATGTCGTTCTGATATGAAACCATATATTTGTGATATCTTTACCCTTGTCGGGTCGGGGTGTTACAATTTATGGTATCAGAGACAGGTTTCCGAAACCCGTTGGCTTAGGCCTTTGACCTGTGAGGATTGGGTAGACATTAGGTTTTCCTTTCGCGCACTCTTTTCCTTATTCTGCTCTGTCATATTTTTGCTTCACCTTACTAATCGTCTTCGTAATTCTATAGATGGTTAACACTCGTCACCAGGAATACAACAGTGGAGGAGATGCTGAAATCCCCAATCTGGAGGCTATGGTGGCTAATGCTGTAGCCAGTCTGCTACCGGGCCTTAACACTGAGGCGGTGATCAACCGGCTTATTAATGGTGGGGCTGGTCCATCTGGGGGTGCTGGCAGTTCTTCTGGTGGTGGGGGCCGACCCACTACTATTAATGGGTGGCTGGAGAGTTTTAATAAACTCAAGCCGTTGTCTTTCATTTCTGCTGCTACTCCTCATGCAGCAGAAGACTGGATCACCCACATGGAGAAACTGTTCGAGGTGTTAGGTTGTGAGGACGAGTTCAAGACTCGTCTGGCTGTGTTCAAGTTAGAGGGTGATGCGCTCAACTGGTGGAAAGCGCACAAAGAAGCAAAGGGTGGTGATGCGTATGTTCTTGGTTGTTCATGGGCTGATTTTCGTACCACGTTCTATAATCGGTACTTTCCCGTTTCCGAGCAGCAGAGATTCATTAGGGAGTACAACACTATCTCTCAGCTTGACTCTGAGAATGCTGGGCAATATCTGGAACGGTTTCAGCGATTAGTCAGTTTTGTGGGTCCGCTTGCTGGGGATGCTAAGCAGCAGGCTAGGCAATTCAAATGGGGACTCAAGAGGTGGGTACTAGACCGCATACTTAATGATGAGTTTCGAGACCCGGCAGAATGTTGCGACGCAGCTCGCAATATCGAGATATTTCATCAGGGATCTGGGTATAAGAGGAACAGAGATGGGGATAGGATTCAGACTCAGGGTCAGAACAGGGATTTTAAGGGCCGAAATGACAGGAGTTATGAATCTCGTGGACAGGGGGATCGACGATACGACCATCAGGGTCCGGCTGGTAGGAACTATGATCAGAAGAGGTCGGATACTAGAGGGCAGGATTCCAGGTTCACTCCTAGGCAGGGAGATGATCGCTCGGGACGCAACACCAATCAGAAACAGTGGAGAGACCAGACTGCTAGGGGTAATCAGCAGAACAGGGCTCCGGGTTCTAGTTCTCAAGGAGGTGCATCTGGGGGTTCTTATTCTTATCCTATTTGTACTACGTGTGGCAAGCGCCACAATGGACCATGTCGTCGGGCTTCTGGGACTTGTTTTGGATGTGGTTCGACAGAGCATCGTGTGAAAGATTGTCCCAAGCAAAACCCGGAGAAAACCGGGAACTATCTACCTCCCCCTCCACCCAACACTGGCCGTGTATATTCTATGACTCGGGATCAGGCGGCACAATCTTCAGGTACGATTACGGGCGTTTTATATATTGGTGATCACGCTATTTTCACACTTTTTGATACTGGAGCTACACACTCGATTATATCTTTAAATCTGGTTAAGAAACTTAAAATATTACCAACACCACTAAGTAATCAAGTATCCCTCTCTACTCCCATGAAACTCAGTACTCTTATTGATCATGAATATGTAAATTGTCCTATACGATTCGATGACCGGATTCGTTCGGCAAATCTACTTCCTTTGGACATGGTTGATTTCGACGTTATTCTGGGCATGGATTGGTTATCTTTTCATAGAGCCACCATTGACTGTCATGCTCGAAAAGTAATCTTTGGTGATCTAACTCAGCCTGAATTTGTTTTTCATGAAACACGCTCTCCAAAATCTGTGAAAATTATTTCTGCTTTGAAAGCAAGGACTCTAATATCTCATGGTTGCCAAGGTTATTTGGCCTCTGTTAAAGATTCTTCCGTAGAAGGTCCAGATATTAATACTGTTCATGTTGTTCGGGAATTTTCTGATGTTTTCCCTGAAAAACTTCCTGGTCTTGCTCCAGCCAGAGAGGTTGAATTTAGTATTGATCTGATTCCCGGCGCTGAGCCTATCTCTAAGGCTCCGTACCGGATGGCACCGGTGGAACTCAAGGAGTTAAAGGAGCAGCTAGAAGAGTTATTGGACTGTGGATTTATTCGTCCGAGTGTGTCACCATGGGGTGCTCCTGTACTTTTTGTAAAGAAGAAAGATGGGTCTATGCGGTTGTGTATCGATTACCGGGAGTTAAACCGCATCACTATTCGAAACCGTTATCCGCTACCTCGCATCGATGATTTGTTCGATCAGCTGCAGGGAGCTAAAGTATTCTCCAAGATTGACTTGCGATCTGGTTATCACCAGTTGCGGGTTAAAGAACAGGACATTTCTAAGACTGCTTTCCGTACCCGGTATGGACATTATGAGTTTTTGGTTATGCCTTTCGGGTTAACAAATGCTCCTGCAGTATTTATGGACTTAATGAACCGAGTTTTCCATGAATTCCTTGATAAATTCGTCATCGTTTTCATTGATGATATTCTGGTATATTCTAAGTCGGCGGAAGAGCACGAGCAGCATTTACGCACTGTTTTAAGTATTCTGAGGCAGCAGAAATTATACGCTAAATTTTCCAAGTGTGAGTTCTGGTTGGACCGAGTTGCTTTCCTTGGTCACGTCGTGTCTGCAGATGGGATTACCATGGATCCAGCTAAGGTCGAAGCTATCACAAAATGGCCAAGACCTACCACGGTAACCGAAGTCAGGAGTTTTCTGGGTTTAGCTGGCTATTATCGACGTTTTGTCGAGGGTTTTTCGAAGTTGGCTTTACCGTTGACTCAGTTGATGAGAAAAGGTGAAAAGTTTGTGTGGACGGATGAGCGTGAGCAGAGCTTTGAGGAGTTGAAACGACGACTAGTGTCTGCACCTATTTTGACCTTACCGTCGGGTTCGGGAGGATTTCAGATTTATAGTGACGCTTCCAAAAAGGGTTTAGGATGTGTTCTCATGCAGAACGGGAAAGTAATTGCCTATGCTTCAAGGCAGTTAAAACCCTATGAGGAAAATTATCCGACCCATGATCTAGAGTTGGCAGCTGTGGTATTTGCGTTGAAAATATGGAGACATTACTTATACGGTGAATCATGTGATATCTTCACGGATCATAAGAGTCTCAAATACATATTTACCCAGAAAGAGCTCAACATGAGGCAGAGGAGATGGTTGGAGCTTCTGAAAGATTACGACACTAATATCCAGTATCATCCCGGCAAGGCGAATGTTGTTGCCGATGCACTCAGCAGGAAATCGGGTATGATCGCTAGTATGAATATCGAGCCTCGTATTCTTCAGGACTTAGAGCGGTTAGAGGTTGAGCTATGTGTAAAAGGCGTTAGTGGTTATTGGGCAAGTTTGAAGGTGGAATCAAACTTGATGCTGAGGATTAAGGAAGCCCAGAAGGACGATGGTGAACTCTGGGCTATTGTGCAGAATGTCGAGGAAGGTAAGCAGTCTGAGTTTCGAGTCGACGATAGTGGTATTGTATGGTATGGGGATCGATTATGTGTTTCTGATGATTCTGATCTACGTGAGGCTTTGTTGACTGAGGCTCATAGTTCTCCTTTTTCTATCCATCCTGGTTCTACCAAGATGTATCGGGATCTAAAGCAACACTTCTGGTGGAACGGCATGAAGCAGGATGTGGCATCGTTTGTAGCTAGATGTATGACCTGTCAGCAGGTCAAGATTGAACACCAGAGAGCTAGTGGGTTATTACAGCCTTTGGAGATTCCAGTTTGGAAGTGGGATGAAATATCCATGGATTTTGTTTGTGGTTTACCGTTGACTCGTAGGAAACATGATGCGATTTGGGTGGTCGTTGATCGGCTAACTAAATCCGCTCATTTCTTACCCATCCGTATGAGTTACAGTGTTAGTAAGTTGTCGGAAATTTTCACGCAGGAGATTGTTAGATTGCATGGCACTCCTTCTTCTATCGTTTCTGATCGTGATCCTCGTTTTACTTCACGCTTCTGGAAGGGATTACATAAAGTTTGGGGTGTTCGTCTTAAATTCAGTACCGCTTTTCATCCCCAAACTGATGGTCAGTCGGAGAGGACCATCCAGACATTAGAGGATATGTTACGGGCGTGTGCGTTGGAATGGACGGGTAGTTGGGACGATTATCTGTGCTTGGTAGAGTTCGCTTATAATAATAGTTGGCACGCGAGCATTGATATGGCACCTTTTGAGATGTTATATGGGCGAAAGTGCAGAGCACCGGTATGTTGGAACGAAGTAGGGGAACGTCTTCTTGAAGGACCTGAGATGATTGAGGTCACAAATGAAAAGGTTGCTACGGCTAAGGAGAAATTGAAAGAGGCACGAGCACGTCAAAAGAGTTATGCGGATAAGCACCGTCGGGATCTAGAGTTTAATGTCGGCGACCGGGTATTTCTTAAAGTATCTCCATTTCGAGGCGTCAAACGTTTTGGTATTAAGGGCAAGCTCAGCCCTCGGTTTATTGGACCTTTTGAAATTCTAGAACGTATCGGAGAAGTATCGTATCGTCTAGCTTTACCACCTCAGTTGGCTCATGTTCATAATGTATTTCATGTATCTCTTTTGAGGGGATACAACTATCATCCTCTACATGTGGCTTCTTATCCGTTTGATCAAATCCGTCCTGATATGACCTTCTCTGAAGAACCGGAAGCGGTTTTAGAGCGTCAGGAACGCGTTATAAGAAATAAAGTCATTCCTTTTGTAAAGATTCTTTGGCGGAACCACCCAGCGCGCGAGGCAACCTGGGAGACCGAAGAGTCAATACGATCGAGATATCCTCATTTCATGTTTTGATCTGGTATGTCCCGTTTCGTTTCTGTCATGTTTCCTTTCTCATGTCCTTGCAAATTTCGAGGACGAAATTTTTCTTTTAGTGGGGAAGAAGTTGTAATACCTAAAATTCTATAACATGTAAAATGACCAAATTGCCCCTGAGAATTTAAAATATAAACAAAACATATGTAAAGCACAAAAATAAATTCCAAACTTCTAACAATGAACAAGTTATGATCCCAAATATTTTTAATAACTCCAATTAGCATTTATACAAGCCATGAAAATGACCAAAATACCCTTGGGCGCCTAATATAATTTAAATTCAAATGCTATGATTTAAAAAAAAGGAAATTAAAGGAAATTTAAAGACAATTAAGGGAGATAATCAAAGCCATAATTTCCCTAATCAAAACCCCCGAAATATTGGTCATTAACCCCCCCCTAAGACTCGGTCAACCCACATTTTATATCTTGCACAATTCTTTTCTTCCAAAATCCTAAAACCGATCAAACCCTAATACACAAAATAATTCTCTCCTCATCCATTCAAATTTCTGGAAGTGAAGCACTATTTTTCCTGTGTTCTTAAGGATCTCAAGAAGCCTAGAAAAATAGCTTTTCGAATTGTGGAGGTCGGGATTGCAAGTTGTCGAATTTTTCTCTTTTATTCCACTCGATAGGTAATAATTCCATTTTTATTGATTCGATCAATGTAAAATTCATTTTCCATTTTTCTCACGTCCCTCACATCATGTATGATCTGTGAAAAATGATTACAAGGTCGTGGAGTGGCTGTGGTGATCGTGGTGAAATTCTTGGTGTCGAGCGCTATATTCGATAGGTCCAAATATAATACGCCTAATCTATACGTCCAACATTCGATCTGGTATTTTTCCCATAACTTATCAATCATATGAGACCTAAGAAAAATGTGAAATTCGATTCATGCATGATCTTCCTATTGTTTGTGAATTAAAATCTTATATCGAACCTAAAATCAAAAATATATGTATGCGATCGAAGTCAATCTCATGAGTAATTTTTATGGACACCTTATGAATAGGTTAACATGGGAAAAATACAAATTCGATTTATCATGGCCTATACGAATTATTTTCAAATTTAGTTTAAAACCGGATTTAAGAAATATTTTGAGAAAAATTATAAGTCGATCGAGCTAGGGTTTTTATATATGAATTAGGGTTTGTTCTTGGCTCATTAATGAAGTGTAATGATTGGTAAATGGTTTGGTTAGGTTAGGGTTTGATTTTGTGAAGATAAAAGTCATACCGTGTGGTTTTAAAAAGTCTAGGGTAGATTATGTAATTTCTAAAACTCTTGGGTCATTTTTAAAACTTATTTTAGAACATGTATTTGCTGGATAAAATATAAAAGGAGGGGGTCTAGTGTTATTTTTGTATTTTAAGGGATTAAAATGTTTTTAGGGTTTAATTATAGTTCGAATTATAAAATAATAAAATAGAGGGACTAAACTTGTAAATTCTGGAAAGTTAGTGCTGTTTTGAGTAAAATAATACATTCAGGGGGTTATGTGTTAAATTGGTGATTTAATGGGTTAATATGTAATTATTATTAATATAAAGTTGAAATTATAAAATAAAGAACTAAATATGTAACTTTGTAAACTAGAGGGACCTATTGTGTAAATTCTATAAAATTGAGGATACATTCTTATAATATGATAAAATAAGTGACCATTGTGAAACTTTGATAAATTAAGGGTCTAAAGTGTAACTTTTGAAACTAAAGGGTGTAAAGTGAAAATTATGAATTTTTAAGGACCTAATATGTAAATGTGATAAAAGATACCCTAATTCCAGAAATAATGATTTAACTAAGAATGTTGATCCAATTTTTTAGATATGGAAACTTACTAAATATGGAAACTTTCTAAAAATGGAAACCTGCTAAAAATAGAAAGTTACTTGATATGGAAATGGGATCTTTAGTAATCATGTCTTTACTCCTCTAGGTGTGAAGAGGGAGTAGTTCTGTGCTCTTTATCATCTTTTCAGTGTGATCCTTGTCAAGCAATAAGGTACAGATATTCTGCTTCTTTATTAAGAGGCCTTCGTTCTCTGATTATGACTCATGTTAGGGTTTTCCTATATCTTTGCCATGTTTCCTTTATTCATGAACTCCGATTATTGAACCATCATGATATTGAATCTCTTATGATTATGAACCTTTCATGCATGAACCTTTAATTATGAACTCTTGACCATGAACCTTTGCTTATGAACCTTTGCTTATGAACCATTGCTTATGAACCTTTGCTTATGAACCTTTGCTTATGAACCTTGCTTATGAACCATGATTATGAACCATGATTATGAACTTATGAAACATGATTATTGACCTATGCAAGTAAACTAAAACATGATCCATGATACTTGACCTTTACCCTCAGTTTGATACTACGAGCCACTCACTAGGCATGAGGGTTTCATGTCCATGTCAGTCGATGCACCGATGGCATGACTCTAGGGCAGGAGAGTGATGACCTGTCCCGTCCCTGTATGTTATGTTTACGTAGAGGCAGATTATGGCCACCTGGGGCGTATGGATGCATCCTAGATTTGTTCATGTACATGTTATGTTATGTTATGTTATGTTATTCATGGTGACTGATGGTGTGTGCGATACACGTCTTTCACACTCCGGGAGCTAGCTACTCCACCCATGATGAGGACACCCCTCATAATTACAGGATACTAAGAGGTCTCCCCTCTACATGTTTATGGCTATGGTTATGATTATGATTATGATTTCATGTTATGGGCTCGTAGTGGATTACTGACCTTTCTTTACCATATACCTTTGTCCTTTCCATTATGATACCATGTATTCTTACCATGTACTCATGCTTCCATTCTCATTTACTCATGTATTATTCATTATGCTACTGCTTGTTACGTTATATCTGTTCACTGAGCTCTAGTAGCTCAGCCGCGTTTCCTTTTCCCGCGGCAGGTAATTAAGCTAGGAGCTGGGCATGGCTTTGGGGTTGAGTGCACTTGAGTGAAGCTTGTTCTTATGGCTTATCTACCATTTGATTTCTTTAGACTTTATGTTGCCATTGTTTAGGCATTGAACTTATGTACTTCTTTTATTTCCTTTCTTTTGGATATAAGTCATGTTGACTTATTATTGGTTTATGTATTGACTTCCGCTATTTTGGTTTATGGATACTATGTCGTTCTGATATGAAACCATATATTTGTGATATCTTTACCCTTGTCGGGTCGGGGTGTTACAAGCATCATATGAGTATACCATCATGATGGTCATACTTTATCTCAAGTCGTGAACAGAACTTCTTATCTTAACCACCTATCAGTCTTTCTACCTCCTCAGGTTGGTCCAAAACAAACATCACTACGGATTCTAAATCGGAGGAATTTGAACGTACAAATAGCGTAACGGAATGAGTACACCTCAAAATGAAACTCGTCATCGAAACGTTAGGTCTTCCACAATTCATCATTCTTCTCATAATGAAACCATCATCTAAACAAATGCATAACGAACACAGAACGGAATTTTTAATAGGGTAAGGCTCATTCAAAAGATCTTATCGAAAGGTAACGGAAACTTAAGTGGTCTAAGAGGAAATGAATTTCATCTTCAATATCTTCATCCTTTACAACGATCAAATCTTCCAAATCCAAACGTTTACTACAAAATTTCATTCATTCAATTTCATGATCTCGAATCTTTTCAAATTCCAAGTAGTCGCTCTCTTGTCTAATCATACGATCATAGGGTGAAAAGGAATTCATAAACTTGAGTCTGGTTCCTCAAGTCTTCGACACTTCTTCTGGACACTTCGGTGTGGTAGCGTGAATCTTTGACGTGATCACCGTGCATTCCTCCATTTGCGAGTCTGCTTCAGCTCTCAATTCATCTTAGTACAACTAAAATGACTAGAGAAACAAGGTTGCGTGTCTCCTACAGGTCTTCTAGCATGATTCAAAATTCACCAACTCAAACTGCTGTGGACTTCCAGGTTTATGTGCTGAAAGCTCATCTTCTACGGTCTGGTCGTCTTGATGCCCAACTGAAATCTCCACGTGCTGCTTGAGGTGTAATCGAGTCTCATCTCAGTCTGTCTTCTCCTCACATGCTTCTTTCTTGGTAACGCCTGTCACAAACCTCTTCTGCACATCTTCTACAAGGTTTCTAACTCTGACAATGGTCTTCAGTCTTGGTCCTTTTCGTGGAAGCTCTTTAGTCATCGAATACCTGGTGGTGTTGTCTGCTACAATCTCTGATCGTCAAGTAAATCTATTCTTCTAGAACAAAGGGTCGCTTCACTTTATACTAAAAATGGTCAACGTGTTCCTCGTTCGTCTCTGAGCACAAACATACTGTCATACTATGACAATTGTCCGAATACTTGCGAAAACATGAATCTTCTAGCCAATACAATTGACATCATTCAAACTCATAGTGGTCACACGGGTACTAAAGCAACTTCAGGAAATCTTCTTAGGGAAAAACTTCATATCACAAATCTTCACAAATCAAATTGTACTGCTCCGCGGTACTTAATCTCAACTAATCAACTTCCTTCTCAGATGTTCTTGTGGTTGCTTCTTCTGTCTTTCAGAAATAGAACAAATCAAATATTGATACGCGGAATTGGAATAATGATTACGGTTACATTCATGATGGTCGGTGTGCCGCCGCACACTTCTCTCTTTCTTCTTCATAAACCAACAGGAGCATTCAAGAGATCACTGAAGTGAACAAACTCATATTCCATCAGTTCCTACAATCTCTTAACTTCTTCAGTATCGTGGTTTCGCCAAATTCAGATTAGTTCAATGCAAACTTTACTTCCCACACGGATCTCAAAAGGTTCATCAGAAACACCAGAAATTCGTACAACAAACTTTCAAGTGCCGGAGCTTTCCAAGAGTGGATACTAACAGGCGTTAGGAGAAAATTGGAAATCAAAGAGATCGGAGTATGTGCTTCATAGCAACAATAATCTTAACAGATTCAAATGATTGAGAATGTCAAATCAAAATATGGTGAAGCAGATTGTTAAAGGTCGCATTTCAAATATTGTAGTCCATGATAACTTTACAAAACCACAAATCCATAATCAAGAGACCTCAAAGTCAAATACATCCAAAGGGAGACGGATTCTCAGAGCGAATGTGGTTGTCAAATCATACGGATAGTTTACATATCAAATTTAGGTACATGGCTCATCAAAGTGTGGGATGGGAGAGTATTAGAATATATCAAGATCAAATATATCAAGTTTAGAATCGTGAACAGTTCAAAGGATTGGAATCTTGTTTAGCTTATAGCATAAGAATGGTAGGGTGTGCACCGATAGTAACACGAACATCATTTAACTGTCTGAGTTGGAATGTAAGGAATATCAGTTATTAGCATCGGCATGCTCAGATAACAATTCCGTACTGGACAAATGTCAACGTCAAATCCTTCCAAAGGAAATTGGTTAACATAATAAGTTCATCATGAAAATGAAGGGAGGTAAGACTTCCTCGCCGCCTGAGACAAACGTTCTTATAAGGCATGACTAAGGCAAAGGCAAGATTCAGAGTGATGCGGAAGCAAATACTACTCACATGGATGTCCTAGTCTACCCGTTCCTCACCGGTTATAACTTATGCTCCTATGGGAAAATCCTACGCAACTTCGCAAAGGTTATCCTACGAGCGCCTATAGTGGAAACTTAGGGGTCCTAACTTACACAGGCCAAGGGTAGATGTACTACAAGTCGTAAACCTGGGTCTCTGATACCATAATTGTAACACCCCAACCCGGCAAGGGTAGAAGTGTCACGAAAATGGTGACATATCAAAGGCAAGCATAACATACGACTTACATAATACAATTGGTTTACAATATTACAAAGGAAATATACCAAATCTACATAGTCATACATAAATGAATACTAAAACTAGGGTATCGTCTTCAAAAGCTAATCTCTCATCCCAAAGCAAACCTAAGCTCCTGGCTTCCTACTAAAACCTGCCGCAGGAAAAGAAATGCGACTGAGCTTAAAAAGCCCAGTGAACAGATATATAATAAACTGAAACCAAAATCAAAATGGAAATGAACAGACATATCAAAATGAATGAGATATAGGAAAAGGAAATAAAGAGTAAAGTTTAGGACAGTAATCCACCACGAGCCCATATCATAACATATCACATATCATATCTTCATAATCATATAGAGGGGAGACCTCTCAGATAATCAGATAATATGAGGGGTGTCCTCATTCTTCAGGTGGAGTAGCTAGCTCCCATATTTTGTGAAAGGAGTGGATTGCACCCAGCCCCAGTCACCATATCATATCATATCAAAGCATATCATATCATAACATATCTAGGATGCATCCATACGCCCCCCAAACAAATCATATTGGCCATAACAAATCATAAAGCGCGCATAACATATCATAATGGGGACGGTGTGGTTAATCACTCTGACCACACAAGAGTCATGCCATTGGTGCATCAATGACACGGCCATGTTACCTTCATGGCTAGGAAACATATTTGGCTCGTAGCATCAAACTGGGGTCAAAGGTCAAAGGTTCAAGTATCAAAGGTTCATAGCAAAGGGTCCATATCAAAGTAAGGGTTCATATAATCATAGTCCGAATCTCAAAGTTCATATCAAAGGTTCATGTCAAAGGTTCAAATGCCAAAGGTTCATATCATAGGTTCAAATCAGAAATCAAGAGGTCGAAGGCACCTTATTAAAAAGGGGCAGAATATCTGTACCTTATTCCAAAAGCAAACACAACCAGAAATGAATAAGATGAAAAGATCAGGTCCTCTCCTTCTTCACACCTAGAGGGGTAGAAAAGAATTACAAACCTTTCCATTTTAAGTAACTTTCCCTTTTTAGCAGGTTTCTATATTTAGTAAGTTTCTATTTTTAGAAAGTTTCCATAATTAGAAAGTTTCCATAATTAGAAAGATTTCCATATTCTCATTTAGGTTAAGTTATTATTGAATCATAATATGGTTTTAGGGTGTATTTAAACAAGTCACAAAAGTTTAGGGTTAAATATGACAAGTTTTCATAGTTCAGGGTTATAAACGTAACTTTACCAAAGTTAAAGGTCCACATTAAAAATTATCATCATTTTACCATTCAAACACTTATACTTTCCAGAATTACACATTTAGCCTTCCAAGTTTCCAATATTTACGAATTACACCCCTTTACTTTATTAATTTATAAATTAATCTTACACTTACATAATTTACAATCTAACCTTTACAATATTCATATTACACATCAAGTCCCTTTATTTCTTCAAATTACAGAAATTAACCTTCAATTTAATTATGTTACAAACAGCCCTCAAAGTTTCGGTAATTTACACATTTGGTCCCTATACTTTTTAAATTACAAATTCGAATTATATAATTTACTATAATTACATATTAAACCCTTAATTTACCAATTTTACACCATGAGTACTTATTTTAGCATGTTACACGAATGCTCCTTCAAGTTTCCATAATTTACACAATAGGTCCCTCTAGTTATCAAAGTTACATATTTAGTCCTTTAAATTACAATTTCAACCTTTAATTATTAACAATTACATATTAAGCCATTAAATTATCAAAATTACACATAACCCCCTGAATATAATTTATTACTCAAAACAGCACCAAGTTTCCAGAAATTACATATTTAGTCCCTCATTTTTATTTATTTTTAATTCGACATTAATATTACAAATTAATTCCTTTTCTTACCTAATTTACATATAAGACCCTCATGTTATAATTTTTACACATTCTCCCAGGTCCATACAATATTACAAAAATATCCCACAAGTTTTAATAATTACAAAACAGCCCCTTATACTTTTATTTTTATATCGGTACACATTTTAACTAACCAAAATCAAACCCTAATATTTCTAATCATTATATCATCATGATTACAACATCAAAACACATTAAATTTCCAGATTTGATCACATAAACCCTAGGTCGATATGGGTATTAGGGTTTTCATAATTTTTCTTTTTATTTCTTTTATACGGTTTCAAAATAAATTCGCCAAACATGATTTTAGGCCTCAACAATTCGAAAGCACATTTTTGCTATGTTATATGATGATCATAGAAGCCACGAAAATTAATAACCTGGTCCAGAAAAATCGTATAGAATATTTTAGGGTTTTATTTCGTTTTTAGGGTTTTAAACACATAAATTAGCATGCGATCGATTTGTGGCGCATGGCCTATTTTTAACATTTTTCCCACGTTGTATATGATCAGTAGAAGCTTAGAAAAATACCAGATTAATTATGGAACGAACGGATGAACGGTTTTGGATTTATGTTATACGGCTAGAACCCTCGACACCAAATAAATCACCACGCCTCCAAACGCGACCAAACCACCTTGTAATCATTTTTCACAGAGTGTACATGATGTGAGGACCATGAGAAAAATAGGAAACGAATTTTATAATAGTCGAATGAATTATTGGTGAATTTACCTTCGGATTGAATTTTGAGACAAGAATAAAGGCTAGCGATCAAACCAAAGCTTCCCACAACCTAAACCAAATTTTCTTAGCTTCTTAAGGACGTGCACAACACCAGAAAAATGTGCTTGAACTCCAGAAAATTCGTATGAAGGAGTAGAGAATTATTTTGTGTGTTTCTCTTTTGTCGGCAATAGGTATTTTAGGGTTTTGTGGTTTGTTATCAAATAAATGAATTTGTGCCGTGATTTTTGGGATTAGGGGCTGTAATTTTCGGCTCAACCTTGGACCAAATCAAACTTTTAATATTTTGAATACTTACCATGTTTACATTACATTTAAAAGTATATTAGTTATATTATAAAGTTTATATTAATTGCTTTAATAATCTAAGTAAATTTTCGAACCACATATGTGTACAATAATTTTGGTACTTCATAAAAATGTCAAAAATTATATTAGAATTTGTTTTACTTCATATCATGATCATTTCTCAAAGTTTGGAACCCTTTTGGTACATTTATAAATATATTAATCAAAGTTTTAGATTGTAAGGGCATTTTGGTCTTTTACATGCTTTCAGATTTTAGGGTTTTAAATTATGTTTTATAAAAGAAAAAATTACATGGATGGTACTTGTGGTTTACACGAATTTCAAGTTTGGGAGCTATTTCATTTTAATTACGCCAGACATACCTAATTTGAGAAACGTTTCACGAGTTTGGTCCCTAAGTTGGATGGGCGTTATCCTTGACCGTTAAGTATTTAATTAATGTTTGCCCGTTAATCCCTCCGTTAATATATTTTACACAGTTAGTCCTCTTTCACTTTCACTTTCACCATCACCACTCTCATCCTCCTCACACTCCTCACCACCACAACAACCACCACATCACCACCATTAACCACACTTGACCCAAATTTAACACAATCATCAAAAATCAAAATGCAACTTAACCAACAATCTTTACTTAATGGTTTCGTTTATACCAGCAACATCCTATGCTTCAATTTCAACATGGAGCGGATTCTATGTAAGTTAAACAAAAATTTGAAAGAAAACCTAACTATCATATATCATGATAGCACCACCTCAAAATTCCCAGAAATGTTATACTAAATTATAGCAAAATTTCTTTTACAAATCAAGTACTAGCCAAAAGGTGTTACTACTACATCACAACCACACTTTCAACTACAATTGACAAAGCCTAAACCAACTTTACTCAAATCCATACCTGTCCCCAAATCCATCAATTCGCGATCCTAATTAAAACCTAAACCAACTTTACTCAAATCCAAATTAACAAGAAGTCACAAATAAGCTCGGAAACACTCTCAAATTAATTTGCCAAAATAAAATGTCAAACAAGATTCATACTATACATGTAACAGCCAACGAACCTTCGCTAACCCAGTTCTTTCCCATCTCCCAACAACAAATCACCATAAAAATATACTACCTCAGTCAAATCCCTTCTCAGGATTCAACATAAATGAAATGAAAAAAAAAAAAAAAAAAAAAAAAAAAAAAAAAAAAAAGAAACAAGGATCGCAGGTTATTTGGTATAATGTATCTCGTTTGAGATTTCAAGATCTTTGTAGATCCACACCAAAGTTGCTAAAGGTTGAAGTTTTGCTAAGGCTGGAAAATTAGGCTTGCAATGCCAATGTTCAAGCTTGAAATGATCACAACTTAACCCAAAAAGTCTGTAGCAATGACTTGATCTACTACTTGGAAGATGACCATTAATTTCAAGATACGCAAGAACATTTTAAAAGAGAAAAAATATTTAAAATTTTTTAAGTTAATAAACACAAATTATTTTGAATAACAAAACCAAAACCTCATCATTGATACTGAATAAAAGATCTTTGTAGATCCACACCAAAAACTCATCATTGATGTGCTATTTTTTAAGAATATCACCACGTATGCTTCCGCCGGAGATGAGTGATGTAGTGGTTTTGATGTTTCGATCTTGGTTTGGTTTGAGAACTACTGTTGTCGTTGTTGGAGTTGTAGATCTGTGTTTTATGTGTGATATAATGGGTGTGTTGTTTGAGTTTTTGTGTGATTTTTTTGTTTTAGATCGGGATTAGATATGATTTGTAACATATCTGGGTTTAGATAAGTTTTTTTTTTGTGTATTGGTTTTTGTGTATGTGTAACATATCTGGGTTTAGATAGGATTTGAGAGATGAGTTGTTTTGTTTTATATGTGTTATTTTTTGATGATTTGTGTTTGTAGGTTGATTGATTTTTTTTGTTTATGTATTTGAGGACTAACGATGCAAAAAATACTAACGGAGAGACTAACGGGCAAATAATATTTATACACTTAACGGTCAAATATAAGGCTATGTGTAATGGGGCGCTAAGCACCTCATTTTTGCCCTATTCGCGCCCTTTTCGCGCCCCGAACCATTACATAGGGGCGCTAAAACCCATGAAAATGTCCAAGGCGTTACCATACTCGCGCTGGTGCCCAAGCTTGTTTCCAAAAAAATTAGCCGTTGAACGGCTATAAAATTCAAACGGTAACTTCATTTTTTTTTTCTTTTTTTACCTATAAACTCTTTTATATAAAACTCTTTTACAAACAACTCAAACACACACAAATCTCTTACTCTCACAAATCTCTTACTCTCTTTAAATTATATAAAAATTATGGATTCTCCAAGCTCTTCATTCCTTCTTGAGTCTAGTTCCGACGACGAGATCTCGGACATGGAACAAGAAGCGGTTTCTATTGCGTCGATCGCGTTGACTAAATTGAGAGCTAAAAGAAGTGACACACCGATCCAACGAAGAGCTAGAGTTGAACGTGACCGTTTCGAAGCCAACAAACGGTTGATGAGGGATTACTTTGACCCGAACCCAAGGTATACAGAGGAAACGGTTATTTTTGCGTATTGCGCATGATTTGGAAGAGCGGTTTCCATATTTCCGACAAAGAAAAGGCGCCACGAGAAATTTAGGGTTCACGTCAATTCAAAAGTGTACTTCGGCTTTGCGTGTGCTTGCTTACGGGTTCACCACCGACATCAATGACGATTATTTAAAAATGGGAGAAAAAACTTCTCGGGACACACTCGAAAATTTCACAATAGGTACAACATTTTTCTAATCGTATATATTTTTTTTTATAATCGTATTTTTTTTTTATAATCGATTTTTTTTTTTAATCGGTTTTTTTTTTTTTTTTTTTTTTTTTTTTAGGAATAAAAGATTTGTACGAGGAAAGGTATTTAAGGAAACCGACGAGTAGTGATTTGATGTGTTTGTATGATGTTCATCAAGAAGTTCATGGACTACCGGGTATGTTGGGTAGTATCGATTGTATGCATTGGGAGTGGGAGAACTGTCCAACCGCGTGGCGAGGTCAACACCATCAGGGTGACCATAAAAATCCAACCTTAATTCTTCAAGCCGTTGCATCCTACGACCTTTGGATATGGAGTGCTTATTTTGGTGTACCCGGCTCCAACAACGATATCAACGTTTAGAACAGTCACCCGTTCTTGAAGACTTCATCGCTGCAAAAAATCCAACTCTCGGGTTTTATGCTAACGATAACTTCTATCCACATGGATATTATTTGGGCGATGAGATTTATCCTGAGTATTCGTTTCTAGTTAAGACGTTTACAGACTCGTCGAACCCAAAAAGAATCAACTTTAAACAAGTTCAAGAATCGGCAAG
The DNA here is from genome assembly GCA_021014915.2 of Artemisia tridentata subsp. tridentata. Taxonomy (NCBI): domain Eukaryota; kingdom Viridiplantae; phylum Streptophyta; class Magnoliopsida; order Asterales; family Asteraceae; genus Artemisia; species Artemisia tridentata. Next base: position 151,022,153 of record CP139506.1, read on the forward strand.
AAAGGATATCGAGAGGACGTTCGGGGTTCTTAAGATAAGGTTTCATTTTGTGAGAAATCCTTGCCGTCTATGGACAAAGGATAAGATTAAAGATACGATGCGATGTTGTCTTATTTTACACAACATAATTTTGGAGGATGACGGGAACGCGTATTGTCAAGATTATCAGCCGGAAGAAATTGGTTTACCAATGCTGGCATTATCGCATGCCGAAGCTATTGAAAACTCCATTTACATGCGAAGTCACACGAACCATTACGCGCTCATGCAAGATTTGATCGAGGAAGCGTGGATCAATCGGAATGTGACAAACAATGCGGAAAACAACAACAACAACGACGACGACGAGTAGTTTTTAATCTTAGTGTTTGTTTGAATTAAATTTAATGTAATGTTTTTTTTTTTTATTATTATTATTAATAAAATGATGTTGTCTTTTTTTTTTTTTTTTTTTTTTTTATTATATTCTTGTTAATTTAAAATGTATTATTTGATTGAATTTTAAAAAAAGAAAAAGAAAAGAAAAAATGGCACGTGTCTCGAAATGCCCCAGCCACCATTACACACCTAAAGCCCTCAAGCCCCTTTGCTGACTGGGCTGTCACATAGCAGAAAATGCCCCATGGTGGGGCTTTACCATTACACATAGCCTAACGCCCATCCAACTTAGGGACCAAACTCGTGAAACGTTTCCCAAATTAGGTATGTCTTTCTTAATTAAAATAAAATAGCTCCCAAACTTGAAATTCGTGTAAACCACAAGGACCATCCGTGTAATTTTTTCTTTATAAAATTTTAAAAATAGCATGTTCATCTTATTAAATATTCAATATTCATAATTTAGTACAACATTTTCATGAAACATTCATATAATTTTGTGTTAATGATATATAATAATTTGCAGATTTGAATAATATTACAAAGGCTATTAAAAAAAATGATATTATAGTAGGATCTTAGGATCCTGATCCGATCTTACGATTTCAATTTTGAAAAAGTGAAAACGATCTTGAGTAGGATTCCGATTTTGAAATCTTGGTTTAAAGTGATATCGCTGCGAAGTCCGTAAATAAAGTTAGTGGTTTTTATGTTTGTTTGTGTTTTACGAAATCTACAAATAAAGTGAGAATTTCTATGAGATAATGGCAGTTTTGACATTGAGAAAAAAAAAAAATACTAATAGATTAAGCAATATATCATGATTGTATGTCAAGTTAAAAATAAATGACATTTTTGGTCACAGAACTGTAAATTAACCCTTTAGTCTTTATTTATCAAAACAAAGACAACCTTTCTCATTTTTAACTTCTTTAGTTTAAAACAAGCGAGTCTCAAATCTGTTATAAAGACCGTCAGTCGGGTTTTAAAATGTTTTTGACCAATTTTAGTTAGAGGGAGGTTTCTACTCACACACAACCTCTTTTAGGTTTTAATTTCTTTATACACCTTCAACTATTTTAATAAGACTAGACGACTACTCGCGTATGGCGGCGGCTGTGTATAGTTTCAAAAAGAAATTCTAGTTCTTTTTATATGTATGTGCATATTTTTTATTGTGAGTATATGTGTTGTGTATAGAATGGTCAACATTTGAATATAATTTTAGAAACTAATAATGATTGTCATTAAACGCCAAAAAAAAAAATCTCTAATTTGAAAGAAGAGAAAAGAAAGAAAGAAAAATGTAAAGCCATAACAGTATTTTAATAGTTCGCATTTTGACAATTTTAATTGTCTGTGTAGAGATATAGATATACGTTAAGAAAACTAATGAAGATTGACATTAAATAAAAATAGTCTCCTTAATTTTGAAAAGAAAAATATAGCGGCATAAGAGTAATTAACTAGTTCAAATTTTAAGAGTTTTAAGTAAACTCTTTTTCTCTTTATATGTTTTATAGATAAACAATCTGTGTAACAATAATTAGAATTGTTTAAGACCTTTTAGGTAGAGTAGGTGTAATGGTGACCGCAAACACGACTGCAACTCAGCATCATATCAGCTTCTCTCTACACCACTAACATCACAACCAACATAGTGTAATTGAAAAAATAAGATCACTAACCAAACATACCTCATTTAAATATAAAACACCTCACAATGTACTGACACACACAAAAATCAATTCATCTCTCTATACACTCAATGCTCCGAATGACCGATCCTCTTGAAATTCCATGACCAACGCATCGGGGGAGAGTTTTAAGACACGTGCCTTGTGTCCACAAAGGCACAAACGCATCGAAAATCGCCTATTACCCAATCTAGAATGGCTTTCGATAATTTTTGGTTCGATGTCATTGTTAGTATATCATTAACCAAAATTTTTTATCAGTAAACCTATCTTAATTATACATGAATTTTAATCTTTATAAACATTTACATGATCAAACAAGTTTAAATTTAAAAGCGCAAAAGATTAGAACTTTTTTTTCATAAGTCATGAAACATAATGCATTTTGATAAGATGAAAAGCAAAGTTATCATGAGGAGGTTAAAACATGTTAACCATCAATGAGGATGAACACAAACCTTTCTACAATTGTATATCACCTTGTATGTTTCATGAATGGTAACCTTAACCAGCCTTGAGATTATGGTTACCAACACATGAATTTTAAAAGATCTCTATCTTCCGATCAACTTTCAACTTAAATTATTTAAAATTGGAATTATAAATCATGATCAATTCAGGTATAAAAAATGGTTAGATATACTTCAAGACATTGATAAATACACACGATACACCGCAATGCAAAGATATTAAAGCGGATTAATTAAGTGAATTTAAAGCAGATGTTAAATAATACGAACCGGTACTTGTTGATGATGTTGAGACTTGAGAACACAAAAGAAAAAATTTCTTGACTCACCTCCACGTAAAGATACATTCATTAAAAGAATTGAGGTTTTTTTTTTTTTTTTTTTTCTTTTTTTTTTTTTTTTTTTTTAATCTTATCTTATCACGATAACATTTCTTAGCTGTAGGCAAGGTCACCAATTCACTACACATCAGCGCCACGTCAGCTTCTCTCTCCTCTCACTCCCCTTCACCCAACTTCACCATTTACTAGTCAAGGGTTCACCAATCTTCACCATAACTCCATTTTGTTTTTTATACTTACACATTTAAAAATGTAAACGAAAATTTAATATCACAACCGTACGAAATGAAAACGTTACATAAATAAAATAAACATTACATAAATTTCTTGGAATTAAAACAGTTACATAAGAAAAAGAATAAAAATACTAAATTAAAACTGAATTAATATTACAGACAAATGCTCAACCAAATCGGCACGAAGGTTTTAATGATTAGGGATCGATGTACCTCATAACCTCGCATTCTCACAGATCGTATGGTCATCCGTTGAAGCTTCCCTGGTACATCGGAAATATGCCTTTTTTTTGTCATTTTCGAATCATGTTTGTAATATGGGTGCAAGAAATCATATAACTATTCTTTCTTTTTCAAAATTTTGTGAGATTGGCAATACCGCCCATTTTCTTCTTCAAAACACCAAATGCCGTCTACATCTTTCCTGCCGATTCCTGCTTTGCTTATACCTTATCTCTTGTGGTCATCATCTGCTGGTTCTGGAATCGTCTTAACGAGTGTTGCCAATTCCGGATATATCCCGTCAACAAGATAGTACCCAAATGGGTAAGTTACCCCATTAGCAACAAATGGAATCTCCGGTGCGATTCCTTGTTTAAGATCGTTAAGTAAAGGAGAGTGATCCAGAACGTTGATGTCGTTGTTCGCCCCAGAAGTACCAAAGTGTAGGATATTCATGAACTAATAAACACAAGATTTGGTGGCTATATGGATCGAACAAGGAAGAAGCTAGAGAGAGAAAGAAGTATGGAACCTTTAGAGAGATAAACCAAAAAAGAAAAATGAATTGAAAGCTTGCAAAGGTCCAACCCTCTCCACATGTGGAGAGGGGTATTTATACTTAGCCTACTTACTTTATCCCTAGTGGACTGTGGAGCGAGCTGACAGTGGGTAAAGACCCGACTCACTCCACAATATTAATTAACTACTTTACTACTAATATTACTTGTAATACTACGAGCTATTTGATACAAGAGAGTGCTCGGGGTGACCGAGTCTTCAACTGAATATTTATATTCCTAACAATCTCCCCCTAAGGGAGGTCACCCCGATAACAATGTTCTTAATTCAAGCACTCTATCCATGAAACTTGTCTTTGTAGCTCGTAGACATTGATTCTTCAGACTTTAGTAATCATTGTGCCTTCAGCAGTGGACTTTTGATGACTTCTCCTTTGTCTTGGATGATTTAGAGCATTCTTCGAAAATATCATCCAACATGTATCTTCAAGTCATCTTTTATCAGTATGTCTCCAAGTGATGAAGTATTCTTTGAGCCGACATGCTCACACTATTTGGTGTCATGATCTTTAGCATCAGAGTTTTCAGAAGCCGTGTTAAAGGTCTTTTAGGTTGATCATGACTTTGTTGAGTTACAATGATGATGTAGTGTGAACATGTGGTAGATGTTTGGCATCTTTTCTGCAACCAGCTACAACAGCAACCAGCTACAGCATTCCACAGCTACAATCGCCAGATGTTCCTGCATACGACAGTTAGCAACAAATCGACCGGTACTTACAGGTTCGGACTTCGAGATTGTTAACAGCATAGTGTGAAAACTCTCTCTAATCCTTACCAAGACCGTTCCTAATCGAAAACCCACAGAGGGCTTTTTAAGATCATACCGTAGTATATCAACGATTAGGTGAGTCGCTGGAGATCACTCCACGACTGTAGACCGTTTGAAACCGCCGCGACCACTAAGCGTAATCCACGAGGAATTACCGAAGTGACCTGCTTTCAGGGCTGTTTGATGTTGACCCTGGCAGGAATTTCCATTCAATCATTGAGAATTACATTAGTAATTCTCTCATAAATGTTCTGGCAGATTGCTAAGATCTGCGTAGGACTCTTAAGTTTACAACTGGTGTCCTTAATGTTGAACAACCAGTGTATAAGTAGCATGTGTTCCTATGAGATCTTATTATGCATCTTGTGGCTCTAGACTCTATTGTGCGTTTTGATTTGGTGATCGGAGGCTGGAAAGGACTGCCACCTTTTCAATATCATCTAACTCGGAGTGAGAGAGACGATAGAAATGTATTGAGCTCCGTGACAATTGAAACAAGAGTCCTTTGAGGGACCTTGAGTGGCTAGGGAGGGTTGTGCAGCGTATCACTGGGTCCATGATACTTTGTCTTCAATGCCAGCAATCATCTAAGTGATTCTGACAGCATATGAATTGACCCGGTTTCTGCCTAAGTTGTAAGGAGGGCTTCTTTCTTTTCACCCTTTATCTTTACAATTCTTTTTCATTCTTCAACCCCTTCAGTGCTTACCGAGACTTCATAACTAGCACCTTGTTAGGTTTGTTCCAATACTAGCTCCATCTCAGTCGGCACTCTTCCCTTATTCACTTTTCTCCTTTTTTTTATAATCATACCTAAGGACTTCTACACTAACTAGTGGATTATCCCTGGGTAGATCCCTCCGGCTCTGGCGGGATCGTGGGAACTTGAGCCTAACCTAACCATCCTTATAACTCCATGCATTAATTAAAATGGTCGGTCTTTGGTATTCATCCACGATTGCCAAACCAAATCTTTGAAAAATCTCTCAAAGTGTTCATGATTCTGAAACACATTTTTGCAAACACTTGAGAGTTTTATATTTTTCAAATGCTCCCCCTCAACATGTGCTCAAATGATTGTTTTATAAATTTGCACATGTCAGGTAAAGCTCGCACTTATGAATTGATTGATTTTCCAAGAACATGATCATCGCGAGACACGCTTACATCACTAGTAAACTAGCTTGAAATTATTACCCGTCCAGATCACATTCAAGGAAGATCGCTCGAAATCGGTACATTCTACTCAGACACGTCCTTTGCGAGACACGCTTACATCACCAGTTAAACTGGCTTGAAATTATTACCCGTCCAGGACATATCCTTTCGACTACTGACTTTAGTTATCGTCAATTCATTAGTGAAGTCTGAGCCTTGCTTATGTAAGATGCCCAATCCTTTATGTTTTGTTGAAAACCATTTGCTTCCCCTCAATATGTGCATCGATATACGAAAGAATTTAGCACATATGGAAGAGCTTGCTTTTACGTCCAAAACATTTTGCTCCCCCTCAATATGTGCATTGATATACAAAGCAGTTTAGCACATACGGGAGAGCTTACATTTATTTCCAAATCATCACATTTTATCAGAATTTCATATTTAAATCACATTCTCTCCCCCGATCAAAAATTTCAAACCATTTGAGATTTGTGATCCCAATTGATTTAAATAAGTTTAGAAAATTTGGGAGAAAATGTGGTCAGGTTTAAATGTATTCTGATTTAGGAGCATACTATGCTCCCCCTTAAACCACGAGAGAGTGTCACTGCTGATGTTGCACAAATTTGGCAAGGTGTCAGAAATTTGAAAAAATATTCTCCCTCTCAATTAATGACCCGTTTTCTATTTAAAGAGCTGTAGTCATTCAATTGAGCGACGAGTATTTGTGAAAATTTAATTCAATTTACCACCTTGTGTAACATCAAGACTCTCTTGAAGAATCAAACAAGATAAAGAGTCTGATGTAAAGAAGACTTCTCTTCTTATACAAGAAATGATGCACTGAAACGTACATCAGATCGGGTAACATGGATATAAAGTAATCCATGCCCAGGTGAACATCACCCAGTCGGTGGAACAGCCGTCCTTTTGGCGACGTGCTTTCCACAATGTATAGAGCGGGTTGCAGTATAAAGTAACTGCAAACCATTAAGACATGTTTTAACCGATTAGTTGTAACTTCTGCTCGAGCTTCATTTAAAGACCCGTGTCATTATTGAATGACATTTCTAGGCCCGTAAATGTTATCGATAAACAGAAGACATGCCTAGGTGAGACTATTTTTGGAATTTTCTGATTTTTCGATTTTTTTATTTTTATTTTTTATTTTTTATAGATTTTATATTTTTCTCTTTTTTTTTTTTTTTTTTTTTTTTTTTTTTTTTTTTTTTTAAGATATATACAAGAATATAAAAGGATATGAGAGGATAACCCTTTACTCCTCCTTTTCCTCCTGAAGACACTTGAGAGTTTCTGGAGATAAGCTCTTCATTCCAAGACGCGGGAGAATAAACTGAAACCTTTCTCTCGGGAGTGCCTTAGTGAAGATGTCTGCTAGCTGAAACTCTGTCCTCACAAAATACAGCTCCACGATTCCCCTTTCAACCTGTTCTCTGATGAAGTGATGCCTGATGTCGATGTGCTTTGACCTGGAGTGCTGAACATTGTTGCAACAAAGTGCAATGGCGCTTTTGTTGTCACAATATAGAGGAATTTTGTTGTATGAGAATCCATAGTCTGATAGTTGTGATCGCATCCATAGAATTTGTGCACAACAAGCCGACATAGCAATGTATTCCGCTTCAGTAGAAGATATGGATGTGCTCATTTGCTTCTTCGAAGACCAACTAACCAACTTTTCCCCTAAAAACTGAGCTCCTCCTGAAGTACTTCGACGAGTGTCCTGACACCCCGCATGATCTGCATCAGCATAAGCCGTTAACTCCATGGCTGTGTCCTTAAGATACCAGAGACCCATATGAACTGTTCCTTGAAGATATCTGAAAACCCTTTTTACTGCTTCTAGATGCTTTTTGGTGGGTTTGGATTGATATCGTGCACACATGCATACAGCAAATAGAAGGTCTGGCCTGCTTGCAGTAATGTACATTAAGGATCCAATCATGCTTCTGTACTTCGTTTGATCGACTGGAATCCCTGACGGGTCTTCATCTAGATTAGATCTGTCAATCATGGGAGTATCAACTGGCTCACTTGAATCGAATCCAAACTTTTTCAAGATCTCATATGCATATTTGGACTGATTGATGAAAATGCCTCCGGGACTTTGAGATACTTGTAATCCTAGGAAGAATGACATTTGTCCCATCATCGACATTTGAAACTTGGAGCTCATCTCTTATGAAAATCTATCACATTCACTAGGGTCAGATGAAGCAAATATGATGTCATCTACATAAATCTGAACAAGTAGTAGATGTTTGCTTTTCTTCCTGGTGAACAATGTTAGATCAACTACACCCTTTGAGAATCCACGAGCTAGAAGAAACTTGGACAATGTATCATACCATGCTCTAGGTGCCTGCTTCAACCCATAAAGAGCCTTCTTCAAGCGATAAACATGCGTAGGATGTTCAGCGTCCACAAATCCTTCAGGTTGGCTCACGTAGACTTCTTCCTTTAAGTCCCCATTCAGGAAAGCTGTTTTGACATCCATCTGGTAGACTATCATATTTAGACTTGCAGCATTGGCCAGGAAGATTCTAATAGCTTCAATTCTAGCAACTGGAGCAAATGATTCTTCAAAATCAATGCCCTCTTCTTATCTGTATCCTTTAGCAACTAGACGTGCCTTGTTCTTTAAAACATCACCATGCTCATCAAGTTTTACCTTGAAGATCCACTTGAGAGCAATAATCATAGCACACTCTGGAGGAGGCACTAATTCCCATACTTCAAGTCGATCAAATTCATGGATTTCGTCTTGCATGGCCTCGAACCAACAATCTTTGGTCATTGCATCTTTGACATCTTTTGGTTCGACTTTAGACAGTACAGAATTGAAGAAACACCACAATGCATCTGTTGCCAGTTGTTTACGAGTGGATACAGGACGAGAAGGATTGCCGATGATGTTGTCAATTCGATGATCGTTGGTCCATTTTCTGAGATGGTCATGAGGTTGAGGGTTTTGGATTGATGTTGCCGTGCTGTGTTCTTCGTGAGAGGACATGTCTGATGAGGGTTCAGGAGCAAATATGTTCTCAAAAGGAACGTTATCGATAGGAGCAAAAGGATTAACTTCCAAAGAATGATCATCTGCAGATTCTTGTTGCACCGGAGAGGATTGAGTATTTGACGTTGTGGGTGATTGACTTGCAGCAGGAGCATTGAAACTGATTGAGACTGAAGCTGGATGGTTTTCTGAGCCTTGTGGAACTTGAACATCCGCAGCGTCAGGTGCAGCTACTGCATTTGTGATTGTTTCATTTGTTGGCTCAAAGTATTCGCCAAACATAGGATCATATAGCCTCTTCAACTCCTTACTCGTTGGTGGAACGAAAGACTCTGCAGGCGTGTGATTCTGTACAAGCCCTGAACTAATTGGTCCAGGTGTCAAAAGTTTAAGATCGGGTCCAGAACTGGTTTGTCCTGAAACAGTTTGCTCACTTAGCTCGTCGAACGTGACATGGATGGTTTCCATGATTTGTCGGGTTCTCTGGTTGTAGATTTTGTACCCTCTACGGTCTGGTGCGTATCCAACAAAAATACCTACATCTGCTTTAGCTTTTAACTTTCCCAAGTCTTGACTATCATTAGTTGGATAGCAAAGAGCACCAAACACACGAAGAAATGATAAATCTGGCTGCTTGTTGTGAATTAACTCATAGGGAGTCTTCTCATGAATGGGATGAATCAGAGATCGGTTTTGGGTGTAGCATGCAGTTGCAATGGCCTCTGCCCAGAGAAACATCGGTGCCTTTGAAAATATAAGCATGGTTCTTGCAGCTTCTACTAGAGTACGGTTTCGCCGTTCAACGACTCCGTTCTGCTGAGGAGTGCGAGGTATACTTTTCTGATGTGTGATGCCAATATTTTCATAAAAGTTTCTGAGTTGTTGATTGACAAACTCAGTTCCATTATCAGTGCGGATGATTCTGACAGTCTTGTTAAGCCTTACTTGCAGCTGTTTAATCAGCTTAATGATCACCTCTGGAGTCTCATCCTTGGTTCTCAAAAACTTTACCCATGTGAACCGAGAGAAATCATCTACTATCACCAGAATATATTTCTTTCCATTTATGCTTTGTACTCTCATTGGACCGCATAGATTCATGTGGAGGGTATGAAGAACTTCCAAGTTGGTGTTGACGGTTTTGGGTTTGTGGGTTTGTTTCTTGCTTTTGCCCAGTTGACATGCAGAGCAGAGATGATATTTTTCATATTTTAATCTGGGCATTCCTCTAACAAGATCTTTGCGGGAAAGATCATTGATGGTACCGAAGTTCAGGTGGTTCAAACGACGATGCCATAGCCAAGATTTTGTTTTAGAGGCTTTTGAAAGCAAGCATATGGGAGAGGACTTCAACATTTCTTCAATTGATATGGTGTATAGATTTGTACCCCGACTACCCTTGAGAAGATCTATACCATCCAATTCTCTGACGAAACATGTGTGTTTTCTGAAAGCCACTTCCAGATCAACGTCACAAAATTGTCCCACAGAAAACAAATTGTGCCCTAATCCTTCCACATAGTAAACCCGTGAGATCACACTGTTACCAAACACATAATCTCCATAACCCATAATCGCACCAAAGTGGTCATTCCCGAATCTAACTGTCCCGATAAACTTTTTCACAAAGTTCTTGAGCCGTGAGCGATCCCCAGTCATATGTTTTGAGCAGTCTGAGTCCAAATACCAAAGGACGATTTGTACGACCTGCATTTGAAACCAGACAACAATGGATAACTGAAATATGTGGATCCCCACTGGAATTTGGGGTCCGTTTGGTCAGTACACACAAGTTCTGGAACATTAGTCTTTTCTAATATTGATGCCTCTACAGTGGGAACTACTCTAGAGTTATCAAGGGACCTATTAGAAGGGCTATGTGTTCCTAATGGAAGGATTCGACCCGTTGGTCTCCATTCTTTAATCTTCACAATTTTATGTTCATTCAACTTAGGCAATGGATTCTTGTTTCCTAAACTGAACTTCCTTCCAGTGGGTCTCCATTGATACCCAACCTTAGTGAAGATTTTTCTTGTGGCTTTCCAACTTTTCACATTACTTTCAGTTTTCCTAACATGCATAATATGGGGTGGTACATGAGATATCAGAGACGACACAACACATTCATCATGATTAACAGAAATTAAGCATTCGTCACATGTTTTACAGACCATTTTAGAATTCGAATTAATTACAGTACTTTTGATACTAGAATCAACACGATTCCATCGAGTCGTTACAAACTTATTGTTCCTAGGTTGGACTTCTACTCTTTTCTTGTGATCACACTTAGCCGGCGCAGTCCTATCATTCCTTGCATTGCCTTTAGGCTTTGACCCGCTAGCTTGGGTGTCACTTCTTACTCCTGTAGAAGTAATGATGGGAACATTAGTTTGCTTTACTAACACATGCTTTCCTGATAATGATGTGCTAGGTTCTGATGTTCTTGGTGGTAAATCAAAGGACACATGCTTGTTCTTAATAGTGGACGATGAGGCACCTAAGCTATCCTTTTGGTAACTGGACCTAGGACCCGAGCTAATAGCATATTCTAGTTGTTCCTGGATCCTTTTTATGAGGACACATGCATAACCTCTTGCCTTATCAAGTGGTATTTCAGTTCTATCCTCTTCAACTACCTCACGAAGTGTGTCAAGGCCCTCTCTAAGATGATCGAGATATGTTTGATGGGCAAAGCTATTATTTCTAAGGTTAAATGGAATACGCCCAACATCAACATCATACTTTTTACTAGCAGTAGCCTTTGGTGCATCACAATTACAAGTGGTGCATGGCATTTTACCTTTCACCTGAGCCTTAAGATTCTCAATTTCATTTGTCAAAGAGGTTATCTGATCATTGTGATTGCTTCTTGTAACTTTAATAGAATCATATAACTCTTTGAAATGTTGTTTGACCTTTGAATTTTCTTCTCGATAACACTCATTTTCATGATGTAACTTATTTATGGTGTTTTGATATTGAAAATTCTGAGAATCTGAAGACGAAGGTTTATTGGTGCCATACACATCACACTTGTTGGATTTCAATTGGGCAATTTGGGCCCTCAGCAGTCAAATCGTGTTCGTGTGAGCTTGAATTTTCTCATCTCGTTTGCTTAATTCAAAATAAGTATCAAATTCAGGAGCATCCAAGGATGTCTTGTCATTTGATATTTTATGTTTTTCATTTAAATGTTGATGTTTCATTTGCAAATTTAGATAATCAACTTCTAATTTTGAAAAACGTTTAACCATATTATCATGGTCATCATTTTGAATTTTTTCAAGCAATTTTAAATTCTCCCCCTCAAGCTCAACAACACGATTCTGGGTGACATTTAACGCAATAGCATACTCATTAAATTGAAAAGCAGACAATGCAGAATCAGTAGCAGTGTAAAATACATCTTGTGCAATACATTTAGCAATCAAATTGTCATTAGTAATGAGTATGTTTTTTCTTTCAATCTCACGACTCTTAAGTTCTATTGCATATTCATTCACCTCATTTTCCATGTCTTTAAACACTACTTTCATTTCTTTTATTTCTGTGTTGAGGGCAGTTTGCAGCCCTTCAAAATGTTCTTTAGTAGTTTAAAGAATGGCATGACCTCAGTTAAGTAACACCTTTTTGCATGTTCAAAACACCTTTCCCCCTCAGTAATGCCGGTTGGTGTGATTCTCTTCTTACATGTTTTATCAAAATCAGCAAACAGTTGCCAAAGCACATATAAGCTAATAAAGGTTTTGCATTCAGTGGGAAGAGACAAAGGCACCAAATTCCTAGGTGTATTGGAGGATACACCGTTATGGACGTAACTTTTCTAATGAGAGGGGTGTTGCCCTTAAGTTTTTCTTCTTTAAGTTTTTCATTATCTTGTTTCCAGAATATCTGTTCAGGTGTTAACTTCTTTTGAGGAGCAAACACAGTCAAACGATTTTCCTCACTATAGTCATGGGGCTTGATTATTATTCGTCTGGCTATGCACTCGGGATCCCTCATTTTCTCATTCATTTTTTCCCTTGTTCTCTCACTTATCTCATCCTCCTCTTTAGTGTAGATATGCTCAGGCGGGTCATGATTAGACATAAACATCACATTAGAATCATTTAATGCAGGTTGGGCTATCTTAGCAATCTCATGAATAGCTAATTTAGATCTACCTACATTGCTTTCACTATGCTTGTCACTTAACTTTCTGTGCTTATACATCATTTGGGCAGTCTGTCTGGTTTGGTCTTGTGTGTACAACTTATCCTCAAGCTTATTTTTTAAGGTTTTGAGCCTAGAGAAATCATTTAAGAGTTCATTTTCTTTTTCTTTGAATTCTAGCTTAAGTGTAGTTATACACCTTTGTACTTCCTGTTTCTGTTTGACAGACTGTTCTAGCTGACTTTTCAAAGAATTCAACTCTTGTTTTAATGTTTCTTCTCTTACTCTAGACTCTTTAATAAGTGTACTCATTTGACCTTCTAATTTCTGCTCACGTTCATTAAGCTCAAACTTAGCACGCTGTTCGTACATAGCCACTTGTTCTTTATAAATGTTTAGTCTAGTGATCAAGTTATCATCAGGTGCAAGTACTGTACTTTCACGTGTGCATGCATTATCTATTTCACGTGTAATTTCTATGGCACACAAGTCATCAACAACACAAGCATCATTTACAACAGAAGATTCAGCATTTTGTACATCATGCACATTTTTCTGACTCAAATATTGTTCATATGGAATCATATAGCTATTATCCATGTCAACATTATTTGAGTCAGAGACAATTGCCTGTTGTACTTCGATGGGAAACTTTTGTTTATCAACTATTTCATATGTGTCATATAATCTTAGTACCTCAGATATCACAGAAGCATTTGAAGAACCAGCTTGTTGAGATGGAGAGGCCAAGGACGACAACTTGGCCATGAAGATAGTTTGAGCAGTTGGTTCTTCATCCACATCAGAGTCAAATGCATCACAATCATCAGCTTGGAAGATATTAGGATCATTGAGTGCCATATCTTGGACTGGTTGCTCATCCACATCAGCATCAAAAGTATTACCCCCATCACCAGCCAGAAACAACAATTCTTCCTCATCCAATACTGCTCCATTCTCTTGAGCCTGCATCAACAGCATCTTGTCCTTGAAGTAATCTGAGTTCTGATGTCATTTTGGTTGATTGCAGTTTCTTGCAATATGTCCCAGACCTCCACAATTATAGCACTTGATCTGTTTCCCTTGCCCCTGGTTGGCATTCCCAGCCCTGTTCTGCATAATACCTCGACCCATGTTTCTGCCAGCTCTCCCTTGCACATTTTGAACCACAATTTTTCCATCCTCCACCATTGCAAGATTTCGCGGGTTGGATGAATTTCTTAACTGATTGTTGGTCTGAGGAAGAGAAGCTTTGAACTGTTGAACAAGTAACGATACTTGATTGGTGAGGTTATCAAGCATTTTATCAGTCTGAGTATAGCCTGAGTCAAGTTGAGGACTCATAGCAGATGATGGTGATAGAAGTTGAGGATGTCCTTGGTTGGATGATGGTTGAAAGTTTGGTACAGCAGTTGCCATAAATGCTAGTGGATCATTGGAAGTGGATGGATTCAACTTTTCTCTTAACACCCGATCAAAGACAGCATGCTTCTCATGTTGTTGAAGATAGGCATACAGCTGTTCATAGTTGGTATCCCTCAGACCTTTGTTGAGTTTGACAGCAGTAACGAATCTGTCCCATTCTGGAGTCATATTGTTCACAAACTTGGAGTTAAGTTGGATGTTGGGCATAGTCATTCTAATTATCCTTATGTCATTTACCAACTTATGGAATCTCACATAGTAGTCTGTAATATTCTCTCCGGGGTTCATTTTGAAATGTTCAAACTCATCATACAATTGAGATTCCCTGTCTTCCTTTGTCAGTTCTGACCCAGCCAACAGCATCTTCACATTGTCCCATACTGCCTTGGCTTCTGTATTGAAGTTGATGAGTTTGTAGACATCCTTTGGAAGACCTTGAATGATGATATTTGAGGCTCTAATATCAGCATCATACCTCTTCTTTTCCTCCTCAGTAAGATCATTGTAAGTGCGAGGTCTGTCAATACCAAGTATGACAGTGCCATCTTCACCAGTTGTTACAGCATCTCTGGTAGTACCCATCTGAAATGGTCCTTCATCAATGGACTTAAGGATGTTTGCCCCATTTTCTTTTCCCAAGCAATAAAGTCGTATTCTTTGTGCCCACGACTCATAGTCGGTCCTATCAAGCATAGGTGGACGGGTATCGGACCCAGCTGCTTGAATATCATCTGAAGCTGTGCTCGTCATTAAGTCAGAAGTTTAAACCGCTAAAGTGCAACTCAACACAAACCACTAATAACAAGCCGCTAAAGCTGAGAACCAAACCTCTATCACAAGTCTAACCGCTAAAGTAAACCGCTGAAATAGCTAACTAAACCGCTAAACTCAAACCTCTGAAACACAGACTAAGCCGCTAGTATCAACCCGCTGAACCAGAAGTATCAAGCCGCTGAAGGTCGAACTGCTAACAGTTAAACCGCTGAGGATTAAACCGCTGAACGCTAACCCGCTGGAAAATTAAACCGCTGAGACTAGACCCGCTACAATCTAACCAGCTGATAATTAACCCGCTGAACCTAAACCGCTGGACAACTAACCCGCTGAGACCAAAGCCGCTGAACTTTAACCCGCTGATACTTAACCCGCTGAGACCTAAACCGCTGGATGATTAACCCGCTGAGACTAAAGCCGCTGAACCTTAACCCGCTGATACTTAACCCGCTGAAACCAGTAAACCACTGCCACAAATCGACAAACCGTAAACCTCTGCCACAAAATGACAAACCGCTAGTTGACAATTTCTGACAAACCGCTGCCACTAGTTGACAAACTGTCCTTTTCAGTGCAGTTTGTCCTTTTCCAGAAACGGATAAACTACAAACCGCTATTAGCCAAGCCGCTGGATCAGAACAGCTGAATATGGTAAACCGCTAACAAGAAACTTAAGCAGACTATCAAACCGCTGCGAAGAAGCTTTGTACGAACAGCAACCCGCAAGCATGAAACTCGACAGATCTTCCACAAATAACTCACCAACACTGTTGTGACTTATCAAGAACGATCTAGGACACCTCTATAAACCTAAAAGTACAAGTATTACACTACTTTAACCACAAAACAAGATCAAACAAGGGTCTTTCCTTACCTATTTGTTCGAACCAAAAAACACCCAAAAACCAAACACGAATCTGAATATGCACTACACGAATCTAACCATGGCTCTTGATACCAATTGTAGGATATTCATGAACTAATAAACACAAGATTGGGTGGCTATATGGATCGAACAAGGAAGAAGCTAGAGAGAGAAAGAAGTATGGAACCTTTAGAGAGATAAACCAAAAAAGAAAAATGAATTGAAAGCTTGCAAAGGTCCAACCCTCTCCACATGTGGAGAGGGGTATTTATACTTAGCCTACTTACTTTGTCCCTAGTGGACTGTGGAGCGAGCTGACAGTGGGTAAAGACCCGACTCACTCCACAATATTAATTAACTACTTTACTACTAATATTACTTGTAATACTACGAGCTATTTGATACAAGAGAGTGCTCGGGGTGACCGAGTCTTCAATTGAATATTTATATTCCTAACACAAAGAAAGCATGCCATATCCATACGTCTTGTGACGCAACCGCTTCCAGCAAAATGAACGGAGTCGAACCATGATCACGTCTAACATATTGACCTTTGTGTGCATTCGGACAACCAAACCACTCCCAATCTGTACAGTCAAGGCTTCCTAACATACCCGGAAAGCCGTGTATTTCTTCGTGACGTTGATAAAGCTTTATGACATCAGTCATAGTGGGTTTTCTCAAATACTCTGGACCAAAAATATCCATAACAGACTTACAGAAATGATCAAATGATTGACGAAAAGTTTTTTCACCCATCTGCAGATACTCGTCTAAAGCATCAGGAACCGCGCCGTATGCCAATTGACGAATTGCGGATGTGCACTTCATCAACGCTAAAATGCCTTCTTTTCCGGTACAATCAACATTACTACTAAAAAATGGATCATGGATAGTTACCTCCCGAACTATCCAGTTGAAAAGAGTTCGACTCATTCGGAACCTCTTTCAGAAACAACGTTCATCGTAGAACGGGTTCTCAGAAAAATAGGCGTCGACTAAACGTTCATGAGCACCATAATGATCTCGTTGAAGGCGTTTTATCGCCGGGTGATTTGCGTTTCGTGTATTGTTAAAAAACGACAACGATCTTGCAATAAATTTGAATCTCCGACTTGTAACTTCTTGTTCTTCTTCTGAGTCGGTGAACATAATATCGGAATTCATTTGGAAAATAAAAGGAATGAGATATATGTTGTTTGAATGGAATGAGATATATGTTGTTTGAATGATATATTGAGAAGATATGTATAAATATGATGGGTTTTGTGTGTATTTTATAGAAGAAAAATAGGGGGTGTTGAATTTTTTTTTTAACTTGCAACGTATACATTTACAAAAAATTGGCAGCATCTTCTATGTTCATAATAGTGAACCGTTCACCATAATAGTTCTTGGAAGAAGTGAAATACGCGTGAAACATGGTGAAAGGCAAGGCAAGTTCGCGCGTTTGATGGCCATAGTGGTGAGATTTTTTGCCCTTGCCGAGCAGTCTTATACTACATCAAAAAGCTACTTTCATCTTCCCAAGACCTAAAATGAATAGATAATCATAATCCTAAATAATCCAATGTATAAAATATAACTGAATTTCAATGTACATAAAATAAATTAAAAATAGTCATGATCATAGGTTTTTAATGTAAATTACTCCCCCCGTCCCATAATAAGTGTCCAATTTGATTTTTTTGTTATTTTTATTCAACTTTGACCTTAAATGTTTTTATTTGTGTTATATAATACTTGATGAAAATTATATCAATGAAAATGCATTTAAAATTCAATCCATTCATATATTTTGCATTAAGGTCAAAGTTGAACAAGTTATACCGTAAAAAGCCAAACTAAACACTTATTATGAGACGGATGTAGTAGTAGTTTTCGGTTATCATAATAATTTTTATTCAAATGTTTTCCGATGAGGTGTTAATTTGCATTTAGGAATATATTATCGTTGGGAAAATGATTTGTATGCTTAATAAACATGCCTAAAGATGTGCCTAATGGTAAGATTGTGACACTTGACAAGATAAATGGTGAAAATAATGAGAAAGAAAATAGATATAACATGTGTCAAATAAAGAATTGATTAGGCATGTCTTTAGGCATATATTTTAGGCATCTATATCACTACTCATTACCGTTGTTCCTGATTTACTTATCTCGACTTATTTAATTTCTTTGAATGATTTTCAAACTTTCTTTCATTATTGAAAGATGCTTGAGATGTGTTGTACGGTATGCATCAATTGTAGTACAATTTAAAATTTACTCTAAGACAAAGAAATCTGCTGTATATGAAAGAGTAAGATTAAAAAGGGTTGACCATGATTAATTTCATACAAAGGTTGTGTTTGACAAGGCACTTGGGGGAGGGAGTCATCACTTTCATCCCTCCAACCCTCCCAAATTTTATCTAATCAAATCCCTCCACCTTATTTCAACCCTCAACCCAACCTTTTTTTACTGGCGCTCATCACTTTCAACCCTCCCAATTTTTTTTTTTTAAATATTCATAATTTGTCCTTCAAATTTATAAATTTGCAAAATTAACCCTTCCAATACTAAACAATTATATAAAACAAACAAACATTTTATTCATAACTGAAATTAAAAGTACAATTCATAAAACAAACAAACATTTTATTCATAACTGAAAACAAACTACATAACTTAATCTTCCGGGTCATCGAGGTATGGTAAATCTTGAGACGCCACATGCTCCGTAAGATCAAATTGAAGACGATGATGGATGTGTTCATCTAGTAACTCCGGTAGTGCGTTGTCGTCATAAACGGGTTGCACCGGCGGATCCATTATATGAGTCCCTGATATTGCCCTCCCGTCATCTTTTATAATCATGTTGTGCAATATACAACACGCATAAACGATGTTAGTGATCTTTTCGATGGTCGTTTGACGGATCTTGCGATTCAAAATACCCCATTTTCCTTAAGAACACCAAAACATCGTTCGACATCTTTTCTTGCCGACTCTTGAACTTTCTTGAATTTCTTTTCCTTCGCTTCAGTCGGATACGGGAATGCTTTGACATGAGTTGAGTACCTAGGATAGATTCCGTCGGTAAGATAATATCCCCGTTTGTAGTTACGCCGGTTGACAACGAATGATGAGTCGGGAGCCGTTCCATTTCGCTCCCTAAGATACAAACTCGATTGATTCAAAACATTGACATCGTTAAGCGACCCAAGAGGACCAAAAAAAGCGTGCCAGATCCACAAATCTTGTGAAGCAACGGCTTCAAGCATAATTGTCGGGTATGGATACCTCCCACTCTTGTATTGCCCTTTCAAATGCTTAGGACAATTTCTCCAAACGAAATGTGTACAATCAATGCTACCTAGCATACCTGGAAGCTTGTGCCTTTGTTCATGCGCCTGGTACAAGCGTGCAACGTCGTGACTAGTAGGCTTACGTAAGTACTCGCGCCCATATATCTCGATGACCGCAGTGCAAAAATGATCAAGGCATTCGCGTGACGTTCTCGCTGCCATGCATAAGTAGTCGTCAAAGTTATCCGGAGGGTTGCCCGTTCCGAGTTGTTGAATTGCGGATGTGCATTTTTGTAGAGCCGTAAAGCTCTTTTTCCCCCTACCATCTTCACCCTCTTGAAAATACTCGAACCTCTGCTCAATATCACCAACAATTTGTAAAAACAACCTTTTTGACATCCGAAACCTCTCACGAAACAAAGACGGGCCAAACTTCGGTTCGTCAACGAAATAGTCACGCATTAGTGTTTCTTGAGCTTCTTCTCGATACCGCTCGATATAGGTTCGTGTTTCTTGCGTGCTTGCCGTGTCTTCTTCGATCTCGTCAACCACGGAGCACAAAAAAGGTAGCGTACTACCCGTGGATAAGTCCGGTAAGATGGGTAATAGTATCGGGGGCAAAAAGGAAGAAGAAGAAGATGAAGATGATGATGATGATGATGACATTTTTTTTTTTGGTTGTTAATTTGTGTTTGAATGTGTTTTTGTGGTTTGTTTGATTTTTGTTTGTGAAAAATGGTTGTTGTTTCCTTCGGTTTAAATAGGCAGCCAAGGACCAAGAAAAATTTTTTTTTTTTTTTTAGTTGGAACGCTCCTCCAACGTTCCTTTTACAATTTCAAAACAAACCCCAAACGGTCATATTTGCTCAGCGAGCTTATAGCCCGCAGATGGAACCCGCCAGGCCAGCCCGCAGTCGCGGCGGTGGTGTTCCCATCTAACCCGCATAGCCCGCTGCCCAGCCTGAAGGCCACTCCTCCTACCCTTACAGATGTTTACATGTAGAGTTGCAAACAAACCAAACTTTTATCAAGCAACTCGAGCTCGAGCTTGAGCTTGACTTGATCGAGTCGAGCTTTTATCGAGTTCAAGCCCAAGCCCGAGCCCAATAAACAAGCTCGAAACACATAAGGAGCCGAGTTCGAGCTTTAATAGCTCGAGCTTTTATCGAGCTTTCTAGAACATAGATATTTTTAGTATACATATTTTAAACAACTTAAAAATAACGTAAATATTGGTATAATAAACAAATATTTGTGGGAGGACCATTTAAACACTAATTCTTCCGAATGTTTTGTATAAGTTTCTTCTTGAGTTCATCGCATATTTTATTGAATTTATTGATGAGCTTAACTATCAAATTTAATGTTTATATATGAATTCAAGCATTTCGAGCCAAGCTCGAGCCTTACACGAGCCAAGCTCAAGTTTGGATGATTAAAACTCGTCAAACTATCAGGCCAATCTCAACCCTACCCTTATAAATTTCAAGCGAAGCTCAAGCCTTGTCAAGCTCGAGCTCGGCTTGACTCGATTACACTCCTATTTACATGGGCTTGAGCTTTTAAAATAAGTTAGCTTATAAAATAAGTTTTGTTTATCATAGATGCTTATGGAAGCATTTATGGCATAAGGCTTCATAAGCCCAAGCCAATTGAAACAGACTTATAAAAGCTTATAGTTAGTTAAAATACTGGGTATGTTTAGTAAAAGTAACTATTGATCGAACTAGAGATGGAGTTGTAGATATAGATGGAGATTATAAAAGAATATTATTTTTAAAAGCTATATGAAATAGCATTTAATTTTCAAATATTATTTAAGTTTTTTTTTTTTTTTAATTTATGTTTATCAAATGAAAATTGTATTTTAAGTGAGTTTTTTTTTTCTTTTTTTAAAAAAAAAGAAAAAAAAAAAAAAAAAAGCATAATTTCTCAATAATCGTTTGTACCAAACATACCCTATATCTATAATGAATTATCACCCAAAAGCTGAAAATTTATATGAATTTAATTTGATGTATTTTTATGCGATTTTATATTAATAAGATTCAGCTCCAACTAATTCGCCAAACAGTTTTATGAAAATATAAACTTCATCTTCCAAATTATAATATAAGCTGCAGCTCCAACTCCAACCTCAACTTCAACTTCAGGTCTAGACTATTTCACCAAGATACCTATTGTTCAACAATTAGTTTCTCCTTAATTATGGGTGTCAATTCTCGACATGACATGATAAACGACATGAATTTGACACGAAGTTAAACAAGTTTATGTTGAGGATAAACAAGTTTGTTGCAAAAACATATCAGCCCGTTTAATAAACGAGTCGTGTTTAGGTTGAATAATAAATATTAAACAGGTCAACCCATGAACATGTTTAAGTATATAAGCCTCTAAAAATAAAATATACAAGTTAGATTTTATGTTGGATTTGAATTAAATGTATTTTACTATGTATTTAAATGAGTGAATTACGATTATAACTCATATATCATTAAAATTATTGTATAGTTATTTTTATGTTATTTCTATTTTTTTTAAATCCTTATATCATTTTTGCATTTAAAGTAGTTAAATCGACAAACTACCAACCCTATTCGTCGCTTGACCTACTTACTTAAACATGTTAAACGGGTCGCAAATGAGTTGCACGTTTTATATATGTTTGGGTTAAAGTTAATTTTCTTGACACGATTAATAAATATGTCATTTTTTTGTAAAAGTTATGATAACCTGTCAACCAACGAACCCAAATATATCAACCAAATATGACTCGATTGGCACCTCTATCCATAACGATGGAAGTCCACTTTTGAACTTTGAGTCGATTGAAGGGTTGGAAGGGAACATAGAAAAAAGTCAAAATGGAAACAATAATACTGACACTTTTAAAAGGGCATCGGTACCTTCTGGAATTAAATAATGAAAACTCGATTTTAGTTTGGGACGATTATTGTTTTATTAAAGTATTTAACTGATTAACTTAAAATCAAGTGGCAAACAAAGTAAGCACAACAAATTATAATTATAACGGAAAAGAAAGAATGTGAATCATGTGGAGATATAGAATTAAGCTTTGTTTTGATCTTAAACCTTCATGGAAGGACATACTTACGAAAAAATATCAAAGTCCTTACACATTTGATGATACTTCAAAAGAATATGAAATATTGAAATCGAACCTAAAGTCGATCATTTGGGGATATCAAGGGTGCTTTTTTCAACTAAATGCACGAGCTACTAAGCTACTCCGTAAGAAATTTTTTCTAACAAAAACAAGCTCATATACGCTTCCAATAAAATTTAAACTTTAGTTTCAACTCCAACATCCGAAACACGCCTGAGGAAAATGAAACAACTTCTAAGGCCTCACGGAGTGGCAACGGGCTGGGCTAACCCGCTGGGGAACACCGCCGCCGACCCAGCGGGTTGGAAATCACGGGCTGGACAAGCAGCAGCGGCTTGGCAACGGGCTGGGCAAATTCGACCGTTTGAAGCAATAATACAAACGCTCCATTTTGTGCAACGGCTCAAAAAAAA
Organism: Artemisia tridentata subsp. tridentata; assembly: GCA_021014915.2. Classification (NCBI taxonomy): domain Eukaryota; kingdom Viridiplantae; phylum Streptophyta; class Magnoliopsida; order Asterales; family Asteraceae; genus Artemisia; species Artemisia tridentata. Next base: position 151,045,100 of record CP139506.1, read on the forward strand.
AAAAAAAAAAAAAATTTTCCCTCTTTATAAACAACTAAAATCTTCACATATTAAACCACAACTTTCACATATTTAACCCCAAAATCATCACTTTTATCACAAAATGGATTCATCTTCTTCCTCTTCTTCGTATTGTGATCCGCCTTCGCTTTTCGACTCGTCAACGGGGAGCACTTTTAACTTTTTGCAAACGGTCTTAGACGCGTATCAAGACACCGGAAGCTCTACTGACACCCGTAGGTACATTGATCGGGAACGGGTCGAAGCGGGGGAAACACTAATGCTTGACTATTTTGTTGAAGACCCGAAATTCGATGAGTCAGTTTTCCGTCATCGTTTTCGCATGAGCAAAAGGTTGTTTTTGAAGATTGTTGCTGATATTGAAGCCGGGTTCGAGTACTTTCAAGAAGGATACGACGCTCGTGGAAAAAAAAGTTTCACGGCTTTACAGAACTGCACATCGGCGATCAAACAATTGGCGACGGGTGAACCTCCAGACGCGTACGATGAGTATTTATGCATGGCGGAAAGAACATCTCGCGAGACCCTCGAGTATTTTTGTGATGCGGTCATTTTTTTATACGAAGCGGAGTTTTTACGTAAGCCAACATCTCACGATGTTGCTCTCATCACACAAGCACACGAAGAAAGACACCACATTCCAGGGATGCTTGGTTCTCTTGATTGTACACACATCGTATGGGCGAGGTGTCCTAGATACTTAAAAGGGCAATACACGAGGGGTGATCATAAGGTGCCGACTATTATGATTGAGTGTGTTGCTTCTCAGGACTTGTGGATTTGGCACTCGTATTTTGGTCCACCTGGATCGAACAACGATGTGAACGTTTTGAATCAGTCGCCATTGTTTCAAAACGTGCGTAATGGATCCGCACCAGACACTTCATTTACCGTAAATGGACGACATTACAAGCATGGGTACTACCTTACCGATGGAATCTATCCTAGGTGGGCTACGTTTGTTAAGGCATACCGGCATCCGGTCGAAGAGGACGAAAAGAAGTTCAAAAGACTCCAAGAGGCGGCAAGAAAGGATGTTGAGCGGGCCTTTGGTGTTCTCAAGGGGAAATGGAAGATTTTGGAGCGTCCCCTACGGCTCACGACAAAACAGAAGATCGGGAAAGTCGTCGCCACATGTACTATATTGCACAACATGATCATAAAAGACGACGGGAGGGCAATATCACCGGTTCGTATTATCGATCCACCTGCCCCTGTAGCTTATAACCGGAATGTGCTGCGGGAGATACATGACGAAGAAGTCCATCATCGCCTCCGGTATGATCTGACAGCGCATATATCGGGTTTGGACTTAGCATACCTTGATGACCCAGCGGAGCAGCCACCACCGATCGAGACATTGATTTAGGTCTCTTTATGTCGTATTTTATTTTCTAATAATGATGTCGTTTATGTAGTTTTTATTAATTATGTTTAGGTTTATGTAATGTTTATGTCGTTTATGTATTTTTTTTTAGTTTATTTTAATGAAATGTTTAAGTTTTTATTACATAAATGTTTGATTAAATTAAATGAAAAATTTTTTTTTTGGGAGGGTTGAGAATGTGATGAATGCCTAAGAATTAAGTTGGGAGGGTTGGTTGGGAGAGTTGAAAGGGTAAAATAAGTTGGAGAGATGTTATTGGTGGAATTTGGGAGGGTTGGGAGGGTAGGATGTTATGACTCCTTGGGCCCTAAGATAAGTTTTTATGTAGTTTAAATTCCACAAGAAGTTATTGCATTTGTTTCAGAGAAATTATATAAAACTCATACCTCTGTATGAACCTACACACATATGTAAGTGGTTCAACCTTAGTGGTTAAGACTGAGAGTCATGCATTTGAAGTTTGATAAGAGCAGGGGTGCAGTGAGGAACCTTTCACTAGTACAGATTTGGCCTACGGTCACACCAAAAAATGTGTGACTATATGCATATAGTCACACACGTTTTTTTGGTGTGTGTGACAAAAAGTCGCGCCACCGTAGGGTCTATATGGTCACATTGTTTAGTTTGTGACCGTTTTTATTGAAAAAGAGTGACCAAAACCCGAATATGTGTGACCAATTAGGCACAAGTTTTGTTGAATTTATCAGTATGTGTGACTATTTCCCATCCTATGGACACATGAATATATAATAAATGTGACGATTGTGATGATTTAGTCACACAACGTGTGTTGTTTTTTTCGAGTTAGTCACATACAATTTAAAAAATAGTGGCCAAAAGTGTGAATAAGTGTGACCATATGCTGTTTAAAGTGAAGAAATGTGTATTTTGTGTGACTATTGATCATCCAATGGTCACATGAATTTTTAGTTTGTGTGGCCTTTTGTAATATTTAGTCACACAAAGCATGTTTGTTTTGGGTATTTAGTTACATACAATTAAGCATAAAGTGGCCAAAAGTGTGAATAAGTGTGACCATATGCTGTTTAAAGTGAAGAAATGTGTATTTTGTGTGACTATTGTTCATCCAATGGCCACTTGAATTTTATGTTTGTGTGGCTTTTTGTAATATTTAGTCACACAAAACATGTTTGTTTTGGGTATTTAGTCACATACAATTAAGTATAAAGTGGCCAAAAGTGTTAATAAGTGTGACCAAAAGTGTTAATAAATGTGACTATATACATCTTTTAGTCACATTTAAGAAATCAATATATATCAAAACAAATTCAAATATATATCAAAACAAATTCAAATACAATAAAATTGGAATTTATATATATATGAACCAACAGTACTAACTTAATAACTAACAGTTGTAACTAATACACTAGCAGTACTAACAGTTGTAACAACACACTAACAGTTGTAACTAACACACTAAGCAGTACTGTTGATACAAAAGTTGGGCGTTCCTTGTTTCCGTACCAATTAGATCTTAATGCTTGAGACCTGCGCACTAAGAAAACAAAAAGACACCGTTAGGCTTATCGTGGGATTGTCTCCCACGATTATCCTCCGGCGTGAGAGTAAGTAATCGGTTTTAGGGTTTAGTCGAAGAGTTAAGGTTGTAAGTCGTACCTTTGATGAGAGTCGAGAGACTCTTTATATACACACGAAACCCTAGTTGGTTTCGTGCTCCTCACTCCTCAGTGTATCCCGCATAGGTCGGTTATTTGATACATATCTCATAAATAAGAGATATCTTGTATCAAAACCATAAATAACTTTGGGTTTGGGCCATCGTGAGCCCAAACCGTTATCGTGATAGCCCATTCGTGATGGGCTTGAGCCCATTCGTGATGGGCTTAAGTATTAGTAGCGTCCATGGGTCGGGTTTGTGACCCGTATGCGGACTATACGTCATCATGTCCCCCCAGTCTAGTATGCGTAGTGTAACGACTGCGGATGCTAGACTATCAAATGTAGCAAAAATATTCCTCGATGCGTAGCGGGGAAGTTTCAAGTATTTCCCGCCTAAAGAAACCATATAATAAACTAGTCCAAGTACATCCGTATCTCCTTCGTAAATCGTGAGGGGTGGGTGAAAAAGTGCTTCACCTTTTTGCGTCCCAGCCACACGATTGGGGCAAGTGGGGTACGCGTGTCATCCATCCACCCATATGTGTAACCCTATATAAAGGTTAGCCGTCGTGTCACTGTGGTTACCACAGTAAAAATCATCATTTTCCACCATTGTTAAACCTTCAAACAGCGATCAAAAAATCAACAAAAAGCGAAGGTAATAGCGCATGCGCTTGTAAGACTTATTGAAGGTTAATCATGGTTCTTCAATTGTCCGATTTTAATTCCGATATATCTGAGGATAAACGGGTTATCACGGAATTGTTTTCCGTTGTCCGAAACGATCTCCCCAGGTAATCCAAAGCGGCATACAATATTTTTCCAAACGAATCGTTTTACTTGATTACTTGTGATTTTCACAACTGCTTTTGCCTCAATCCACTTAGTGAAGTAATCTATTGCCACAATAAGAAATTTCAGTCCTCCTGCTGCGACAGGGAAGGGACCCGCAATGTCAATACCCCATTTATAGAATGGCCATGGAGAAGTGATAGGCGTTAGCTCTTGTTGTGGTCTGCGTGGGATGGGTCTATGAACTTGGCAGTCGTTGCATTTCTTTATCACATCGCGCGCATCACGGTGCATAGTGGGCCAGTAGTATCCTGAGCGCAATGCTCGTGCTACGACGGATCGTGGTCCTGAATGCATATTGCATGAACCAGCGTGGATCTCTCGGAGTACGTAATCTGCCTGAAGAGGTCTAACGCACCGAAGCCATGGTTGTAGGAATGAGCGCCGATATAAGATACCATCTCTAAGTTCGAACCTCTGCGCTGTGCGCCGTATCCGTCGAGCGTCCTTCTGCGCATCGGGCAATTTGCCCTTGCTTATAAATTCGATAATAGGGGTCATCCATGTAGGATCCTGCTCTTCTATCACCGTAGATATCTCCATCTCCGAGATGGATTTGTTCTTTAGGATCTCCACCAACACTTGTTTTGACAGGTGCGCAAAGCTTGTAGATGCAATCTTGCATAGCGCATCCGCTTTCTTGTTTTCACCTCTAGGAACTTGTTTAATGGTAAACCTGTCAAAACCTTGGATTAGTGACTTGGTCTTGTCGAGGTATTGAACCATGTTATCCTCTTTAGCCACATATTCGCCCAACACATGGTTGGCTACTAATCGGGAGTCCACATTTGCTTCTAGGTTACGTACACCCATTCGATTTGCAATGCGTAATCCGGCGATAAGGGCTTCATATTCTGCCTCGTTGTTCGTGGCTGTGAATTCAAAGCGCAGTGCGTAAGTGAATTCCATTCCTTCTGGATTAGTGAGGATAAGGCCAGCGCTCGACCCATCCACGCATGAAGATCCATCCGTGAACAGGACCCATGGTTCTTGTAGTTCTATCTTGCTCAGTGGAGGTGCGCCATCGGTATCTGGTTTTTCGATGATGAAGTCTGCTAGTATTTGCCCTTTAACCGCAGTGCGTGGTCTATAAGAGATGTTATATTCGCCTAGCAACACACTCCATTTTTATAATCGCCCCAATGCATCAGGTTTAGAGATAACTTGCTTGATGGGTTGGTCTGTGATCAACGCTATTGGGTGCGCTTGAAAGTATCTACGCAGTCTTTTGGCGGCGAACACTAACGCCAAGACCAACTTCTCCATTGGGCTGTAGTTAATCTCTGTCTTCTTGAGTGCTTTGCTTACAAAATATACCGGTGTTTGTACGGAATTTCTATCTGTCAGTAGCACCGCGCTGAATGCTCCATGAGTCGCAGATAAATAGACAATTAACTCCTCCCCTGGTCGGGGTACGACTAGCTTGGGAAGCGCTGCTATATGTTGCTTAAGCTGTGTGAACGCTTCTTCCGCTTCTGCAGTACAACGAAAGTCTCCCTTTTTCGTACACTTCTTGAGTGTTTTAAAGAGAGGAAGTGACTTATCCGCTGATTTGGACATGAATCTGTTCAAACCGGCTAGCTTTCCATTCAGAGACTGAACTTCTTTCAATGTGCGCGGTGAAGGAAGTTGGATGACAGCCTCTGTTTTTTCTGGGCATGGCTTAATGCCATCTGGTTCTATCAAATATCCTAGGAACATGCCTTCTGTGGCGCCAAAAGTTCATTTCTTAGGATTCAACTTCATGTTGATCTTTCGTAGTGTTGTAAATGTTTCTTCAATGTCGCGCACCACTTCGTCTTCAGTATGGCTTTTTATGACAAGGTCGTCCACATAGACCTCTAGGTTGCGGCCCACCTGCTTGTCAAATGCATTATCTACCAGTCGCTGGTTGGTGGCGCCCGCGTTCTTCAGGCCAAAAGGCATCTTTGTATAACAAAAGACGCCTTGGCTTGTGTGGAAGGATGTTTTTTCCTCGTCTTCCTTAGCCATTTGGATTTGGTGGTACCCTTTGTATGCATCTAAGAAACATTTAAAGGGATATCCGCACAAAGATTCCACCTTCCAGTCTATCTCTGGTAGTGGGTAGCAGTCCTGTGGACATGCTTTATTAAGGTCAGTGAAGTCCACACACATCCGTCAACTACCATCGCTCTTCTTGACCATTACTAGATTGGAGAGCCAATCATGGTAATAGACTTCTCGCATAATGCCAGCGTCCACAAGTTTGTGTACTTCTTACAGAATGGCTTTTGCGCGCTCTGGAGCCTGGCCGCGCTTTTTCTGCCTTACTGGGGAATATCCTTGTCGGATTTTTAACTTGTGTTCTGCAATCGAGCGTGGCACACCAGTCATGTGCTTTGGTTCCCATGCGAAGATATCCAGATTCCTTTGCAAGAGTGCGCACACGGCCGCTCTTCCTTTGTCAGACAACGATCCCCCAATCGATACTTCTTGCTCCGGGTATTCAGGGTGAATTGCAACCTTTAAGTTTGATACTTTAGCTGCGCTCTGTTCTGGGGTATGCGTTGTTTCGCATGTAATCGTGTTACATTCTTTAGGTAGCGCGGCGCTATTGTAGATGGTGACAATGCCGCCTTCTACTGGGAATTTGAGCATCCCATGCGCTGTGGACGATACTGCGCATATTGCCGAAATTCCTGGTCTTCCAATAATGCCATTGTATGGTGAAGGAGATCTGATCACCATAAAATTCATCTAGGCTGTCGTGGAGTGTTCCTTATTACCAACAGCGACTAGTAGTCGCAGTTGCCCCATGGGCCATATCTTTTCTCCTGTAAAGCCAGTAAGCGCAGTCGTGGCTGGGCTTAACTGTCTTTGTATCTCAGGGCGCAATCTCTTGAAGCAATGCTCATACATTATATCCGTTGATGCCCCTCCATCAACATACATGCGGTGGATATCGTGACCCCCCACATTTATCTCAATGGTGAGTGGTTCTGCCACTGCGTTGTCCGCAGCCAAGGTGAGGAAAGAGATTTCGCTTCCATGGGAAAATTTATGGCTGACCTTTTGCCTAGTCTTTCACTGCCATGATTGTATCATGTAGATTGTGTCAGTCTTGTGCTTAGGCGCTTCTTTCTTGCCTCCAGATTTCTGTTTATCTTTTCCATCCTTAATGTTCTTCACTAAATGGTCCAATCTTTCTTCTTTTACTAGCTTTTCAATTAATTGGCGCAACTGGACACACTCATTGGTAGTGTGGCCCTTCTGTGCATGATACTCGCAGTACCCGTTCCCTACGCGCCGATCTTCTGGGGTGCGCATCGGTGGTGGTCTCGGAAAGTTCGCGCCTTCCGTTGCGAATATCTCCTTTGGAGTCTTCGTTAGTGGGGTATACTTGTCGTTTCCCCGTCCGCCCCCTTGACTGCGATAGCTTCTGTTACGATTGCTACTCTGGTCATTGGATTGTCTCCTTGACTCTTCTTGTGACCTATTGTTTGAATAGCCTTTCTTGCTATCCACAGCGGCGGCTTCTCCTTGAATGAAGGACCTCGTGCGCTTCATGAGTTCATCAAAGGTTGGGGAACCCTATCATTTAACTTTTTGATAAGGTCTGGGTTATTTATTCCGTTCATAAACCCTGAGATCTTTAGTATTTCGGGGCATGCTTTGACATGTATGCATTCATCCTTATAGCGCTCCATAAAAGCGCTTGTGGATTCCCCTTGGCGCTGTTTTACTCTAGCGAGTTCGACAGGGTTCTTGGCGCATTTTTTCCGCTGAGTGAAGTTCAAACGAAACGCCTTCTGCAACTCTTCAAACCCATTGATGCTTCTACGTGGAAGCTTACTGAACCAGTTTCACGCATTCCCCACTAAAGTGGAGTTAAACATGTGGCACCACACAGGTTGTGGCCAATTTTCGATGGTTGCTGCTGATTCGAAAATTTTTAGGTGGTCATCGGGATCACCTGTTCCATCATAAGTCTTAACATTAGCGGGCATGCGCCTTTTTTTATCTTCTGAAAAATCACTGATGCACCGAGTGAATGCGTCAACCTTTTGGCGGCGCCAGGGACGAGACATATCTTCGTCCTCCCAGTCGCGGGATCTTCCCCTGGACTTCCAGTGTCCTGTTTCTTTATCCTCATTGTCCGAGGAGTCACTTGGGGATGAGCTTACCCTTTTGCGGCGCTTGCGCCGACTATCCTCGGAGTCCGAGCTTGAAGGGCTTTCGCTTGGGGAGCATCGTCGCCCAAGTCTATCGTGGATCCTGCGACTGCCAAGTCTAGCGTGGACATTGGTGCGCCGTTCATCATCTTTATGGTCCTCTAGAGACTCCCAGTCGGCTGCTTCATCGTCCACAACTTTCCTTCCGATCCTAGTAAACACTGGGTGTTTGCGGCTATCCTTCTCGCGTCTTTCCTTTCGGTAGCGCGGTGGGGATGCTTCATGCTCAGGGTCGAAGTTGAGCCTGGCGTGCAGACTTTGACTTGACCTCTTTTTCGCCTCCTCTCGCATGAGCGCAGCCAAGGTTTCGTAGTTTTGAGACACGAAATCGCTTGGCGCTAGTTCAGGGGTGACTCCTTCTAGCGCGAGGATGTCTGTTTCCAAAACAAGATCCTTGTTTCGGATAGGCGCATTTGGCGGCTCAGTGAAGTTTACTTCTGGCATGGTGAGAGGAGTGCGCTGTAGGTCTACCGCGCTAGTACTTGCTGTAGTAGCATTGGTAGTCTTGGTGAGCGGTTCTACTGGAGTAAAGACCAGATTTGAGTACGATCCTAGGCTTTTGGGCGCACTGATTGTTCCAGAGGCTTGCTTAGAGGCTGCATCAGTTTGCTGCTTCTTACCCTGTAGGTCGTCATGCGTTTTCTTCGTCTGCGGAGTCCGCAGGTTTGGGTTTCCGTGCTTTGTCATTCTAGTTCTCCGTAGAGTTCTTAGTGTAGGGTCCCACGGATGGCGCCACTTGTTGATACAAAAGTTGGGCGTTCCTTGTTTCCGTACCAATTAGATCTTAATGCTTGATACCTGCGCACTAAGAAAACAAAAAGACACCGTTAGGCTTATCGTGGGATTGTCTCCCACGATTATCCTCCGGCGTGAGAGTAAGTAATCGGTTTTAGGGTTTAGTCGAAGAGTTAGGGTTGTAAGTCATACCTTTGATGAGAGTCGAGAGACTCTTTATATACACACGAAACCCTAGTTGGTTTCGTGCTCCTCACTCCTCAGCATATCCCGCATAGGTCGGTTATTTGATACATATCTCATAAATAAGAGATATCTTGTATCAAAACCATAAATAACTTTGGGTTTGGGCCATCGTGAGCCCAAACCGTTATCGTGATGGGCTTGAGCCCATTCGTGATGGGCTTAAGTATTAGTAGCGTCCATGGGTCGGGTTTGTGACCCGTATGCGGACTATACGTCATCAAGTACTAACTATATGAATGCAAGATCTATCTGATCTTCCTGCTTCAGTCCATAATTTTTTGTCAGCATCCATTTGAATTGATTCAGACTCGGTAATCACTTTCCATTGTTGCCCGTCACTTCCACTTTCAGCTCTCGCAAGGACCTGACCAGCCTACATACAAGTCACCAAAAAAGAAACTATTTATACTGGTTATAAGAATAGCTAAGAACAACTTTAATGACTAAAGAAATGGTTCTGCACGAATATATGCGCATACCTTTTAGCTTCATCGTCTCTCATTTTCGCGTCAATTTCTTTGCTAGGAGGATATTGTGGCAAAGTTGCAGGATCACAAGCATGTGGTTCAGTCGTAAAGAACTGGAACAAAATAAATGTTACATAAACCAAATGACCACATAAAGTTGTCATACACAGTCCTGCATATATCAGTCTACGTTACTGCTCTTTGTTTCCTCATTTGATTTCATGTGTTTCTTGCATTTTCAGTAATAAATGTTCAAATTTTCTTTTGATAAAACTAAAACAAGATAAACATTTAGGACTATAAAAAGGAGGGAGTTACCTCACTCTTGAGAGCAAGAGCAGCAGTTCCTCTTTGCCCAGGATCTATTGCAAGCAAACTCTCCATAAGCCCAATAGCAGCTGGAGGAAAATCCTTAAAGGCTTCTACGATGCATCGTTTATAAGGTGAACCACAAAGCTTAAAGTTCCTATGTAGTTCCTATGTAGTTGTTCAACCTACAAGAAACGGATCAAACTGTTCAAAGTCGCCCAATAAGTATTTCAACTGTTTTACAATGTCGATGATTTCACCAAAAGATATATTGCCAAAAATAATTACCAGATAGAGGGTTTGGTGACAGAACATTTTCCCTTTGAATATAAGACCAAGCAATTTTTATAAGATCATTGGCTTTTTCCCCTGCATCTTCAGCACGCTTTCTACCTGATGCATTACCCTAAAATTCAAAAAGTCAGTTCTAGTGCTACAGGATTATGATTCAAAGATTGTATTTATACACATGGTAATAGACTAATACGCTTATCATTATATATCTAGCATGGACCCCTGCTAAGATTGATGCACCACGAAATAGAGCTTTAGTTAAGTCTTTCTCGAGTCACCCCTTGAGAAATCAAAAACCTCCTCACTCAAAAGCTGCAAAAAGAACCATCCATACTTAACCACATACACTGAAATCCGGTAGAACTATAAATAAATGGGACCAGTCAGACTTACTTTCAGTATAACCATGCAATTCTCGCAAATAGTTTCACTAGTTTTGGCAGCTGTAACTAGATCAGTAATGAAGCTTCTCCACTTGGCTGGCCACTCATGCTTTAGAATCTGCATAACCAATTACAAAAGTACAAATCGGTCATCCAAGTTATAAAGCATGAGAAAAAATTGATGTATATCATAAAAATACATATCTAGGATATCATGAGGAGCTCAGCTATAAAGCATGAGATGAAAAACTATACAGAACATCAATATTTTGATGTATACAAGTTTACTTTGGTCGCTCAAGTGTACATTTTTCCTTGGTCTAAACCCTACTGTGAACACGAAATGCAACAACTTATACTCAGTTAACAAACAAACCTAACATCTTTAGAACAAAAATTGCTGTTTATTTACCTAATGCCGAGGATGAACTTGGACTTTTCTGAAACACATCAGTCCAAGGAAATACAGTATCTTTCTTACTGTTCTGTTGAGATAATGCATCAACACGACCTGTCTGCATAAGAATCAATCTCATTGTTAACTTCAGCGCCAAATTCAAGAAAATGAAAAAGAAATATAGAAGACACCCATGGAAAACAATCGCCTACCTTACATGGGTAAGAGTTGTTCACCGCCTCTTCATCAAGGAATGGTATCTCCATTTTAAATCTGCAAAAGAGTAGACAAAAAGTCCCACCTCAAAACATCTTCGCTGCTGATCTATCTTGCCCCGTACTATACCCTATACAAGAGACATTAAAAATCCATGAAGGGTAAATTACCTTGTTTGCCTCGGCTAGTGTGAGCATCATGAGTTGCTTTAGCTTGAGGACCTGATCTAGCTTGCCCCGTACTATACCCTATACAAGAGACATTAAAATACAAGAGACATTAAAAATCCATGAAGGGTAAAAATCCATAATGATGCCTAATCTATGACAATCTCTACACTCAATACCTTTTCAAAATTCACTTGTAATAAAACAACATTAACAGCATTTGAAAGCTTAATGGAAGAACCATGATTTGATAAAGATAGCCAAATAAAAATTCATATTAAGACACACCATATTAAAAACACAAAGTGTCATTTGCAAAGTGAACCCAAAGCATACCAAAATCCAAATAAGTATACAAGATAATAGAGCTTAAGGCCTTACAAACACAAGGCATACCAAAATCCTCATCTTCTTCCTGTTGCGCAATTTTGTCGAACAGTTGGTGTGCACAGAAGTGAATGTTGATGTTAGTACGACAAGCTACTAGTTTCGATTTGTATTGCTTAACAGAATCATCCATCAGATTATTAATTCTATAAAACTAATAACTGATTGGATTTTATTAGGGTTTATGAGGGTTTGAAATTGGGGGAAATAAATTAGGGTTTGAAAATTGGGGAAATAAACCGATTTAATCGATTTAGAAGGTTGTAAGCAAAAAATGGATTTTCGGAGATTTCAACTGTTAAACATCTTCCCCTATTAGCTGAACTTCTTTATTTAATCTTCTATTTGAAATAAAACACCAGCCCAAATCGACCTATTCCTAAATGGGTCAATATTTTAATTAGCCATATGCAGGTTCGAATTTGATATGAAATAGTATTTAGATGAAAATACTATATGAGATCAATTTGATTTTGGGGGGAATGGTTAATGAAATATTTGGGAATTTGGGAAGGAGGGCAATTTGATTTTGGGGGAAAAATTTAGGCGGGCTTGTGAAAAGATGTGAAGAGGAAAATTTTATTTTGGAAAACTAAGTGTTTAGATATATATGCTTTAGTCACTTTTAAATAATGTGTGACAAACTTGACTATATGATTTAGTCACTTTTAAATAATGTGTGACAAACTTGTGTATACGATTTAGTCACATACACAATTACTTCATGTGACCATATATGGATTTTGGTCACACTTCTCAATTGTGTGACATATATTTGTCACATATGTATATATATAGTGTGACTAATGTTTTAAACTTATTTGTATCCGTCACACGTCCCAAATTATATGTGACTAAATAATCAAAAAAAAAAAATCAAGATACCACTAGTCACGATATATTCAAATGTGTGACTGTAGCCTCAGTTGGAAAGACGAAATGGTCATACAAGTCGGATCAAGTGTGACTGTTTATTTTATTCTGGAACATTTTGTCACATAAAAAAGTTACTGTGTGGCCGTTCAAAAAACAACATGTGTGACTAAAACCCATTTTTGTACTAGTGTTTCCTCTTCATTCGGGCCCACGGGTGCCGCGTCACCACAACAAACCACAACTAACAACCCCCCTCCCCAAACAATAAACCACAACTTACTCATTTGGGCCCCACCACTATCTTTTTTAATTTCTTTTATTCAAATACCCAAATAAACTAAATTCATTTCTTTAAAATAAAAATACAATACATAAAATTTAAATAATAAAAATAACATTTAAAAAAATAATAATAAAAAAATAAAGTGCCAAAATTTTTTTAGTCTAACTGTTATTAGTGTTATAATAAAGAAAAAGAAAATGCATCCTTGGCCCAAAATCAAAGTCCAAATTTTTAACAAAATTAAACTAAAAAAAATACATGATTGGCCTTCTTCTTCATCATCAGCAACGTACACACAGTCAATTACACACCCACAATTGAAAAACAAAAAAAAAAAAAAAAAAGAAAAAAAAAGCAAGAAAACGAAAAAAAAAACATTTTGTCAGAACATTTAGCTCGTTGTGCAGACGAGCCAGGGAACGAAAACGAAGCTCGGCGAAGCTCCTTGGTGCAGCGGCGAAGCTCCACGTCAGCCACAACGAGCCCGAAGACGAGCTGCACCCTCCGCTCTAAGATCCATTTCAACCAGTGTTTTTAATCAAATAAGCTTTCATATTGTATATATCCAAAGATATTTAGACTTGCAACTTAAAGATCCTATATCTCGTTTGATGCTATATTGTTACTTGCACCTCGGTCCATATGACCTTATAAACCTGAAACATGGTTGGACCAAGATGCGCATTTAGATCAAGGGACAGACATAAAATTTACATGTAAGTAATAGGACAAAGTGGCTATTACCCCTTTAGGACAAATGGAAGCAGCAGACAAACCGCCGCCATCCCAGGATTTACGGGATTATGTCTGCGACATGTTTATGTAAAATCCGCTGACGCCATTTCAGGTACTGTAGCCGGGTAGTATAAATACCCAGCTCATTTACTACTCTCAACTAACTTTTACCACTCATGTTTACTCTCAATTATTGTTTAAAGTCTTTCGGATTATCAATACTCATTCTCACGCCTGAGCTTGGTCCTGGGATAACACCCGGGGCGAGCCTAACGTGTGCTTCTCCGTGTGCAGTTATCCGGAAGACCTTTAGAAGCCGAAGAGATTGGTTTACTCGCCTTTCGGAAGAACCTTCGTCTAGTTCGTCCGAAAGACCTCATTTGTTTGTCTGAAGTGTTTACGGAAAATTACTTCAACAAATTGGCGCCATCCGTAGGACCTAATATTCGATCTGCCTGAAGTTCAGAATGGCTGGTCCTACACCACAAAAAAAAAGATAACCATGTAAATAAAAGGAAGATCATTCATATGGTCCGAAGTCCAATGGCCGCAGAAAAACGAAAAATAACAGACACCGAAGAGGATTGGATGAATGCCCCAATCAGCTTCCCACCCATCCTTCCGGGGGATGTGTCGGACGAACCTTTAATAGTTGAGGCCGAGGTGGAAGGCTACACAATACGAAGGGTCTATGTGGACCAAGGCGCTTCGGTGGAAGTAATGTATGAACATTGTTTTGAGCACTTATGCACCTCCATCAAGGCCCGACCGAAAGAAACCAATACTCCTTTAGTAGGATTCGCAGGGGAATCCATTAAGCCGTTGGGGAAGGTGGAACTGGAAGTTTATTTCGGAAGTCAAGGTTTGTTCCATAAAATTATGATGAAATTCGCTATAATAAGATCTCCCTCTCCGTACAACATCATATTAGGGCGCTCCGGGCTAAAGAAGCTACGAGCAATCCCATCAACCATTCACTCGATGATGAAATTCCGCACTCCGAGAGGCATAGCGACATTGGTCACTCGGTCAGTCATAATATCAGAATGCCGTAAATGGGAAGAAAACCAGATGGTCGAAAGGTAGGCAAAGAATGAACCTCAGAACGCCGAAGCAACAGGGGAATTTTCTGGAAAGACGGAGGAAGTAATGGTACATCCGGCATACTCGGATCAACTGGTAACCATCGGAGGGAACTTCTCCCCGGAATGCAGAAGACAGTTGATTACTGATTCGATGGAATCAACACGTATTTTTCTCCAAGGATTTACAAAGGAAATATGTAAACCCGAGTCGTTTTCCCAACGAAGGATTGAATGGAATTTCGTGATCTCGATTCGTGATTCGTGTCGTGAATAAGGAAAATAATGGGAATTTGGGTTTTTAAGCTAAGATAAGTGAACATGAATTAAAAACGAATTAAAAAGCAAGGGAAACTATAATCTAAAGTACTCGAGATTAAAAACGTAAAGGAAAACTGAAAATACATTTAAACCGGGAAAACCCGAGCCTAAACGTCAAAATGATTAAATACCGACTCTACTAGTACAAATCTATTTTTCTAAAATTCTAATTAATAAAAGAAAATTTTGAAAAAAAGAATTATATTTTTTTGACTTTTATTTTATTTTCTATGAATTAAAAAGAAAAATGAATTAAAAATACTAAATGAACTTGGAAAATTATGAAAAATTTATGGAATGTTTAAAAGGTAAAGCTGAACCTAGAAAAATAAGTTGGGACCAACTGCTTATTCGGATAAGCAGTAAATAAGATAAAGGTGAAAATAAGCAATAGAATGAAAACTGGGTTAAAAGGATAAGGGTGCAAAGATAAACCAAGACAAGACCCTAGGGCAGTTGGTTAACGTATGTGTTGTGTTGGGGCTTTGCTAGGCAAGAGGTCAAGGGTTCGAACCCCAGATCTTGCCTTTTTGTTAAAACTATTTTTTTTTTTATTTTTCTTTTAACAAACTCAATAAGCACATGACAATAAGCAAATTCTATAACTACAACTACTGTTGAATCTTAAAAATAAGCTCAAAAATAAGCCTGAATGTCTGATCAGTGGACAAAAAGGGAAACAAGCTAAGGTGAATAAGCAAAGGGCTGAATAAGCTAAAAATAAGTGAAAGGAAGCTAGAAATAAGCTAAACAACTAATGATAAGCTAAAATGAAGACTGAATAAGCAACTAGTAGCAAGTAATAAGAATTAGATAAGGACAAAATAAGCCAAAACACCCCTGAGGTCTGCTGATGCAGCCTTGGTGCAGGGGAAATAAGGGCTTTTTTAAGCCCTTAAAAAGCTGACCAAATAAAATCTAAAAAATCTGAAAAAAATGCCAATGGCTAGATAGGCCAGCCAAGTAATTCTATGCAAAGTTATAGCTTATAACAACCTAAATTTAAGAAATTAAAAATCAAAGAAAATTGCTAAAAACAGCAAAATCCAAAAACTTTAGTCTGCTATTACTACTTGGACTGAATTAAGCTATTTTTAGAACAATGGCCTAAGGGATTAAAACACTACTTGAAATAGACTAAAATGGACATGTAAATACCAAAAAAAATAAGGCTTATCAAGCATTTTCTTATAAAGAGCTTATAAGCTCAATTGACTGCCTCAAATCTTACTAACTAACTTAGATCCTTAAAAAACTATCAAATAAACTCTAACCAACTTAAAAACACCTTATTTCCATCAATTTAACTAGATTGAAAACTCAAAAGTGGTACGTGAATAGTAAATGACACATTTTACCCGTTTTGACCCATTAAGCCAAACAGTCCTTAAGGGACTATTTTTTATTTTTAACACTAGCAATGACCAATTTAATCCCTAAAACTCATTCACTACCTGTTAACTAGCTTATTAAAACACTAATGACAGCTTTTTAAATAGACATAAGCACAAATAAGCACTAATCTATACTAACTGTTTTTGGCTTTTTCTAGCTTTAAGGGACAAATCCAAGATACAAGCATTAACAACTATCAAAAGGGTTCAATTAAGATCAATTAAGCTACTAATATTCTAAAAAGCACTAAAATAGTAGAAATAAGCAGAAAGTAAGCACTTTGACTTACCTTGACCAATGTTTGACTTTCGTTGACCAAATGGAATTTCTGAATTAGAATTGAACTAGACTCTCATAAACTCACATTAAGCTATATTAAGCTTATATGAGCTTATTCTAACAGGAATAAGGGCTTTTGAATCATTTAACAATATCTGACTTCTTATTCAAAATAACAGCAATGATTGAAAACTTGAAATTATATTAAACTCTTGAACTAGGAACAAATTATAAAATTGAATACAAATGAGCTTACATGAACTTGAATTAAAGTTTTTGAACTGAAATTAAGACTGAAAAACTACTATAACTACTTAAACGACTACTAAAATTACACTACTCCTAATTAATTTTTTCTGTGTGTGAGAGGCTATCTTTTATATCACCAAAAATGTCCCTTGGGTCACTCTGAACAAATCCCACCCTTTGGATTGGGTTGAATCAATCTCAGTCGTCAATCTCCAAATTGGCGGGAAAAGTGGATAGTGGGTTTTTAGACTTTTCAAAGCACGTGGGTTGTACTGAGGGAGTTAGCTAAGTGAGGAGGGGGTTAGAGTGTGGCAGAGGAGAAAAGTGGAGTGGGTGGTTTGTCAGGGGAGGACATGGTGGTTTTGGTTTTTGGTGGGCAAGTGGTATTGAAGAAGGGTGGGTTTGACTGGTTTTGGCTAACTCAAAAAGAAAGAAATAAGGCCGGGTCATGGGTTTATGTGGGCTTTTGGTTATTTGTGAGTTGGGCTAGGTGGGTTAAGGGATAAAAGGGATTGGTTTTGTGTTTTAGTTAAAAAAGGTTAGGTTAAGTTTAGGATTAATTTTGGTATTGAAATAAAGTTTAAGTTTAGGGACCAAAACTGCCACTTTCTGAAAATCCAGAGACCATTCTTGCCAAATATGAAATTTATCTCCAAGGACTATTTGTGACACTTTGATATTCTTGGGAGTTAACTTTTGATAACTTGAGCAATATCCCGGCCCAAACTCGTAATTTTCTTCCCCGTCCTCGGCTTTTCACGATTTTCCAATCTCGTGCTCGGTTTTGTCTGTTTTTGCCCCGTTTTCAATCCTTTTGTACCTGAAACACATAAAACACAAACCAAGGATATCTGCAGTATAATTTGGGTGTTTTTGTCATTTTTGTGTCTTAAATGGGTATAAAATGATGAGTATTTACACACTCATCAATTACGCTGCTCAAAAATAGTCAAGATGTATTCGCCTGGGAGCCTGCGAACATGACAGGAATACCTCGGCGAGTTACAGAACATATGTTGAACGTGAATGTCCAAGACTGACCGGTGGTGCAAAAGAAAAGAACCTTTTCGGCGAAAAAGAACCAAGCCATAACCAAAGAAGTAGAGGAGTGGGTGAAAGCCGGGATATTTCGGCCGGTGCGATACCCTACATGGATTTCCAACCCGGTGTTAGTAAAGAAATCCGACGGTAGTTGGAGGATGTGTATCGAATTCAAGAACCTCAACTCATCTTGTCGAAAGGATTATTACCCGTTACCGGAAATTGATTGGAAGATAGAATCGGTCATAGGATTTCGGTATAAATGTTTCTTAGATGCTTATAAGGGATACCATCAGGTGCAAATGGCAAAGGAGGATGAAGAAAAGACGGCTTTCTATACCGAACATGGAACGTATTGTTATACCAAAATGCCGTTCGGATTAAAAAACGCTGGAGCCATGTATCAACGGTTAGTAGATTCAGCCTTTCGATCGCAGATTGGAAGAAATCTTGAGGCGTATGTAGACGACATGGTGATAAAGAGCAAGACTGAGAAAGAGTTGTTGGCCGACATAGCTGAGACGTTCGACAATCTTCGGAGGATCAATATGAAGTTGAATCCGAAGAAATGCTCCTTCGGAGTGGAAGAAGGGAAGTTCCTTGGGTATATGGTAACATCCGAAAGGATAAGGGCAAATCCGAAGAAAACTCGGGCTATCGCGGATATGCAATCCCCAAAGTCGCTCAAAGAAATGCAAAGTTTAAGCGGCAAACTAGCAGCTCTAAACCGTTTCTTATCCAGGTCGGCCGAAAGAGCGCTTCCATTTTTTGACACGCTAAAAAACATCACAAAGGAAAATCAGGACGAATACCATTGGACGGAACAGGCCGAATCAGCGTTTCAAGAAATGAGAAAAATGATCCTTGAGCCTCCTTACCTGAAAACTCCAAAACCGAAGGAAAACCTGTATGTATACCTAGCAACATCAAGGGAAGCAATGAGCGGAGTGCTTTTGGTAGTAAGGGATGGGAAGTAAATACCAGTACATTACGTCAGTCGAACGCTACATGAGGCCGAGAAGAATTACGCTTCGGTTGAAAAACTAGCCTTGGCTTTGCTACACCTGTCAAGAAGACTGAGGAGATACTTCAAGGCCCATCCGATAAAAGTCATCACTGATCAACCCATTAAGCAGATACTGAACAAGGCAGAAGCATCCGGAAGACTAGCCAAGTATGTTGTGGAACTAGGAGTTACAACATCGCGTATGTGCCCCGAAATGCGGTTAAGGGACATGTCCTAGCAGACTTCATAACGGAAATACCACTGGTCACACCCGACCAAGTTCTGAAGGAAGAGGGCAAGGAGATATGCAATATCTCCAGTCAGGAGCAATGGGTGTTGTATACCGATGGAGCGTCGAGCAAATCAGGCACCGGAGCGGGTTTGGTATTGATCAGCCCAGACCAAACAGAATACACCTACGCCATCCGGATGAAATTCAAAAGCACCAACAATGAAGCAAAATATGAAGCCTTACTGGCAGGTTTGAGAATCACTCGAAAAATGAAGGTCCAAATGTTAGAAGTCAGGGTGGATTCCAATTTGGTGGCAAGCCAGATTATTGGAGATTTTGTGGCATACAAAGACAGCATGATACGATACCTAGCCAAAGCCAAAGAATGTATTGCATGCTTTGACCAGTTCAAAATCCGGAACATTCCGAGAGCATAAAATCAGAAGGCAGATATACTTAGTAAGTAGGCGTCCGTGGCGTTCGACCATCTGACAAAAGAAATCTTGGTAGAAGTCTTAGAGAAACCATCGACGGAAGAAGAAGTAGTCAACGCCATTGTGGAAGAAGAAGAAGAAAACTGGATGACCCCGATCTTTCGGTGTAAGCAGGAAGGCATTTGGCCGGAAGATCAAAACGAGGCTCGGGCTCTCCGAATGAAAATAAACCAGTATACTCTAGTGGACGATGTGTTTTTCAAAAAATCTTACTTGGGCCCAATGATAATGTGTGTCGGACCACTCCAGGCTAATTACATCATCCGGGAGGTGCACGAAAGAGCATGTGGGATGCACTCCGGCCCGCGATATATGGTGGCAAAGCTAATGCGACAGGGGTATTACTGGCCAACCATGCACCGGGACACCAGAGAAGTAATTCAGAAATGTGACTCTTGTCAAATACACGCACCTGTTCCGAGGCTCCCAAAAACCGTGATGACCTCAATCATGGCCCCATAGCCCTTCTACCAATGGGGCATGGACGTGCTGGGACCTCTGCCAGAAGCTCCAGGGAAAATCTAGTTTTTTATTTAGGCAATCAACTATTTCACTAAATGGATGGAGGCTAAGTCGTTGGTCCGAATGACCAGTAAAGAGGTCAAAAAGTTTGTCTGGGAGAACATAGTATGTAGGTTCGGACTATCGAGGGTGATTATCACAGACAAAGGGATCAACTTTATTCATGATCCTTTAAAAAGTTGGTGCGAGCGGTTGAATATCACCCAGATAAACACTGCTGTGGCCCACGCTCAAGCTAATGGACTAGTAGAAAGGGCAAACAAGAGTCTTATGAAGGGGTTCAAATCAAGACTTGGCAGGGAGAGAGCTGGATGGGAAGATGAGTAGCCGAATATCTTGTGGGCACATCGTACTTCTTTGAAGACAAGCAATGGAGAAACACTATTCAGCCTCACGTACGAAAGTGAAGCAGTCATCCCGGCGGAAATAGGAATGCCAACCTTTCGGACTATGGTAACGGAAGAAAAGGAAAACGACGAGGGAATTTGCCTAAACCTCAATCTTCTCCAGGAGCGAAGGGAGATGACTGCAATCCGGGAGGCAAAATACAAGAAGAATGTAGAACAATATTACAACTGAAGGGTTCGCGCCGAGTCATTCAAGGTAGGCAATTTTGTGTACCGAATGAATGAGGCAAGCAGGGTCGAAAATCAAGGAAAGCTAGGACCCAATTGGGAATGACCATACCGGGTCGTGGAAGCGTACCAGACTGGATCATACAAATTGGAGACGATGGAGGAAAAAGAAGTGCCACGAACGTGGCATGCCGTTAACCTTAGAAAGTGTTTTTTGTAAATGTATGACTCATATATCTAATGTAACGTCCGAAAGGACTTGATTGACTATTTGAATGAAAAATGCAGCTATCCCGCAGTTAAAGGGGAGCAATTTTCTCTATGTATCATGTTCCTACATTACTTATTATATTCTAAACATAAGCCGAAAATGACCCCTCCGAGAGGCTCACGACCTCCGAAGATCAGTGTCAATGTTCAAAGATGGTTCATACCCAAAAAGGGGTTGCCATATAACTATGGCAAAAAGGCCGAACAGCACCCAAAAAGGGGTCGTTGCATAACTATGGCAAAAAGGCCGAACGACACCCAAAAAGGGGTCGCTGCATAACTATGGCAAAAAGGCCGATCGGCACCCAAAAAGGGGTCGCTGCATAACTATGGCAAAAAGGCCGAACGACACCCAAAAAGGGGTCGCTGCATAACTATGGCAAAAAGGCCGAACGGCACCCAAAAGGGGTCGCTGCATAACTATGGCAAAAAGGCCGAACGACACCCAAAAAGGGGTCGTTGCACAACTATAATATCAGACGGGTACACGTGATACGCGGGAATCGACAAACCAACCCTTTAGGAAAAAGGTCAACTTGCAAAAACTCACGCGTGTGATGTGTGTGATACCGGGAAAGTGTTACCCGGGTCGTGTCCCAGCGAGGTTGGAATCGAAGATATCGTGTAAGGTTTGGAATTAAAATGCTTGATGATTGGAATTTGGAATTTTGTGTTTTTCTTAATTCTAATTACTAAATGAGAAACAAATTCTCAAAGGAAAATTAGGATTTAAACAACTTATATTAAAACGTGAGTCGGGAATTATAAAAACGGGCTTAAAAAGTGAAATCTCTAAAAATTAATCTTACAAGTGCAAATCTATTTTTCCTAAGATCTATATGACAAAAGAAAATTTTGGGAAAAAGATTTGTATTTTTCTGACTTTTATATTTTTTATTATGAATTAAAAACTAAATTTAAAAGAAAAATAAACTAAAAATACTAAATAAAAATGGAAAATTATGAAAAATTACAGGAAAGTGCTAACTGATGTTCTAGACCTAGGAAAAATAAGGTGAAGCTGCCAGCTTATTGGGATAAGCTGGAATAAGCCAAACTGTTGAAATAAGCTAAATGGATTACAACTATGTTAAATATTTAATAATGTATAACTTAACCAGTTAAAGACCCTAGGGCAGTTGGTGTTGGTGTGCTTGTGTGAGTCCAGTGACCAGGGTTCGAATCCCTTGGCTCTCTTTTTGCTTTTTATTTTATTTTTTTGTTTTTCTGATTGAAACTCAATAAGCCCAAACCAATAAGCAACTTTTGTAAAAGAGATTATTTTTGAAAACCCAAAATAAGCTCAGAATGAGCTGATGAAAGCTGATCAGTGGGCTATAAAGGGAATAAGCCCAAGGCTTTTTGACTAAATGGGCTTTTAAGCTAATATAAAGCTAAAGGCAAACTGAAACAATGCTAAGTGAATGAAGATAAGCTGAAATGAAAATGAAAAAAACCACAAGAACACAGAAATAAGCACTGATTACAAAACAAATAAGCAATCAAGGGTCTGCTATGCACAGGGCATTATGCAGTCAACCTAGGCAACTTTGAGCTTAATTTTAATCACTTATATAACAACTAGATACCACAAAAGTTGATAATACTAGAAGTTCACCTACCAAGGATCTCAGAAACCAAATAGCAAGCCAAGAGAAGCTATTTTGTTGCTTAAAAATAAGCTGGAAAAGTGGCTAATCTAGACAAGTATACACTGAATTCTCAGTGTATGCTTGTATAGATAGGGTACTTTTGAGCTTAATTTCAAGCTCAAATAAGCTAGAGAAGGGCCTGAATTTAAGAAATAGCAAAGAACACCTAGCAAACTACTGAGAAACCAAGGAATTAAGCTCAGATTAACACAAATAAGCACTTAATGGGGTCTAGAAAATCTGATGCAGACTGCACTTGCACTGAGGTGATCAGTGAGTGTGATAAATGGCACAAACCAAATGGATACTTAACCAACTCTTGGATTACAGCTTAAATGACTCAAAGGACCATAGAAAAGCTACCAGAAAGGATCAAATGAGCTTATTTCTCTAATTGGCTTATTTGATCAGTTCATGGTCTAATTTTACCATAGTTGGTTCAAAATCACAATTCCTATCAAATGGACTTAAAGGAACTTAGAAACAGCTTATCTAACTTGTTTTGATCAAGATCAAAGTTGTTCAAATGGTAAATGAACAGTGATCACCCATATTGACCCATTTGATGTTCTCACCCAAACAGCCCTTTAAGGGTCTGATTTAGATTTTTACACTAAATTATGACCACTTTAAGCTTGATTCTGAAATAACATTGGTTTACTGACTTAATTTTACCCTAAGTAACAACTTTTCAAATACAAAGAAGCACTTTAATAAGCTAAGTTCTTTTTGACTGTTTTTAACTTTTTAGAGAGATTTAAGCACAAACAGAATTGAGCTACTAACATATAACAAATTATACTGAAGTAACAATTTAAAGAGCAAATAAGCAAAGAAAACAAATTAAGTACACAAATAAGCAGTTGAACAGTAGAATGGAAATTTGGAAATTGCTTACAAATTCCTTTTGCTCAAAACAAGGGCTGATAAATCAGTCACCACATTAACCTATTGCTTCCCAAGAAACTCTAAACCATGGCCATCCATAATTTACCATGCTCCAGCTTATTTTGACCAAAGTGCTTATTTTGACTTTCCTTGACTTTTTTGGATATCTTGGAATGAGACTGAGTTCAACTTATCATAAGCTCACAATAAGCTATAATGAGCTTAGATGAGCTTATATAAACAGAAAATAAACTTTTGCAAATACCAAAGTACTTAATTCGACTTAATAGTGAATTTTTAGAACATGAACTTTCATTAACCTTGAAAATTAGTACAATGCTGGTAAGAGTAATACAAATGAGCTTAAACAGACTTAAATGGATTCTTGAAACTTAAATTTAAACTAATTAAACATTCAAACTACAATACGACTTAAAGAAAAATCTACATGCCATTAAAGGCTACAAAAGGGTCCTATTTATACTAATACTGAGGTGGGATATGTCTTATCTTCTTCTCTGATCCTTTCTTGACCTTTGGATAGCCTTGAAATCATCTCAGCCGTTATAACCAATTTTGGCACCAAAATGGTAATAGTGGGAAAAACCACTTGGTTCTGATAACTTGATGGGAATGAAGCATTTAATGCTTCTTTGTAGGATATTCACTAACACATAAACACAAGATTGGGACTAGTATGGATCCAATAGAGGAGGGTTTAGAGAGAGAGAGATGGGAACTTAGAGAGAGAAAGAGTGTGTGTATTAGCTTGTGGAATAATGAGAAGTTCCACCCTTTCCCTTGTGTGGGAAAGGGTATTTATAGTTCTTACATAATATGCCCCTAGCGGGCTGTGGAGAGAGCTGACAGAGGGTAAAGACCCGACCCACTCCACAATACTAATAATAATAACTAAGCTACTATTAATATTACTAGTTATCCTACGATCTATGATGTGCTAATAAGTACTCGGGGTGACCGAGTCTTCAACTGAATATTCATATTCATAACAATCTCCCCCTAAGGGAGGTCACCCCTGAAGTAATGTTCTGAATTTTTGCACTTCATCCATGGCTCTTGACTTCATAGCTCGTTAAACAATGATTCTTCACAATCCTTGATCATTGTGCAGCAGCAAATCTTCAGATGACTTTTTCTTCTGTCTTGGATGATCTTTGTTGATTCTTTGGGGTTATCATCCACCATGTGTTTCCATGTCATCTTTCAGTGGTATGTATCAATGTGATGTGGTACTCTTTGACCCGACATGCTCACTCCATTCTGGGTCATGACGTTCAGCATCAGAGTTAGCAGAAGCTGTGTTGAAGGTCATTTAGGTTGTCATGACTTATTTGAATATGATGATGGAGTAGAGTGAACATGTGGTAATGGATTGTGTATGTTGTGTCGACATGCTCACACTTTTCTGGATCATGATCTTTAGCTTCCGAGTTGCGGAGCAGTGTTGAAGGTCTTTTTAGATTGATCATGACCTCTTTGTTTAAGATGATGAAGTAATGTGAACATTTGGTGGAGGATTGACATCTTTTCTGCAACCAGCTACAACAGCAACCAGCTACAGCATTCCACAGCTAATATTGCCAGAAGTTCCTGCATACGACAGTTAGCAACAAATCGACCGGTACTTACAGGTTCGGACTTTGAGATTGTTAACAGCATAGTGTGAAAACTCTCTCTAATCCTTACCAAGACCGTTCCTAATCAAAAACCCACAGAGGGTTTTTTAAGATCGTACCGTAGTATATCAACGATTAGGTGAGTCGCTGGAGATCACTCCACGACTGTAGATCGTTTGAAACCGCTGCAATCACTAAGCGTAATCCCCAGGGAATTACCTAAGTGACCTGCTTTCAGGGCTGCTTGATGTTGACCCTGGCAGGAATTTCCATTCAATCACTGAGAGTTACATTTGTAAATTCCCTCATGAATGTTCTGGCAGATTGCTAAGATCTGCGTAGGACCCATAAGTTTACAACTGGTGTCCTTAATGTTGAACACCCAGTGTAGAAGTAACATGTGTACCTATGAGATCTTATGATGCATCTCGTAGCTCTAGACTCGAAAAGTGCATTTTTGGTAGTCGGAGACTGGAGCGGTGTCTCCTGTTTCAATATCAACACAACTCGTAATGAGTGATCAATAGATTATGCAGGGTTCCCCATGAGAATGAAACAAGTCCTTTTAAGAGAACTTGAGTGGTTTTAGAAGGTTTAGTGCAGTGCGTCACTTGGTCCATGACGTCTTGTCTTCAATACCGGTGTTACCTTAGTAACCACCAGTAGCATATGAATTGAACCCGGTTTCTGCCCTAAGGTTGAATAATTGGAGGGCTATTTCTTTTCACCCTTTCTCATTTCATTTCTTTTTAATTCTTCAACCCCTTCTTTCTCCTTTCTCATATTGCTCCTTTTTTCATATCGTACCTAAGGACTTTCTAATACTAGCTATTTGGTATTGTCCTTGGGTAGATCCCTCCGGCTCTGGCGGATCATAGGACGGTTTTCCTAACCTTAGCCACCTTATAACTTCATGACTATCCTATGTTGCCATTTACCAAAATCCTTGAAAAATCTCTCAAAGTGTTCATGATTATGAAACACATTTTGCTAACACTTTGAGAGTTTTATATTTTTCAAATGCTCCCCCTCAACATGTGCTCGAATAATTGTTTTATAAATTTGCACATGTCAGGTGAAGCTCGCACTTTTGAATTGATTGATTTTCTAAGAACATGATCATCGCGAGACACGCTTACATCACTAGTAAACTAGCTTGAAATTATTACCCGTCCAGATCACATTCAAGGAAAATCGCTCGAAATCGGTACATTCTACTCAGACACGTCCTTTGCGAGACACGCTTACATCACTAGTTAGACTAGCTTGAAATTATTACCCGTCCAGGACATGTCCTTTCGACTACTGACTTTTAGCTATCGTCAATTCATTGGTTAAGTCTGAGTCACGATCACATGAGGTGCCAAATCCTTCGCTCCCCCTTAATCAATGCATGGGAGAGCATACTACCACATCCAAAACATTTTTTTGCTCCCCCTCAATATGTGCATTGATATACAAAATGGTTTAGCACATACGGGAGAGCTTACATATATTTCCAAATCATCACATTTTATCAGATTTCATATTTAAATCACATTCTCTCCCCCGATCAAAAATTTCAAACCATTTGAGATTTGTGATCCCAATTGATTTAAATAAGTTAGAAAATTCTGGGAGAAAATGTGTCCGATTAAATGTTTTCTGATAATTGAGCAAAGAAGACTTCTCTTCTTATATACGAAATGACGCACTGAAACGTACATCAAGTCGGTGAAACATGGATATAAAGTAATCCATGCCCAGGTGAACATCACCCAGTTGGAGGAACAGCCGTCTTTTTGGCGACGTGCTTTCCCCAGTGTATATCGCGGGTTGCAGTATGAAGTAACTGCAAGCCA
The DNA here is from genome assembly GCA_021014915.2 of Artemisia tridentata subsp. tridentata. Classification (NCBI taxonomy): domain Eukaryota; kingdom Viridiplantae; phylum Streptophyta; class Magnoliopsida; order Asterales; family Asteraceae; genus Artemisia; species Artemisia tridentata. The sequence continues at coordinate 151,072,176 of CP139506.1, forward strand.
TTAAGACATGTTTTAACTGATTAGTATAACTTCTGCTCGAGCTTCATTTAAAGATCCGTGTCATTGTTGAATGACATTTCTAGATCCGTAAATGTTATCGATAAACAGAAGACATGCCTAGGTAGGACTATTTTTGGAATTTTCTGATTTTTCGATTTTTATGGTTTTTATAGGTTTTATATTTTTGTATTTTCTTTTTGATTTAAGATATATACAACTATGTACAAGGATATAAGAAGACAATCCTTTACTCCTCCTTTTCTTCCTGAAGACACTTGAGGGTTTCAGGTGTCATGCTCTTCATACCAAGGCGTGGGAGAATAAACTGAAACCTTTCTCTTGGGAGAGCCTTGGTGAAGATGTCAGCTAACTGAAACTCTGTCCTCACGAAGTATAGTTCCTCAATTCATTTTTCCACCTGTTCCCTGATGAAGTGATGCCTGATGTCGATGTGTTTTGACCTGGAGTGCTGAACATTGTTACAACAAAGAGCAATGGCGCTTTTGTTGTCACAATCTAGGGGAATTTTGTTGTATGAGAATCCATAGTTCGAAAGTTGTGATCGCATCCAAAGAATTTGTGCACAGCAAGCAGACATGGCAATGTACTCAGCTTCAGTAGATGATATGGAAGTACTCATATGCTTCTTAGAAGACCAACTAACCAACTTTTCCCCTAAAAACTTAGCTCCTCCTGAAGTACTACGACGAGTGTCTTGACATCCCGCATGATCAGCATCAGCATAAGCCGTTAACTCCATTGCTGTGTCCTTAGGATACCAGAGACCCATATGAACTGTGCCTTGAAGATATCGGAAGATCCTTTTCACCCCCTCAACATGCTTCTTGGTTGGCTTGGATTGATACTGAGCGCACATACACACAACAAACAGAATATCTGGTCTACTAGCAGTGATGTACATCAAAGATCCAATCATGCTTCGATACTTTGTTATATCCACTGGAATCCCTGAAGGATCTTCATCCAGCTTTGTTCTATCAACCATGGGAGTGTCAACAGGCTCACTTGAATCGAATCCAAACTTTTTCAAGATCTCATTGGCGTATTTGGATTGATTAATGAATATGCCTCTGGGACTTTGAGAAACTTGTAATCCTAAGAAGAATGACATTTGTCCCATCATGCACATTTGGAACTTGGAATTCATCTCTTTTGAAAATCTATCACATTCACTAGGATCTGTTGAAGCAAAGATGATATCATCTACATAAATCTGAACAAGTAGTAGATGTTTTCTTGACTTCCTGGTGAATAGTGTGGGATCAACAACACCCTTGGAGAACCCGTTCACTAGAAGTAACTTGGACAATGTATCGTACCATGCCCTTGGCGCCTGCTTTAACCCATAAAGAGCCTTCTTCAAGCGGTAAACATGAGTAGGATGTTCAGCATCCACGAATCCTTTAGGTTGGCTCATATAAACTTCTTCCTTTAAGTCTCCATTCAAGAAGGCCGTTTTGACGTCCATTTGGTAGACTATCATATTCCGACTAGCAGCATTTGCAAGGAAGATTCTTATGGCTTCAATTCTAGCAACCGGAACAAACGATTCTTCAAAATCAATGCCCTCTTCTTGTCTGAACCCTTTTGCAACTAGCCGTGCCTTGTTCTTTAACACATCACCATGCTCATCAAGTTTCACTTTGAAGATCCACTTTAAAGCAATGATCATTGCAAGCTCTGGAGGAGGCACTAATTCCCATACTTCAAGTCGATCAAATTCATGGATTTCATCCTGCATAGCCTGGAACCAGCAATCTTTAGTCATTGCTTCTTTGGCATCTTTTGGTTCGACTTTGGACAGTACAGAATTGAAAAAGCACCATAGTGCATCAGTGGCTAGTTGATTACGTGTGGATACTGGACGTGAGGGATTGCCTATGATGTTGTCGATTGGATGATCACTGGTCCATTTTCTGAGATGGTCGTGAGGTTGAGGGTTTTGAACAGATGTAGCAGTGCTGTGTTCTTCAAGAGAGGATGTGTCTGATGAATGTTCAGGAGCAAATATGTTTTCAAAAGGAACCTCATCAACAGGAGCAAAAGGATTAACTTCCAAAGAATGGTTATCTGCAGATTCTTGTAGTACTGGAGAGGATTGAGTATTTGATGATGAAGGCGATTGACTGGCAGCTGGAGCATTGAGTCTGACTGGTACTGAAGCTGTTGGGCCTTCTGTGCCTTGCGGGGCTTGACCCTCAGCCATTGGAAGTACAGCTGGTGCACTTGGGATGGTTCCATTCGTTGGCTCAAAGTATTCATCAAACATAGGATCGAATAACTTCTTCAACTCCTCACATGTAGGTGGTACAAAAGAATCCGCAGGCGTGGAATTCTGTACAAGTCCTGAACTAATGGGTCCAGGTGTCAAAAGTTTAAGATCGGGTCCAGAACTAATTTGTCCTGAAGCAAGTTGCTCACTCAGATCATCGAACGTAACATGAATGGTTTCCATGATTTTACGGGTTCTCTTATTATAGATTCTATACCCTTTACTGTCTGGTGCATATCCAACAAAAATACCTACGTCTGCTTTAGCTCTTAACTTTCCCAAGTCATGACTATCATTAGTCGGATAGCAAAGTGCGCCAAACATACGGAGAAAGGAAAGATCTGGTTTCTTGTTATGAATTAACTCGTAAGGAGTCTTTTCATGAACAGGATGAATTAGAGATCGGTTTTGGGTGAAACAAGCTTTTGCTATAGCCTCTGCCCAGAGAAACATCGGTGCCTTTGAAAATATAAGCATGGTTCTTGCAGCTTCCACCAGAGTGCGGTTCCTTCGTTCGACAACACCGTTCTGTTGAGGAGTGCGAGGGATACTTTTCTGATGTGTGATGCCAATACTTTCATAGAAATTGCGGAGTTGTTGGTTAACAAACTCAGTACCATTATCAGTGCGGATGATTCTGACAGTTTTATCGAGCCTTACTTGCAGCTGTTTTATCAGTTTAATGATAACCTCTGGAGTTTCATCCTTGGTTCTCAAAAACTTTACCCATGTGAATCGAGAATAATCATCTACTATCACCAGAACATACTTCTTTCCATTTATGGTTTGTATTCTCATTGGACCGCACAAGTCCATGTGGAGGGTATGAAGAACTTCCAAGTTGGTGTTAATGGTTTTAGGCTTGTGGGTTTGTTTCTTGCTTTTGCCCAGTTGACATGCAGAGCAGAGATGATCTTTCTCATATTTTAGTCTGGGCATCCCTCTAACAAGATCTTTACGGGAAAGATTATTTATGGTACCGAAGTTCAAGTGGTTCAAACGACGATGCCACAACCATGATTTTGTTTTAGAGGCTTTAGAAAGCAAGCATGTGGGAGAGGACTTCAACATTTCTTCAATCGATATGGTGTATAGATTGGTTCCCCGACTGCCCTTGAGGAGATCTATACCATCCAATTCTCTGACGTAACATGTATGTTTTCTGAAAGCCACTTCCAGATCTGAATCACAAAATTGACCCACAGAAAATAGATTGTGCCCTAGTCCTTCCACATAATATACGCTTGAGATTACACTGTCACCGAACACATAATCTCCATAACCCATAATCGCACCAAAGTGGTCGTTCCCGAATCTAACTGTCCCGATAAACTTTTTCACGAAGTTCTTGAGCCGCGAGCGATCCCCAGTCATATGTTTTGAGCAGCCTGAGTCCAAATACCACAGGACGATTTGTACGACCTGCATTTGAAACCAGACAACAATGGATAACTGAAAAATGTGGATCCCCACGTGCAATTGGGGTCCGTTTGGTCAGCACACACATATTCTGGAACCACAGAGTTCGCAGATGCTAATGTCTTTACAGTGGAGACTGTACTAGAGGCAGGACAAGACCTAGGTGGAAGGCATTGTGACACTAAAGGCAAGATTCTACCAGTTGGTCTCCATTCCTTAACCTTCACAATTTTATGCTTATTCATTTTAGGTAATGTGCACTGTTTTCCTAAATTGAAGTCAAGTCACAGTTTGTCAAGGTGCCACAAGACAAATCGCAATCAACCATATCGCAATAAGTCGAATCGCAAGTGTTAACTCGCAACGTCAAATTGCAACTGGTAGCATCGCAATCAGTCGAGTTGCATCAAGTCAAATAACAACTTGTCAATTTGCAATTAATCAAATTGTAATTAGTCAACTATAACTCAAATTGCAAATATCAAATCGCAGGCTCACTCAAATCGTAGGCATCACTAGGACTATGCTTCTAAATCCACAACTCTGTAATCCCATTGACATTCATAAACCCAAATACTAGCCGTGACATGTGTATCCTCGTGAAATTTTATACGACCAAAATACCACTCTCTTCAGAATAATTATGCCAAAAGTAACACAAATGTATTAGAATACACTGTATTTAAAATTTCAGCTTAATCATTGAAGTGTTTACGGAACCAATAATCCTATAAACCATTCAGTCCATTAATATAAACCCAGTCCGATTACGACTAAAAAAGAGAGCCAGCATGTGATAAATCATGTATGCCCGGTTCAAAAACTAGCCATAGCCAAAAAGAATGATAACAATTTGTGTAGCCCATTCAACATAACATTGGACCCGATCCAAAGAGAAAAATACAACCCAATCCATTTCACTGTTAACCCTAATTATCCGGTATTTAATACCAAGCAAACCCTAATCCTCATAATCCTAATCAAACATTACGCCTACCAGTCATCAAACTCATCTCAACACAAAAACCTTACTACCAAAAAGATAAAATCTTTCTTGGTTTATCAAATAATCAAGCATCACAAACACAATCCTTTCATCAATTAACATCAACACATCATTGTGAACCGAACCTTTATGATTTTTCTATAAACCGATCAAGACACTTGTGGCTATTTGTGAAATAATTATACTCGGCATCAAGATTTTGTATAGATCTAAGGTAGGTTCATCTTGTTTTGTTTTGATTGTGTCTTATTTCCTTGTAAGCTTCTGTCAAATAACGAATCAAAGAAAAATAATATAACAAATTTGTTATAGTTATTTTCTTTATTTATTCGGATATTCAATGAAGTAAATCTTCAAACAAATATGGATCGATGATGGTTAAGGTTTAATAGAAGAAAAAAAATCTTTAAAGATTAAGCAAAAATTGAACCGATCTGAGATTATTATGCATGATTTTGTTTTAGTTTTTGATTGAAATGAGCTGGGGACTGAATTTGAGGGTTTGTTTGTTGTTGGGACTGAATTTGCTATGAATAACAAATTTTGTTGCTGTGGACTTCTTGTTGTTTGTGAAGTGTTTTGAATATAAAGGAGTGTAAGCAGTATTCATTGTAGTTGTAAAATTTGTGTCTGGTATGTTCTTGTTGCTGTGGAATTTGTAGTGGTTGAGGTCAATGACTCTGCTTCATCTTGTTCTTTCATTTTGTTATTTGATAACTCGTTAACCGTTTGACCGAGTGACAGACAAACCGCATGGTCTGCAAAAATTTTGGCAGCATAACATTTCATTTAGATTGATAATTTGTCTTGAGTAGACAAACCGCATCCATGAACAGATATACAAACCGCATCCATGAACATATAGACAAACCGCATCGATGAACAGATAGACAAACAGCATCGATGAACATGGAGACAAACCGCATCCATGAACATGGACAGACAAACCGCATCTTTGACCAGTCAAAGCTGTCACTATCACCCAATTTTGTCTTTTATCTCTTTTTGCAGCTACTGTCCAAACAACACTCCCAAGATGACACAAACCGCATACAAGAACACATCATCACCAAGAACAACCAAAAAAAAAACCAAGGACTAAACAAAATCAACCATCTGCTGCTGCATACTCCAAATGTATGTATTAAATCCCAGAAGCAACAAAACCAAATATTAACACAAGTCACCAACTGTTAAGGCCCAAGTGAACTTTTAATCACAAAAAAAATCATAAACATGTTGAAGCCACCTAAAAACCTTTTGAGGCCCAAAAGACGTTAAAGCAAAATCAGTCAATATCTACTGTTCGAACCAAAAAAAAAAGGCATAAACTACAACTTGTTTATAATTTTTCTACTTGAAGAATTAAAAACCCAACTCTGGCCCATTAGATGTGGTTCAGACCAATGAAATGAAGAAACAAAAACAATAGAAAACCAAATTGTTCGAACCAAAGAAGATTAGCAAGGCAGTATAATAAAGATGATTCGAACCCCAAACAAAATATAAAACCAACACACAATCAAACGAACCTAACCATGGCTCTTGATACCAATTGTAGGATATAACCTTCTTGATTGTGTGTATGATTCGGGTGGTCTTGGTTCATGGAAGATTAGATCCATGGTGGAGTTTTAGAGAGAAGTTAGAGAGAGAGGGAACCTTGAGAGAAAACCTGGAAAGTTAGATTAAGTGTGTGAAATAATACAAGAGTTCCAACCCTTCCCAAGTGTGGGAAGGGGTATTTATACTTACTAATATTATGCCCCTAGTGGGCTGTGGAGTGAGCTGACAGTGGGGAAAGCCCCGACCCACTCCACAAATATAACTACGACTAATACTATTAATACTAATATGAATATTACTAAGCTAATATAAATAAGCCTACGAGCTATATAAATGCTAAGTAGATACTTGGGGTGACCGAACCTTTCATCTGAATATTTATATTCCTAACATGTTGATGTTTCATTTGCAAATTTAGATAATCAACTTCTAATTTTGAAAAACGTTTAACCATATTATCATGGTCATCATTTTGAATTTTTTCAAGCAATTTTAAATTCTCCCCCTCAAGCTCAACAACACGATTCTGGGTGACATTTAACGCAATAGCATACTCATTAAATTGACAAGCAGACAATGCAGAATCAGTAGCAGTATAAAATACATCTTGTGCAATACATTTAGCAATCAAGTTGTCATTAGTGATGAGTATGTTTTTTCTTTCAATCTCACGACTCTTAAGTTCTATTGCATATTCATTCACCTCATTTTCCATATCTTTAAACACTACTTTCATTTCTTTTATTTCTGTGTTGAGGGCAGTTTGCAGCCCCTCAAAATGTTCTTTGAGTAGTTTAAAGAATGGCATGACCTCAGTTAAGTAACACCTTTTTGCATGTTCAAAACACCTTTCCCCCTCAGTAATGCCAGTTGGTGTGATTCTCTTCTTACATGTTTTATCAAAATCAGCAAACAGTTGCCAAAGCACATATAAGCTAATAAAGGTTTTGCATTCAGTGGGAAGAGACAAAGGCACCAAATTCCTAGGTGTATTGGGAGGATACACCGTTATGGACGCAACTTTTCTAATGAGAGGGGTGTTGGCCTTAAGTTTTTCTTCCTTAAGTTTTTCATTATCTTGTTTCCAGAATATCTGTTCAGGTGTTAACTTCTTTTGAGGAGCAAAACACAGTCAAACGATTTTCCTCACTATAGTCATGGGGCTTGATTATTATTCGTCTGGCTATGCACTCGGGATCCCTCATTTTCTCATTCATTTTTTCCCTTGTTCTCTCACTTATCTCATCCTCCTCTTTAGTGTAGATATGCTCAGGCGGGTCATGATTAGGCATAAACATCACATTAGAATCATTTAATGCAGGTTGGGCTATCTTAGCAATCTCATGAATAGCTAATTTAGATCTACCTACATTGCTTTCACTATGCTTGTCACTTAACTTTATGTGCTTATACATCATTTGGGCAGTCTGTCTGGTTTGGTCTTGTGTGTACAACTTATCCTCAAGCTTATTTTTTAAGGTTTTGAGCCTAGAGAATCATTTAAGAGTTCCTTTTCTTTTTCTTTGAATTCTAGCTTAAGTGTAGTTATACACTTTTGTACTTCCTGTTTCTATTTGACAGACTGTTCTAGCTGACTTTTCAAAGAATTCAACTCTTGTTTTAATGTTTCTTCTCTTACTCTAGACTCTTTAATAAGTGTACTCATTTGACCTTCTAATTTCTGCTCACGTTCATTAAGCTCAAACTTAGCACGCTGTTCATACATAGCCACTTGTTCTTTATAAATGTTTAGTCTAGTGATCAAGTTATCATCAGGGACAGGCAAGTTGTTCTCATGGCACTCACATGCATTATCTAAATTACATGCAGTATCTAAGGCACACACATTACTTATAACACCAGCATCATTATTGACCGAAGATTCACCATTTGGTACATCAGGCGAGTTGTTGTGATTCAAATACTGTTCATATGAAATAATATTGCTATTTTCCATGTCAACATTACTTGAGTCAGAAACATCTGCCTGATGTACTTCTTTGGGATTCTTTTGTCCATCAACTATATCATATGTGTCATAAATTTTTAGTACCTCAGATATCACAGATGCACTAGAGGAACCAGCTTGTCGAGGTGATGTAGCCAAGGAAGACAAGTTGGCCATGAAGATTGTTTGAGCCGTAGGTTCATCATCTACATCTGAGTCAAATGCATCACAATCATCTGCCTTGAAGATGTTAGGATCGTTGAGTGCTAGATCCTGAACTGGTTGCTCATCCACATCTTCATCAAACGTATTTCCCCCATCACCAGCCAAGAACAATAACTCTTCCTCATCCAATACAGCTCCATTCTCTTGAGCTTGCATTAACAGCATCTTGTCTTTGAAGTAATCTGAGTTCTGAGGACGTTTAGGTTGATTGCAGTTTCTAGCAATGTGTCCCAGTCCTCCACAATTGTAGCACTTGATCTTTTTCCCTTGCCCCTGATTGGCATTCCCCGCTCTATTCTGCACATAACCTCGACCCATGTTTCTTCCAGCTCTCCCTTGCACATTCTGAACCACAATTTTCCCATCCTCCACCATTGCTTGATTGCGTGGGTTGGATGAATTCCTTAACTGATTGTTGGTCTAAGGGAGTGATGCTTGAAACTGTTGAACCAGTAATGATACTTGATTGGTGAGGTTGTCAATCATTTTGTCGGTCTGAGAGTAGCCTGAGTCAAGTTGAGAACTCATAGCAGGTACTGGTGAGTGAAGTTGATGATAGCTTGGGTTGGATGATGATTGGGTTGTTGGTAGAACATTTGTCATAAAAGCCAGTGGATCATTTGAAGTTGAAGGATTTAACTTTTCTCTCAGCACCCGATCGTAGGCAACATGCTTCTCATGTTGTTGCAGATAGGCATATAGCTGTTCATAGTTGGTATCCCTTAAACCTTTGTTGAGTTTGACAGCAGTAACAAATCTGTCCCATTCAGGAGTCATGTTGTTCACAAACTTTGAGTTTAGTTGGATGTTGGGCATAGTCATTCTGATCATCCTCATATCATTCACCAACTTATGAAATCTCACATAGTAGTCTGTGATATTCTCTCCTGGGTTCATTTTGAAATGCTCGAACACATCATACAGTTGTGACTCACGGTCTTCCTTTGTGAGTTCTGACCCTGCCAACAACATTTTAACATTGTCCCACACAGCTTTAGCTTCAGTGTTGAAATTGATGAGCTTGTATACATCCTTTGGCAGACCTTGAATGACAATGTTTGAAGCTCTAATGTCAGCATCATACCTCTTCTTTTCTTCATCATTAAGATCATTGTACTCACGAGGTCTGTCAATTCCAAGTGTGACTGTGCCATCTTCACCAGTAGTAACAACATCTCTCGTGGTACCCATCTGAAATGGTCCTTCATCAATGGACTTAAGAATGTTTGCTCCATTTTCTTTTCCCAAGCAGTAAAGTCTTATTCGTTGTGCCCAAGACTCATAGTCCGTCCTATCTAGCATAGGTGGACGAGTGTCAGATCCTGCTGCTTGAATATCATCTGATGAGGTGCTTGATATGGTAGCCATAGTAAATACGGGATTTTACTGATCTTGTGATTTAACCGAGAAATCGAATCTTTCGCGGGACTTTCTAAAATCACCAAGAAACAAACCGTAACCTAAGAATAACTTCCCACTACTAATAGACAAATCGCCAGAGACAAATCTCCACAGACAAATCGCCACAGACAAGTCACCACAGACAAATCGCCACAGACAAATCGCCACAGACAAATCGCCACAGACAAATCGCCACAGACAAATCGCCACAGACAAATCGCCACAGACAAATCGCCACAGACAAATCGCCACAGACAAATCGCCACAGTCGCTACAGGACAGAACAGTCACTATCAGAGACAAATCGCCAGCCACAAAACGCCAAACAAGTCACTATCGTAGCCGTTTGTCGTTTTTTGCCAAATCTGGTAAAGGGACAAATCGCTACCTCGAGAAAACACAAATGGCTACTTTTTCTTTCCAGCCAGACACAAATCGCCACCAAGAATGTCTTAACGAGGGACAAATCGCCACTAAGAACACAAACCTTTTAACCTTCGAATCTTCCAAAAATCACCACACCAAGCCTAGATCTGTGATTCCAAACACTAAACACTAACCATGGCTCTTGATACCAATTGTAGGATATTCACTAACACATAAACACAAGATTAGGACTAGTATGGATCGAATAGAGGAGGGTTTAGAGAGAGAGAGATGGGAACTTAGAGAGAGAAAGAGTGTGTGTATTAGCTTGTGAAATAATGAGAAGTTCCACCCTTTCCCTTGTGTGGGAAAGGGTATTTATAGTTCTTACATAATATGCCCTTAGTGGGCTGTGGAGAGAGCTGACAGAGGGTAAAGACCCGACCCACTCCACAATACTAATAATAATAACTAAGCTACAACTAATATTACTAGTTATCCTACGAGCTATGATGTGCTAATAAGTACTCGGGGTGACCGAGTCTTCAACTGAATATTCACATTCCAAACATTCTTGGTTTGTTAGGTGAAGTGTAGAAGAAGCTTGGAGTGGATTGATGGTGGTTTTGTCAGGGATAAGGGGTGGTATGGTTTAGGCGGGTAGTAGTTTAGGAAGAAAGGTTTGACTGAGTCAAACCTGGTATTATCTAAAAGAAAGTGGGTCGGGTTGTAGGGTTATGGGTTGGGTTAATTAATAAAAAGGTGGGCCGGATTTGGTTTTTGGTTTATATGGTTTTAAAGTTTAAAGGTTAAAGAATTATACTTTAAGGACCATTTGTGTCATTTTGGTATTTTTGGAGGTTGACTTTGACTTTTGTCTTCACTTGATCAAATGTACAATTGTTTTCGAGTCGATCCAAAAATGCTCATTTTCGTTCCGTTTTCAATCCTCTGGTACCTGAAACACATAAAACACAAACCTACGATATCTGCAATATATTTTGGGTGTTTTTGGTTATTTTTGTGTCTTTTATGGGTATAAAATGATGAGTATTTACACACTCATCAATCCCCCACACTAAGCTATTCCTAGTCCCTAGCAATCTGATCATATAAAGTAATGAAAGGATCAAAAGAATACCAAGCATACCCCGTTTTGATTTTTTTTATACAATGCCAGAAATTAAAACTTAGAACAAAATTAGATAACATGCTTAATTTTCAAAAAATGGTATCATGGAACGGGATTCACACAAAATGGGTGTCTCCAGGGAATTGTAATCGTCATCATCTTTTTTATACTCCCAACTAAGCTTAAACTCAATGTGCAAATGTTTTTGTAAAATGCTAACACTACTTATACCAATAATCTATGTAAGCCGAAACTTAACTTTTCACTCCCACATTTTATTCAAGTTAGGTGACTGTGCTTGATTTTCAAAATTTTGATAACCAAAATCGACGTTTTTATAAAACTTTGACTAATACTAGTTAAAAGATAGATGTTGACATAAATAAATGCCTAAAAACATTATCAATATTTATTCATATCTCTATGTTTTGATGATCACAAAATGTAAACTCATTAAAACATAAACTTATAAATTAAACAAGTACTTAGTTGTAAATATTCACTTCTGCAACTAAAATCACTTAAGGTATGAATGAACTAATGCTTAATGCATTATATGATCAAAGGAACATTTTCTTGAAAACTAGATTTTTTATAAAACATCAAAAACATTTTATATATTTTTGAAAAACATTTTTGGTATTAAATAAAAATGTTTAATCTTTTATAAAAATATGAATTCAAATTTTTAACCAAAATCAGTTAAAATGTTCCAGAAAAACCTTCCCCACAAAAGGACAAAATTGGCCAACGTTCAGTAGGGGCGGCCCCCTTAATTTTGCTAGGCGGCCCCCTTAATAATTAAGGGGACCGCCCCCGCTCCAGTAGGCTCCAGCTGTCCAGATTTTTCTCCTATAAATACCAGCCTTCCTCTGGATTTTTACTCACCCTTTTGCACTAAAACTTTCTGTTGTAGATCTCATTTCATATCTTAAAAAAACCTTTGATCATGTAATCTTAAGCATTAGTTTCCAAGTGATCCAAGCTTCCACCATCCAAGTGCAAAAGAAGAATACTTCTATCAATCAAGATTAGAAGTATTACAACTTAGTATCATCTTGTTACTTAAGTTGTGTGTTTAACAAAGTTTGTAAATCATTCATTCATTTGTATGTAAGGTGTGTGTTGTAGATTAGTGTTGTGTGTAAGTAGTGAAGATGTTGTATAAGTAGTTGTGGTATAGAAGTTGTGAGGTCAAAGTGTAGAAGTCGTGAAGCCGTTGTGTAGAAGTCGTGAACCCGTGGTGTAGAAGTTGTGAAGCCGTAGCATAGAAGCTGTGAAGCGGTCGTGTTAAAGTTGTGAAGTCCTAGTCGTGAAGTTCTTGTGTTGAAGTCGTGAAGCCATAGCATAGAAGCTGTGTAGCGGTCGTGTTGAAGCAATGAAGTCCTAGTCATGAAGTCCTAGTGTTGAAGTCGTGAAGGCGTAGCATAGAAGTTGTGTAGCGGTCGTGTTGAAGCCGTGAAGTCCTAGTGTTGAAGTCGTGAAGCCGTAGCATAGAGGTTGTGTAGCGGTCATGTTGAAGTCGTGAAGTCTTAGTCATGAAGACATAGTGTTGAAGTCGTGAAGCCGCATCATAGAGGTTGTGTAGCGGTCGTGTTGAAGTCGTGAAGAAGTCGTGAAGAAGTCGTGAAGCCGTTGTGAAGTAGTCATGAATAAGTTGTGAAGAAGTTGTGTTGTGAAGTTGTGAGATTGGTTCTAGCTACGATTAGAAATTGACTGTTAGCTTTGTGTCGTTAAACCCGTGTAAGCCAAAGTTGTGTACGGTTTTCTCCACCATAAGGGAGCTTATTGAAGTTGTGAAGAAAACTCTCGAGCAAGGTGTGCTCGGGGAGTGGAGTAGGGCAAGGAAGGTGTCCTTGTAGCCGAACCACTATAAATCTCTCGTGTCTCGGTTAGATCTTTCCATACCTTATTTATTTCTTTACTTGCATCGTCATTACTTTCATACACATAGGCTTATATAATTGCTAGTATTAATTAGAGGTCGACTTCACATAAAGATCAAATTGAAAATCCATTCAAGAAACCAAAACTTTTACAATCAATTTAAAAGAATACATATATAACTAATAATAAGATTTAAGTTTTATTTTTCATAACAAACTTGAATCTAAGTGTTTTAAAAATAAACAATTGTTTTCATAATAAAATTAAAAAGACGTAAAACTATTCAACCCCCCCTTCTAGTTTTCCACAATTGGTATCAAGAGCCACGTCAATCAAGATCTTTAAAATATACTGTATTTTAAAACTTGAATCGATCTATGGAATTCGAAAAATATCTAGAAGAGGAATCTTTGCTAAAACCACCACTATTTGAAAACTATACTTTTCTTGAATGGAAAAATAAATTTGAAACTTATGTGAAATCAATTGATCTAGATCTTTGGCATGTCATTTCGATTGGTGATTTTCAATCAACAAAAACGGATTTTGAAAGTCAAACAAAAACGGATTTTGAAACTCAAAATGATTATTTAAAAACAAAGAATAACAAAAATAATGAAGCTAAAATAATTATTTACAAAACCTTGCCGAAAGTTGAATATGAAAGAATATCTTTCTGTAAAACGACAAATGATATTTGGAAAAATCTCTTAAACTTTCATCAAGAAAAATGTCAAGCCAAAGATGAGGATTTTGATCTTGTACATGAATTAGTTATCTTAGAAAATTTAATAGATAAACATTTAGATAAAATAGATACATGTGCTACTAGTTCAAATGTTGTTAATGTAGGTATTAACGACGAAGACTACATGAATCAACTCCAAAGTGAACTCAATCCAAAATCATGGAGTGACATAGACGAAGGAGAAGATCATGATCCGTACAAGACATGTTCGGGTCAAGCCACTTCGGTTTAAATAAGGTGTTAGAAGCTTGCCATGATATACTTTCACACCTTGTGTATCTTGAAGACTCACCTATCATTCACACGTCGATCATCATCTGAGACATTACAAAGAAAAGCTAGGACGTGAGGTAAGTTCTCTATTTAAAATTTCATAAGTAATTGCTTCGTGCATATAATCTTATTAATGCCTTAGGATACGCTTAGTCTGATAGGTTGCTTTGCCTTTACACTTTAGTTATATTCGTTCTGTGGCTTAATGAACTAGAAACCCTTTAGTTAGCCCCCCTAAGTATTAGTAAATCAAGCAATCTTCATATTTGGTACTCTTCGATAGGTAAATTTAGGAACTTAATTTCTTCTAAAAAGAGAATGACTACTGGAGAATCTATTGACTAGAAACTCAATTTGACCTAACGGTTGAATTGCTTCTATGTAAGAAGTTGGGTGTGTGTAACCCGTAAAAATGGTCGTGTTTAGCCTGAATTGAGCACCACTAGTAATAGTCTCATACTCATTCTCCAACTTGAATACATTATTCTTCCTAAATATACATAACGATAGTTTACTGTTATGAACTTTGCTTTTCACTAGAGCTTTTTATTCCTAGATTTATGTCATCTTGCGTATATAAAATTTCTAGATGTTTACTTGCTCCTATGTGATTTGACTGCATGCCTTCGTAATTATTTGTTTAGTTGTTGAATGCATTGTCATTATAATAGCTTTTGTTTTTCTCTAACTACTCTGACATGATGTATTTTTGTATTTAGTCATAATACATGCTTAAATGCCATAGGATATGTAGAAAGAGGTAGCATGTGACAATAGACTTAACCAATGCCCTTGAGCATGAGATCTTTTATAAACCACTATTTTTAAACCTATAATTTATGGGACTTATTTTTAAATTTGCAAAAACTTCACATTTTGGAAAAATGATTTTTCAAAAGATTATGACACATTTCTATTAAACATGTTTCACCATCCTACCTTTCTTCCAAACTTGTGTCCATAATTACATGTTTATCAAAAACCAAAGATTGGAAAAAAATATTTTCTTTCCTCATAAAAATATTTTGAAATAAAGCCAAAACTATTTCATTAATATATTTTTCACATCCACATAAAACCTACTTTCAAACATTGTTGAATAATGCCAAAAACATTTCTTTAAATCATGCATGGTGATCTCATATCTGTCATCTATATTTATGTATGTGACATTTATAAGTGAACTAAATTTGATAATAACCATAATTTATTCACTAAGACCTCACTTGGTACAAGTCTAGAAGTCCATGCTATCATAACTCTACATTCCCATGCAAATAGATATTCATTAGGATTATTTAACTAGCTTATTAATCTCCCTAAATATGATACTATGAATTACTTGGTGCTATGTAGTGTTTTCTTGTCTAACATATATATGTTACATGCTAAATGAGTTGTTTGCATGCTAGATAATAATGTATAATGAATATGCTTAGCATACATAAGTTATTAAATTCTAAATTGCCTCAAAAGAAGTTGGACTTGCTTGAAACTAAACCCAAAAACACAACCCTTTCAACAATTTTCTGCCAAAAACCCTTTTCCAGTAACCTGGAAATCAGCAGATGGGCGGCCCTCTTAATTCATTAGGCGGCCCCCTTAATATTTAAGGGGACCGGCCATCTGTTGTTCGAAGGTGCTGCTCCCTTTTTCTATTTTTAAGCCCATTTTATCCTATACCTCCCAAAATTCACAAACACATTTTGTCACAAACCACCCTCTAAAATTTACCTTCTACAATCACATCATCACTACACCATAAATACCCATTTGGAGGAGGAAGCTTGACATTTTCCATAACCCAATAAATGATGTTGTTCAAACTCAACCAACACCTAAACCTCATCCTAATGAACCCTTTCACACACATAACCAATCATCCATATGTCCACCTTCATTCACTCATAATTACCCAAGTTCACAAATGTCTCCACCACCAAAAGTGTCACCACCACTTCCACCAAATAACAACCACTCTCCATCATCATCACCTTCCACTCAACACTTGAAGTTCATTGAAGAACTCAAGGAAGCCTATGAGCTTAATGCTCTCCTTGCTTTGCACCTTGCTCAAAGAAACTTAAACCCATCACCATCCATATCACCATCATCACCACATCACTTGAGTCAAATTGAGAAACATGTCAACAATTGTCCTTGTTGCATCTTTCTCCAAAATCAAACCATCATTACCATCATCACCATCCATCTCACCATCATTACCATCATCACCACATCACTTGAGTCAAATTGAGAAACATTTCAACAATTGTACTTGTTGCATCTTTCTCCAAAATCAAACCATCGCCTTAAATGAGCGTCTCACTTGGATTGAGTATCTTCTCACTAGATCTAATCCAACACCACCACTTGAACAACATCAAAACCCTCATTCAACATGGTCAAGTCCAAGCTCTCCACCTCCAATTCCTCCATCAACACTCTCTCCAACATCCATACACCTAAACTTACAACCCCATTAATCCAAATTTTTTTTACCCCCTCTTTACCATCATCCATCCAAAATAATCCAAGTTTTCATGTCTCAAGCAAGTCCAATGGATCTCTTAGGCAATTTAAAATTTTCTACTTATTGCATGCTATGAGCAAAATATGTGTTGTATCAATAATTATGTTTTTAACATAATTATTTTCAACTAATGAATGCTTTATTTCTTGTCTTTAATATATGATTGTTATGCTTATTGCTTGTATACTTGATATCATGATATATATACATGCTTGATGATTAATAACATGCTTATTCCATAATATGTTTTAAATGTATGCATGCGTAATTAACATGTTTATGTCACTATTTAATCATTCTTGATGTACATGATTCAAATGGAGCTTGCTGCAAAAACACCCTAAAAATGACCCTTTTCTGGAAAATTTTCAAATTTTGTCGCCTGGGAAAACACCAGATGGGCGGCCCCCTTAATTCCCTAGGCGGTCCCCTTAATTTTAAGGGGGCCGGCCTACAATTAAGGGGACCGGCCATCTGGGCAGTAAAATTTATTGTTTTCTTTTGCATCTTGCGACCCCTTTTATCTAGCCCAAACCTTACCTAAATCAACCATCACCTCCATCAAACACCCATTTTCATTCATCATGCTATCACCAAAATCATCTCTAAGACACCAAAACTCCATCACCACCACCTCAATGTTAATCCCCAAGTGCACCAAATGCACCATCAAAAACACCCTTCACTCATGGCATAACATCTTCATCCATACCTTCCACTTCATCCATCAATAACTACATCAACTCACACCTTTCATCACCACCATCAAGAGCATCAACTCCACCTCCTACTCAAGAACCTCCATTCACTCAACTTGTCATTTCCATATCACCAATACCACCTCTTGATGCTCATTTCTCATCATCACCAATACCACCACCATGCTTTCCCATCCCTTGGGCTTTACTTGAAGCCCATGGAGACAATTGCCTTTGTTGCATCCACAACCGAACCATCATATTTGGTCTTAGAGATGAGATACACTACATGTTTTCATCCCTTGAACACATGCTTAACAACCAACCTCCACCACAACCTCCATCATTTTCACCCACTACACTACCACCACCTTCATTCTCACCAAATTAAGCATATGCAATGCTTAATCAAAAATAATTTTTCAAACCATTTTGTGTGCAAGCCCCATGGAAGATCATGTACTCCTAGAATGATTATGTAGATTGCATTACTTACTAGCTAATGTAGGATTGAATATAATCTTGGATGGTTGTGTATTGATACACAACATTTTTAATGAATGTCTTTATATGCATGCTTATTTTTGCTATATATATGCTTGTGCTTCTAATATTTTTCTTGCAAGTGTTCCATATATCGATTCCTTGGTGCCCTCAAATGAGGGGGAGTACACATCAAGGGGGAGTTTTCGTCCCGATAAATTTCACGTTTGAATTTTGTTGGCTTAACCTTTTTGATTCTACAAAAAGGGGGAGAAGTGAATGTAAACTCACTAAATACTTGTCCAAAAATAAACTTTTTGGTTTAATGAGTTTAGGTTTTGTAATCATCAAAAAGGGGGAGATTGTTGACATAAATAAATGCCTAAAAACATTATCAATATTTATTCATATCTCTATGTTTTGATGATCACAAAATGTAAACTCATTAAAACATAAACTTATAAATTAAACAAGTACTTAGTTGTAAATATTCACTTCTACAACTAAAATCACTTAAGGTATGAATGAACTAATGCTTAATGCATTATATGATCAAAGGAACATTTTCTTAAAAACTAGATTTTTTATAAAACATCAAAAACATTTTATATATTTTTGAAAAACATTTTTGGCATTAAATAAAAATGTTTAATCTTTTATAAAAATATGAATTCAAATTTTTAACCAAAATCAGTTAAAATGTTCCAGAAAAACCTTCCCCACAAAAGGACAAAATTGGCCAACGTTCAGTAGGGGCGGCCCCCTTAATTTTGCTAGGCGGCCCCCTTAATAATTAAGGGGACCGCCCCCTATTTAAGGGGACCGCCCCCGCTCCAGTAGGCTCCAGCTGTCCAGATTTTTCTCCTATAAATACCAGCCTTCCCCTAGATTTTTACTCACCCTTTAGCACTAAAACTTTCTGTTGTAGATCTCATTTCATATCTTAAAAAAACCTTTGATCATGTAATCTTAAGCATTGGTTTCCAAGTGATCCAAGCTTCCACCATCCAAGTGCAAAAGAATAATACTTCTATCAATCAAGATTAGAAGTATTACAACTTAGTATCATCTTGTTACTTAAGTTGTGTGTTTAACAAAGTTTGTAAATCATTCATTCATTTGTATGTAAGGTGTGTGTTGTAGATTAGTGTTGTGTGTAAGTAGTGAAGATGTTGTATAAGTAGTTGTGGTATAGAAGTTGTGAGGTCAAAGTGTAGAATTCGTGAAGCCGTTGTGTAGAAGTCGTGAACCCGTGGTGTAGAAGTTGTGAAGCCGTAGCATAGAAGCTGTGAAGCGGTCGTGTTAAAGTTGTGAAGTCCTAGTCGAGAAGTTCTTGTGTTGAAGTCGTGAAGCCATAGCATAGAAGCTGTGTAGCGGTCGTGTTGAAGCAATGAAGTCCTAGTCGTGAAGTCCTAGTGTTGAAGTCGTGAAGCCGTAGCATAGAAGTTGTGTAGCGGTCGTGTTGAAGCCGTGAAGTCCTAGTCGTGAAGTCCTAGTGTTGAAGTCGTGAAGCCGTAGCATAGAGGTTGTGTAGCGGTCATGTTGAAGTCGTGAAGTCTTAGTCATGAAGACATAGTGTTGAAGTCGTGAAGCCGCATCATAGAGGTTGTGTAGCGGTCGTGTTGAAGTCATGAAGAAGTCGTGAAGAAGTCGTGAAGCAGTCGTGAAGCCGTTGTGAAGTAGTCGTGAATAAGTTGTGAAGAAGTTGTGTTGTGAAGTTGTGAGATTGGTTCTAGCTACGATTAGAACTCGACATTTAGCTTTGTGTCGTTAAACCCGTGTAAGCCAAAGTTGTGTACGGTTTTCTCCGCCATAAGGGAGCTTATTGAAGTTGTGTAGAAAACTCTCGAGCAAGGTGTGCTCGGGGAGTGGAGTAGGGCAAGGAAGGTGTCCTTGTAGCCGAACCACTATAAATCTCTCGTGTCTCGGTTAGATCTTTCCATACCTTATTTATTTTTTTACTTGCATCGTCATTACTTTCATACACATAGGCTTATATAATTGCTAGTATTAATTAGAGGTCGACTTCACCTTTCAGAATAAAGGATCCAAGGGCCGTTTCAACGGAGAGTTCCAAGACTCTAAACATTCCTGAAATGAGGATCCAAGGGTGTTAGACCAAGACCTCACACATTCCTGAATTAGAGATCCTAGGGCCGGTGAAAAAGGGGAGCCAAGACCTAAACGCCTTCGGGAAATAAGGATCCAAGGGCCGATCTAGAACCGTAGCTTTTTAGCACATACATTTATTACTTAACTTTTACATTATTATGACATATGCTTGTTCTGAAGTTTAAATAAAGCTTTAAACTAGTATTTTTCAAAATCGTATAGAAAAATGATTTTGTGTGTTCAAATGTTTGAAAATAATCACTTATTAAGTCAGATTAGTTATCTCCTGAGAGGAAAAGCCATAGATTACTTATATAAGCTCTAAAGAAAACCAACTATTCTACGCTTAGCATTTTCATTTGCACATATCGTAAAATCTTAGTCTAATCGTTAAGGAAGCAGCCAGATCAATACTCTGGCAGAGTCGGGATTCCCTTTGTTCTAACCTAATCAAGACTAAACACTTCCTTTTTATTGCAATTTCTTATCTAAAAATGAAAAAATTTTAAAATTTGGGTCAAAACGGGGGTACTAGGGCACTAGAAGGAACACATGTGACAAAATTCGCGAGAATTTCCCCCCACACTTAGAATTGAATATTGCCCTCAATATTCAAAGTACCGGCTATTATGCCGACGCTTAGAACATAAAAAGGTAATACTAATAGCCAAGTGTGGAAAAGAAATCTCTATTTTCACAAACAGGATTAATAAGATATCCCTAGATAATCGTTAGCTAAAAGATCGGATATTGGGCGGCTGGATTGAAAACAGGCGCATCAATCATCACGATCTAAGGGAAACCTGCAAACAAGAGCAAACAACACACAAACAAAGTACAGTGGGATTCCCCCACACTTAGTTGTTAGAAATAAGAGAGAAGACAGAAACATGGGCGTTTACCCATGCAATGCTAATGTTTTTGTTAACCGAGTCACTAGCTTGACTCGACCCCGAATTCATTGGTCCATGGGGAAAGCAAGTGGAAGAAATAATCTCCATCGGACTTTCATTCAATGTGTTTGGATAAACATTTGAACATAAAAAAGTTCCACACCGACGAGATACCCACGAGATTTTAATAGTAGAAACTATAAGGGATGATACCGGGGTCAAAGATAGTGTCCTCATTCCTGTAGGAGAAAAGGGAAAGAGAAATCACACCATATGTGAGGAATGGAAGAAAGATTTTTATAACAATTAAGATCAATTCTTCATCCTCAAAAGCAGATTGTTCAAAAGTCTCGGGAGGGAGGGCTGGGGTGATTTTATCAACAAGCACATTCTTATGATTACGTACACCTCCCCCCATACTTAAATTTTTCTCAAGATTGAAATAAAAATGATCAAATTCCGGCTGAGAGAGTTCACCGGAGAACTCTTCGAAGATAACTGGATCATTTTTATCAAAGAGAAATGAGTCGTACTCGGGAAGAGAGATATAAGCATGAGAAGTGGTCCTGCCACTACTCGTCTCTTCCAAAAGATCGATATCAAAAGAAAAGGCTTCATAAGCCGAGAGAGAAAAATCAGAATGAGAAGTGGGATTGCCACTAATCTCTTCAGCCATATCAAAGATAAAACTCTCATATTCGGAAACAAAATCCTCGAGCTCGAGCTCCGGAGGATCTAACGGCTTATCTTTAACAACAACATCTTTCGGGGGGAGGGAAAATAACGGTTCATCAAATATCATTTTTTCTAACAAAGGAGCGTCTCCCCCCGGATCACAATCAGGCTCAACAATTTCCGGCAAAATTGGAGCATCAAATAAGAAAACCTCGAGCTCTTCCATAGAGATATAACTTCCCTCAATCGGAGGAGAAGGATGGGAAGAGTCGGAAATGATTGGTGTAGAATAAGGAGTGGGATTTTTAGTTTCATCCACAGAATCAACAATCTCAATACGATAAATCGATTCCGGAGGTAGGACAAGTGGTGTGCTCTTAGAGCTAGCAATTTTCACCACTTCCGTTGTGATCTCCGATTCTTTTTCATCATAATAAAAAATACTCTTAACTTCCGCAGCACAACTCTCAAACCATTTGCTTGAACCAGGGGTAATTTCCATTGTTTTGAGCTCAGCACGTTTTTTTGAAGTACTCTTAACCGTGAATCTTGAAAGTATCGAATCACTTCTTTTGGAAGCAATTACGGGATCAGATTTTTGATTAACCGTAGCAACATTGCATTTGGTTAGAGATTTAGAGTCCTGATTAATGTTAAATGTGACTTCTTCATTATCAACTCGTATGGTTAATTCTTCGGTGAATACATCGATGATAGCACGACTCGTTCTTAAGAAAGCTCTCCCCAGTATGAGTGGAACTCGAGGATCGGCATCAAAGTCTACCACAACGAAATCAGTGGGAAAGTGGAACTTTCCTACTTTCACAAAGACATCCTCAGCTATTCCAAGTGGACGAGTTATAGTACGGTCCGCTAGCTCGAGTGTCATGCAAGTAGCTGTAAGCTCCGGAAGAGATAATTTCTTCCATACCGAGAGTGGCATAAGGTTAATGCTTGCGCCAAGATCGGCCAAGGCTGAGCACTGAACCATCCCCAAGAAATCACATGGGATTAAAAACTTGCCGGGGTCTCCGAGCTTTTCAGGAAGCTTCTTGAGGAGAACTGCCGAGCACTGCTCGTTAAGTGGGGTCTTTGCCATCTCAGACAACTTATCCTTATTGCTTAGCAAACTTTTGAGTGTAGATGCAAATTTGGGCATAAGGATGAGAGCATCTGCGAAGCTTATGTCAAAGTGCAATTCATTGAAGATTTTAAAGAATTTCTCCATTTGTTGATTCGTTTTGTCTCGAAGCTTCTGATCATTAAGCCTCGAAGGATATGGAATCGAAGGCTTAGGATTAGTCTTCAGAACATCGGGTTCCGGAACTTGAATTTGGACATCTGGAGGTTGGACGTGTGCGGTACTTCGTGGGCTTGAGAAATGCACCTTGTCCGTTGTCACCTCGGTATCTCGATTCACTTCCCTCGGTGGAGGAGGCATAGGAGTCGAGGGTCCATTATGCGTCTTACCACTTCGAGTGGTGACGGCTTTCAACTCAGCATTAGGATTAGTAATGGTATTGCTCGGAAGTCCTCCGGAAGATGAAGAAGCTTGGTTCATGTTCATATTCATCAAACTGCCCATCATATTCTTCAACTCATTTGTTTGACGAGACATTGTAGTATCAATTTCCTTTCTCAACTCGACTTTCATATTATTGATTTGAGTTTGCATCGAACGTATGCTGGACTCAGTAATTTTCATGAAATCATTTGTCAAAGGAGCTTGAGGAGGTTGTTGATAAACTTGTTGATTCGGAGCTTGATTAGGTTGGTTGAAATTGTTACGGTTTTGATTAAAATTCTGAGAGGTGTTGAAATTTTGACCTTGATTTTGAACAAAGCGATTTTGATTATTTTGATTTTGCACGGGTGGAAAACCAGGTGGTACCATAGCATTTGGTGCTCAGTAATGATTTTTAGCTTGCGGTCGGTATTGATTGTGGTTTACGGCTGCTACGGGAGCTTGGTAAAAAGAAGCATCGGTTGCTTGACAATCGTAATACGCATGCGGGCCACCACAAGTTTCACACACTTTGTTTACGGCTTTGATTGGTTCCGGTTTATGAATTTCACTCTTAATTTCTTTCACTTCCTTCATCATGCAACGAATTACGTCCGTTAGAGCGGCTAACGGTGCGGCTAACTCTGATGAGTTACCGGATGAAGAAGCAGGAGTGATAGGAACATTCACTTTGTTTCTAGAAATAGGGACTTTTGACTTATTCTCACAAATTTCAAGCACTTCTTTAGGTCGACGATTCAAGATATTGCCACCGGCGGCTGCGTTAAGAGAATCTTGATCGTTTCCATTCAACCCATTATAAAACGTATTGATTTGTTGTAACTCCGTGAAATCATGATGCGGGCATTTTATTAGAAGATCTTTGAATCTTTCCCATGCCTCTCCGAAGTTTTCATCGAAACTTTGACGAAATCCCGAAATTTCATTCGTTAGATTAGTCGTCTTTGACGGAGGAAAGAAATAATTGACAAATTTTTGTACGAGATCTTCCCAAGTTTCAATGGTTCGAGGGGGTTCTTTTTCCAGCCAAATCCGGGCTGCCCCTTTGAGTGAAAACGGAAATAGCATCAATTTGATAACTTTTTGCGGCACATCCTTGTAATTGATGGTCGAGGTCAACTTGTTGAACCAACGGATGTGTGCATACGGATCTTCACTTTCAAACCTAAGGAATTGATTTGTAGACACGAGTTGAATCAAATGCGTCTTTAATTCGAAATGATCAGAATTGATTAGCGGTAAAACGATGGCATCTCCGTAACCCTCGGTGGGTGCTTGGAGCATTTCGGCCATTGTTCGATTGTCTGCCATTTTGTCAGTGGGAATAGTACGAATCTCGGGTTCGACTATTCGGGCAGCACGTCTTCGAGAACGTCTTTTCGGAATTGCGATGAGATCACGAAAGGGACTCGTTGATCTAGAAGAACGAGTGTGCATGCACTAAATGAAACAATTCAATTAAAACAAGATCGAAGCAAAACACAAGGAACTTAAACCTTAAATCAAACAAGCGTACGGTAGCTCTCTGAAAGAAAAACGTACAGAGTGGCGGAGGAGCAAAGGTGGGCAATAAATGCTCCTTAAAAACCCGCTCCTTTCGGTTTGTCAATTTAATGCCAAACCTCCTGAAACCTCCGTTAGAGTTTGTTTATCAATCAAAGGTGAGCCGAATTCGCAAGCGACACAAAGGCAAGTTTTAATCTTTTGTTTGGGAACTTATTATGATAATATTCCAAGTTGAGGAATATTATATTGAGATTGCTTTTATCTTTTATTTTAACACAAGAAAACGAGAAATGTTTTTGTATTTTTGTTTTTATATGATAATATATATACAAAAGAAAAGAAAAATATTTTTGTTTTTTTATATTTTTATGAAAGTGAAAACTTCTTGATGAAGGATCTCAAGTCATTAATCGTTTAAACCTAAACGATATTGTGGCAACACAACCTCCCCGGCAGCGGCGCCAAAAATTGATCCGTGCTAAATATACATATAAATATAATATCAGACGGGTACACGTGATACGCGGGAATCGACAAACCAACCCTTTAGGAAAAAGGTCAACTAGCAAAAACTCACGCGTGTGATGTGTGTGATACCGGGAAAGTGTTACCCGGGTCGTGTCCCAGCGAGGTTGGAATCGAAGATATCGTGTAAGGTTTGGAATTAAAATGCTTGATGATTGGAATTTGGAATTTTGTGTTTTTCTTAATTCTAATTACTAAATGAGAAACAAATTCTCAAAGGAAAATTAGGATTTAAACAACTTATATTAAAACGTGAGTCGGGAATTATAAAAACGGGCTTAAAAAGTGAAATCTCTAAAATTAATCTTACAAGTGCAAATCTATTTTTTCTAAGATCTATATGACAAAAGAAAATTTTGGGAAAAAGATTTGTATTTTTCTGACTTTTATATTTTTTTATTAAGAATTAAAAACTAAATTTAAAAGAAAAATAAACTAAAAATACTAAATAAAAATTGAAAATTATGAAAAATTACAGGAAAGTGCTAACTGATGTTCTAGACCTAGGAAAAATAAGGTGAAGCTGCCAGCTTATTGGGATAAGCTGGAATAAGCCAAACTGTTGAAATAAGCTAAATGGATTACAACTATGTTAAATATTTAATAATGTATAACTTAACCAGTTAAAGACCCTAGGGCAGTTGGTGTTGGTGTGCTTGTGTGAGTCCAGAGTCCAGAGTTCGAATCCCTTGGCTCTCTTTTTGCTTTTTATTTTATTTTTTTGTTTTTCTGATTGAAACTCAATAAGCCCAAACCAATAAGCAACTTTTGTAAAAGAGATTATTTTTGAAAACCCAAAATAAGCTCAGAATGAGCTGATGAAAGCTGATTAATGGGCTATAAAGGGAATAAGCCCAAGGCTTTTGACTAAATGGGCTTTTAAGCTAATATTAAGCTAAAGGCAAACTGAAACAATGCTAAGTGAATGAAGATAAGCTGAAATGAAAATGAAAAAAACCACAAGAACACAGAAATAAGCACTGATTACAAAACAAATAAGCAATCAAGGGTCTGCTATGCACAGGGCATTATGCAGTCAACCTAGGCAACTTTGAGCTTAATTTTAAGCACTTATATAACAACTAGATACCACAAAAGTTGATAACACTAGAAGTTCACCTACTAAGGATCTCAGAAACCAAATAGCAGGCCAAGAGAAGCTATTTTGTTGCTTAAAAATAAGCTGGAAAAGTGGCTAATCTAGACAAGTATACACTGAATTCTCAGTGTATGCTTGTATAGATAGGGTACTTTTGAGCTTAATTTCAAGCTCAAATAAGCTAGAGAAGGGCCTGAATTTAAGAAATAGCAAAGAACACCTAGCAAACTACTGAGAAACAAAGGAATTAAGCTCAGATTAACACAAATAAGCACTTAATGGGGTCTAGAAAATCTGATGCAGACTGCACTTGCACTGAGGTGATCAGTGAGTGTGATAAATGGCACACACCAAATGGAGACTTAACCAACTCTTGGATTACAACTTAAATGACTCAAAGGACCATAGAAAAGCTACCAGAAAGGATCAAATGAGCTTATTGCTCTAATTGGCTCATTTGATCAGTTCATGGTCTAATTTTACCATAGTTGGTTCAAAATCACAATTCCTATCAAATGGACTTAAAGGAACTTAGAAACAGATTATCTAACTTGTTTTGATCAAGATCAAAGTTGATCAAATGGTAAATGAACAGTGATCACCCATATTGACCCATTTGATGTTCTCACCCAAACAGCCCTTTAAGGGTCTGATTTAGATTTTTACACTAAATTATGACCACTTTAAGCTTGATTCTGAAATAACATTGGTTTACTGACTTAATTTTACCCTAAGTAACAACTTTTCAAATACAAAGAAGCACTTTAATAAGCTAAGTTCTTTTTGATTGTTTTTGACTTTTTAGAGAGATTTAAGCACAAACCGAAATGAGCTACTAACATATAACAAATTATACTGAAGTAA
Organism: Artemisia tridentata subsp. tridentata; assembly: GCA_021014915.2. Classification (NCBI taxonomy): domain Eukaryota; kingdom Viridiplantae; phylum Streptophyta; class Magnoliopsida; order Asterales; family Asteraceae; genus Artemisia; species Artemisia tridentata. Next base: position 151,099,353 of record CP139506.1, read on the forward strand.
CAATTTAAAGAGAAAATAAGCAAAGAAAACAAATTAAGCACACAAATAAGTAGTTGAACAGTAGAATGGAAATTTGGAAATTACTTACAAATTCCTTTTGCTCAAAACAAGGGCTGATAAATCAGTCACCACATTAACCTATTGCTTCCCAAGAAACTCTAAACCATGGCCATCCATAATTTACCATTCTCCAGCTTATTTTGACCAAAGTGCTTATTTTGATTTTCCTTGACTTTTTTGGATATCTTGGAATGAGACTGAGTTCAACTTATCATAAGCTCACAATAAGCTATAATGAGCTTAGATGAGCTTATATAAACAGAAAATAAACTTTTGCAAATACCAAAGTACTTAATTCGACTTAACAGTGAATTTTTAGAACATGAACTTTCATTAACCTTGAAAATTAGTACAATGCTGGTAAGAGTAATACTAATGAGCTTAAACAGACTTAAATTGATTCTTGAAACTTAAATTTAAACTAATTAAACATTCAAACTACAATACGACTTAAAGAAAAATCTACATGCCATTAAAGGCTACAAAAGGGTCCTATTTATACTAATACTGAGGTGGGATATGTCTTATCTTCTTCTCTGATCCTTTCTTGACCTTTGGATAGCCTTGAAATCATCTCAGCCGTTATAACCAATTTTGGCGCCAAAATGGTAATAGTGGGAAAAACCACTTGGTTCTGATAACTTGATGGGAATGAAGCATTTAATGCTTCTTGGTTTGTTAGGTGAAGTGTAGAAGAAGCTTGGAGTGGATTGATGGTGGTTTTGTCAGGGATAAGGGGTGGTATGGTTTAGGCGGGTAGTAGTTTAGGAAGAAAGGTTTGACTGAGTCAAACCTGGTATTATCTAAAAGAAAGTGGGTCGGGTTGTAGGGTTATGGGTTGGGTTAATTAATAAAAAGGTGGGCCGTATTTGGTTTTGGGTTTATATGGTTTTAAAGTTTAAAGGTTAAAGAATTAAACTTTAAGGACCATTTGTGTCATTTTGGTATTTTTGGAGGTTGACTTTGACTTTTGTCTTCACTTGATCAAATGTACAATTGTTGTCGTGTCGATCCAAAAATGCTCATTTTTGTTCCGTTTTCAATCCTTTGGTACCTGAAACACATAAAACACAAACCAACGATATCTGCAATATATTTTGGGTGTTTTTGGTCCTTTTTGTGTCTTTTATGGGTATAAAATGATGAGTATTTACACACTCATCATTGCACAACTATGAAGAAAAGGCAGAACGACACCCAAAAAGGGGTCGCTGCATCACCATGCAAAAAGGCCGAACGACACCCAAAAAGGGGTCGCCACACGAGTCCGACAGACAGACATGCAGGTAATATAATACACATAAAAAAAGAAAGGGGGACAGTTTGTAACTAACGAAGTAACTGGCATAAGACAATTTCCAAAGATATACAAAATAGCATTCAAGTCACACAATTCATAAGTTGTTACATTTATCCGAACCGTTGTAGCTGTTCACAAACCTAATCTAACGGCCCCAAGGCCTTACATTTTCCAATGATTGTTCCTAAAGTAACAAGGGTTTAAAAAGCTTCACATAACATCCGGAGTGGCTTGAATCCGTAGTCAAAATGGAGACACCCAGATATTACAAACAAACAACTTGCTTAAGGAGCAGAGGCGTCCTCTTCAGCAACCGAACCATCAACAGAAGGCCCTTCGGTCACAGGAGCGGGGTCAGGGAATAGGTTCAGTATTTCCGCAATAGGCTTATAGCAGGCGTCGCTTACCTTTTGGACATAGGGATACTCCGCAGTGAATAGTCCATCATACAAAGGTTGGAACTTGGTTTCAGCTTCCATATCCAAGTCATCCACATCCGGCAGAACTCTAGCCACATCCTCCGGCGAACGGTCTAAAGTGACACCATCTGTAAACCCGGATTGGGAAGACAAACTGAAAGGAGCGGCCAAATGTTGTTTATACTCGTAACTATTCAGAAGCCGACGAACCATCTCCGGAATGAACTCTTTTACCACTTTGAACCGCTCCATTTCCGTTTGGCCCACCTTGACGGCCAGGTCTTTCCTTTCTTGATGAAGTTCAAAGTTCTCCCTCTCCTCCGCACTCAGTTTACCCTTGACCCCATTCAGTTCGGCCTCCAAGGCTTTGATCCGCTCAGCGGAAACCCTCCTCCCTTCTTCTCTCTCTTTCTCCAACTTCGAGACGCGACCTGTGAGATCTGATTCTTTAACCAGACAGCTAGCATGCTCATGCCTCAATTTTTTGAGCTCCTCGACCTCATGGGCTGCATCCCCGCACTTTTCATGGGTGCGGTATAATTGCTTGTACTCCTGAAGGAGGGAATCATATCGGAATAGGATATCCGACTGAGCTGTGGCCCCCCGACCCCACAACATCCAGGCCCTCTGAGCAGCCTCCGCATCACCCAAGCCTTCCAGATATGACTCCTCTCGAGGAGTAGGCAAATTCAACATAAAGTCTTTGCAGACTTTCCAAATATCCAAACGGTCATCTTTCCTGATCGACCACTCTTCAACAATAAGTCTTTGCAGACTTTCCAACTATCCAAACGGTCATCTTTCCTGATCGACCACTCCGGAACGAATAATGCTTCCGGATCATTATCAACAGTGACCTTAACCTTGCCACAACCAGAAGGACCTCCTGAAAGAAGAATAAAAAGCATGACCGTTATTGATAATAATAAAAAAAAAAAAAAAAAAAAAAAAAAAAAAAAAAAAAAAAAAAAAAAAAAAGAAGAAGAAGAAAGAGAAAAGGAAAATGCACCCTCCGGTTGTCTTCTAATTTCATTCGGGCGCAATGACCGAACAGGGGATGGGTTAGGAATAGCCTCCGAGGAGTCATGGTCTAGATCCACCACATGGATTGATTAGTCTAATTTCCAAAGGAATATTTGTGAAAATAATTCCCCGGGTCGTTCTCCCAACGAAGGTCTGACGGCGTTTAAATCGATTCGGTGTCGTGAAAATGTGAAGTGAATAAGTGAACGTGAAAGATTATTTTGGTATTGATTACACTAAAATATGGAAAATTAAAATCAACAATCTACGTTATCAAATAAATGCACAAAAAAAGAAATCAAATAACGCAAATCCCGGGCTAATCCCGAGATTTATAAAACTAATAGTGAAGATATAAACCTAAAATGCAAAAATAAAAACCTAAGGGACAAAAAATGTAATTTATAAAAACTAAATTTATAAAAGAAAATAAAGAAAAAGTTTATTTAAAAAACCAAGGGACTGAAAATGTAATTTCGGAAACTATATTTAAATCTAAAAGTTTTAAAACAAAGACAAGGACTGAAACTGTAATTTCTAAAACTTGTTTAATACTCAAATCGTTTTTACACTAAAACAAGGACTAAACTTGTTAAAACTGAAACCTGGGGACTGATTTGTAAAACATAAAATCTAAAAACGATTTTCTTACTTCTAACAACCCAGGTTCGATCCTGGCTAACTACAAATTATCAAAACTATATATTTTTTTTCAATTTTCTTCTTTTGCAATTCAACTAACCATTAACAAACACCAACTTTTTGAAAATAACGAATTTAAACAAGCTTGAAATAGCTGCAAAACAACTTGTAAACCCAACAGTCAAGTATTGCACTCTTTTTAGAAACAGTCCAAACAGGCTCAAAATGAGACTCAAATAAGCAGTTTAAATAAGCTGAAAATAGCAAACCAAAAGTAGAAACTGATGAACTGCTAGCTTAACTTCTATTTGCCCCAAAATTCTCACACTTAACTCAAATAGATTGCAAGAAAACTACTTATGAACTTGGCTTATGACTGAGGTGCAGGGGAGCTTTAAGCAGACTAGCAGATTTGAGCTTATTTTTAGCTAAGCTATTGAGCTCCAAACTTAAATTTTCTTTTTGATCTAGATTCACAAGCTGGCAAGGTACACAAAACACTAATCCAATCCTATTTCCAAACACTAATGAATCCTACAAATGATCTAAAAGTTTATGCAATTTCTGCTTTAACTAATTTTTTTTTTGACTTTTTGATTTTTTTTTTTAAACTTTGACTAATTCTAACTTTGATTGATCTAAACTAACTGAAGATGTTATATTAAGCTAATATGAACCTAAATTAAGCTGACTTAATCTACTTTGCACCTACAAAAGAGAAATAGCCTACTGATTTAGCTAATGGCAGCAGTAAACTCAAGTTAAATCTAATTTTGACTTTTTGTATTATAAACTACCAATTTAAAGCTTTATTTAGACTAATATAAACCTAAGTGAATTATATTAACTTTTGTTACCAATTACACAAGCCTACAACTCCTATATACTAACTGATCCAAACACCCTCTTAGTAACTGCTATGAAACTGTTATGAACTAACAGTTAGATCCATATTAAATCTCCATCAAACAAACCAAATCTAGGATCAAGCAACCTAAATCAAACTCAGTAACAAGATCACAGACCACTAATTATCACAGATGATCAAATAGCAATAATGAAGCAGTTTCAAACAGTTTTACTAAAATTCAATGGTAAACTAACATGTAATGATTCAAACTAATAATATTCAGCAATTTTAACACTTAATAAACAAAAACAAACCAACTAGCACAGATCTATACTACTTTGAACTACTGATGCAGAGTTGAATAGAAATGAAAAGTAAAACTCACAAGGTAAATTCCCCCCAGCTTGAACAGAGGGGATTCACTATGCTTGCCTATCTTTAGATAGGCTAAAAGCTTCCCTTTCTCCTCTTAGTCTATCAACTCCTTCTGAAATAAGCTCAGCTTATTGTATAAGCTGATGGTTGACTTTCGTTGACTGTGTGTGATTTGAGAGAATAATGAACTAGAAAGCTCACAGCAAGCTATGGAAGCTTGAATAAGCTTATATGAACAATAAAAGGCTGGTTGCAGCCGGATTTGTTTGAATTAAAACTTTTTTTTTTCTGATTTTTTTTTATATATTTTTTTTCCTTTTATATATAAGATGCACAAACTTAAGAGATTACTTTAAATTTAAACTAAAATTGATTTAAAATAGCTAATAAAACAGTAACACAAGCTTAAACAATAACTAAAAGTAAATTGAGAATTAAAGAACAATAAGTAAATTCGGATTATATAAAATGTAAACTAATATTTCATTAATAAAAAGCTTGATTACACTAGTTTGAAACTGAAATTACAATTGAGAAACTAAAATAGCAGAGTAACACTACTTAAATCCTACACACCGAAATGAGGAGAAATCCTCTTCTATTTATAGAGCTCGAATGAACCTTCTGGGTCTTCCAGCTCATCAATCCGTGTGCTCCTCAGCTCTCTATCCACCCTTAGATCACCCTTGCTCCCTACGTTTCAATCTTGGCCCTAGGATCAAGATAGTGACACGGCTTGACCAATCAGTGAGTCCCACGTGTCCCTGGCACTGTTAGGACCTTCCAGAAATTACCCAATCATCTGGTAATCATTTAGATACGAGGTAATTTTGATTGGCAGTTATTTTAGGTTTCATGGTAAAAGGATTTGGGGATAATGTTGAGCGCGGGTGGTGTGAGAGAGGTAGGGTGTGTTTGTTTTTTTATTTTTATCTTTTGACTGGGTGTGTTAAGGGGTTTGACCGGGTTTTTATTTCGGGTTGGATCGGGTAAGGATTGGGTTTGGGCTGGATTAGGTGTAGGAATGGATTGGGCTGGGTAGAGGAAATGGTGGTGGGCTGGATGGGGTATTTTAGGTATTGGGTTTAGGATTATGGATAATAAGGTCCGGTTGGTTTATATAGGTTTTAGGATTTTAGATAAAAATCACAAGGACCAAATTTGTATTTTCTGAAACCTTGAGGACTAATTCTGTCATTTCATCAAAGTGATCTAAGGGTGATTTTTTGCTTCTTGACCAAGTATGACTTTGCCGGTTCGGCTCTAAGTCTTTTCCGTATCTCGTGCTCGTTTTCTCGGGTTTTCCGTGTCTTTTGTCAATTTTCACGATATCCATCCCTGCACATACAAAAACACAAAAACACAATATCTTTTGGCATTTTAGTCGGATTTTTGGTTATATTGGTCCGGTTTTGGTCAAGAAAGGGTATGTGTTTAAGCACATACCAAATTCCCCCAGACTAAGCTATTGCAATGTCCTTATGCAATGTTATAAAAACACGTTTTTGAAACCAAAAATTTCTAATCTCTATTTACTAACTTTGAGAAGTAGCAAAATTTTCAAAAGAGATCAAGAAATCTTAAGCTTAAAAACTCCCCATTTTTCCTTTATTTATATTTTTGTATTTTTCTCATTATTCATGTGACGGCTTTTGTTGACAATCATTATCTATTGATAATTTTTAGGGTCTTCGAGTAGGAAACACGACTCATAAAGAAGTGACCATACGGATAAAATTCGTCGTCCCTGATTTTTCACAAGTCCCCAAACTAAGCTTAAAAACGAAATCATTGTCATTTACAAGTTAGATTGCCAACACTACTCAGAAAGCTAAATGTGGACTCTTTGTTCCCAAATTCCTATTTTCCTCTATTTATTTTATTTTTGGTGAGAAATGAATTTCTTCAAATTCTCATTTCGATAATTTTTATTCTGATAAAGATACCTTAGTTTAGACGCTAAGTAGTTTTCAAATCTTCCATCGAAAACCGTTGCATACAAAAATGAGGTCCACATCAAGGTCTATGATTTAACACGATTTTGAGAATATCCCTTTTATTTGCGACCGAAACAACTCATCTACGAGTCCAGAGACAGAAGCCTTTATTAGGATACCTCGGAGTCGAAATTTGGCATTTTTAACATTATTAAGCACATATTATTATTGATCCTTGGCCCTTTATAACAATCACAACATCGGCTGCGAACCGGCAAGATGTGATAGTCTATTATGACCTTGGAATTTTTCCTCTGCCTTTATTAGAAGTCTACAACATCGGCTGCGAACCGGCAAGATGCAGAAAACTTTTTATGGCTTTGGATTATTATTATTATTATTCATTATTATATATTTTGCCAAATCCCGAGTCCTACGGCTTTTATAACAATCCCAACATCGGTTGCGAGCCGGCAAGATGGAATAGTCTATTACACCGTAACACTGGCAGTACCTTGATGTGTACCCAACTCTTATAAGCAAGAATTCTCTAAGGAAGAAATAAAAACTAATTATCGCCAAAACCAAAATAGTTTTAATTATTCCTAAATTACTATTTTTGAGTGAAACAAGCTTATGGGAACAAAAAGCCACAAATAACTTCGATGAGCTCTAAAGAGATCCAACTACTCCACGTTTAGCAATCTAACTTATAAACAACTCTATCATTTCTCGTTCTTCGCAAATTTAAAATCTTAAATAATAAGATCCGCGAATGCTTAGCCAAATGGTTAAGGGAACAAGCTAGGGCTCAACACGCCCGGTCAAGTTAGAATTTTATTCCTACTCTCACCAGCGGAAAGTCAACAAAAATGTCAAAATTTATTATATTTTGCAAAAATTTTTAAATTTTTCTCATTTTTTTGGATTTTTTCAATTTTTGGAGGAAAAACGGGGTTGCATGAGAAAACGGCAAAAAGTGCAAGGCAAAAATCAAATCGAAAGATTACCCCCCCAGACTAAAACGAGACATTGTCCTCAATGTCTTAAAGGTAAGGGTTCTCCTACATAAATCTAAGGCCGTTTATTAATTATGCCAAAAGATAGATGTAAACGATAAGATTTTAGGATATCGGATAAGCAGCGAATGATGAAACTCGAGTAGCGTGAAGGAGACTACGAGCACGAGAGTCTTCATCATCGAGCATTCCTGGACATATCACAAGAAAAACCACGAAACACAAGATATGGAAGAGGATCCCCTCCTCTTTATTAAGAAAATAGAAAGAAGATAGATGGATAAGCATGGGGTGCCTCCCACGAAGCGCTTGTTTTTGTTAACCGAGTCACATGAGCTTGACTCGACCCCGAATTTAGTTGTCCATGGGGAAAGTTTGGAGATCCGGGACAACCAATGATAGTACGTCCCCTCCAAAATAGTGCTTCAACCTATGACCATTCACCTTAAAGTTTGGACCGTCATTTTGAGCTAACTCGACGGTTCCATATGGAAAAACTTGAGTGATGGTGAATGGCCCAGACCAGCGGGTTTTGAGTTTGCCCGAGAAAATCTTTAGCCGAGAATTGAAAAGGAGGACTCGATCACCAACATTGAAAATGCGGTTCTTAATCTTAGAGTCATGAATCCTCTTTATTTTCTCTTTGTAGATCAAAGAGTTCTCGTAGGCTTGATCCCGAAGCTCATTTAATTCATTAATTTGGAGCTTACGGTGATCACCCGCGGTCTTAAGGTCAAAATTGGCATGTTTCAAGGCCCAATATGCCTTATGCTCGAGCTCGATGGGCAGATGGCAGGCCTTTCCATAAACCAGCTTGTAAGGAGTACACCCGATGGGTGTCTTGAAAGCGGTTCGGAAAGCCCATAAAGCATCATCCAATTTGTCGGCCCACGAGGCTCTATTTTCACCAACGGTTCTTTCAAGTATACGTTTCAATCCACGATTCGAAACCTCGACTTGTCCGCTTGTTTGCGGATGATACGCGGTAGAGAGTCGGTAAGTGACACCATACTTGAGCATAACTTTTGCAAATTGATCATTGCAGAAGTGAGTACCACGATCACTGATTATAGCACGAGGAGTTCCGAATCGGGAGAAGAGATTTTTCAAGAACTTAACAACCACTCGGGCGTCATTAGTGGGGAGCGCTTTAGCTTCAACCCATTTTGACAAGTAGTCGACGGCCACGAGGATGTACTTATTCCCTCGTGAAGACGGGAATGGCCCCATGAAATCGATGCCCCATACGTCAAAAATCTCACAGACTTGAATTGCATTTTGAGGCATTTCGTCTTTTTGCGAGATTTTTCCTTGACGTTGGCAAGAGTCACATGACTTCACCAAGTTGTGGGCATCGCGGTAGATTGTCGGCCAATAGAATCCAGAATCAAAGAATTTTTTAGCAGTATAGCTGGCACCATGATGTCCCCCCGTGGGTCCATTATGGCAAGCCGTGAGGATGTCAACAGCTTCTTGGCCATGCACACACCGTCTTATCACTTGATCGGCACATATCCGGAATAAGTAGGGGTCGTCCCAGAAATAATGTTTAACATCTTTGAAAAACTTCTTTTTCTGCTGGGACGACATCCCTTTCACCACAAAATTCCCTGCATGGTAATTTGCGTAGTCAGCAAACCATGGGGTACTCGGATCGTTTTTTAAAGATATCTTCTCAAGTGTCTCGAGAGGAAATGTTTCGGTGATTTCCTTTTTCTCGAGATCACTTTGATGGGGATTTTCAAGTCTGGACAAATGATCAGCGGCTAGATTCTCTGCTCCTTTTTTATCACGAATGATAATATCAAATTCCTGGAGCAGAAGAATCCACCGCAATAACCTTGTCTTAGCATCTTGCTTCGCTAAGAGATACTTGAGAGCAGAATGGTCCGTATACACTATGCTTTTAGATAAGACAAGATATGGTCTGAATTTCTCAAAAGCGTAGACAACAGCTAACAACTCTTTCTCAGTAGTAGTGTAGTGAGATTGAGCGTCGGTCATTGTCTTGCTAGCATAGTGTATCGGTTGGAAGTATTTGGACTTGCGTTGCCCCAGGACTGCACCGATAGCATAATCGCTTGCATCACACATTAGCTCAAAGGGCAAGTCCCAGTCGGGGGCAACCAAGATCGGTGCTTCGGTTAACTTCTTTTTGAGAACCTCGAATGCTTCGATGCATTCGGGAGAGAAGATGAACGGAGCATTTTTTTCAAGAAGATGGGTCAGAGGCCGGGCGATTTTGGAGAAGTCTTGAATAAATCGTCTGTAGAAACCGGCATGACCAAGGAAACTTCGGATTCCTTTGACGGTGGTGGGATGAGGTAGCTTAGCGATAACATCGACTTTAGCTCGATCGACCTCAATCCCAGATTTGGAAATCTTATGGCCGAGGACTATGCCCTCTTTGACCATGAAGTGGCACTTCTCCCAATTTAGAACGAGATTGGTGCTTTCACACCGTTCAAGCATTTTGTCTAAATGGGAGAGGCACGAGGAGAAAGAATTTCCATATACGGAGAAATCATCCATTGTAGGGTATTCACAATACAAGAATCACTATCTTGAGGCTAGTTTGGATCGAACTATGTAAGAATTCTAGAGAGAAGTGGGAGCCTTTAGAGAGAGAAAGTAACTAGTGTAATATTAGCTTCAAAAGGTCCAACCCTTCCCATGTGTGGGAAGGGGTATATATACTACTATATATTACGTCCCTAGTGGACTGTGGAGCGAGCTGACAGTGGGGAAAGCCCCGACCCACTCCACAAATATAGATACTACTAATACTAATACTGATAATACTAAGCTACTGATAATATTACAGATAATCCTACGAGCTATGATGATCAAATAAGTACTCGGGGTGACCGAGTCTTCTGCTGAATATTCATATTCCTAACAATCTCCCCCTAAGGGAGGTCACCCCAGAAGTAATGTTTTGAGTTTCAGTACTTCTTCCTTGGATCTTGACATCATAGCTCGCAATCATTGAATCTTCAATGTCATAGCTTGTTGTGCAAACATCAGTGATCTGCAGATGACTTCTCTTTTGTCATGGATGAACTTTGAGCAATTCTTGAAATTATCATCCCACTTGAGTCTCCAAGTCATCTTTCTATGGTAATACTCCATGTGATGAAATATACTTAGAGCCGACATGCTCACACGATATGGTGTCATGATCTTCAGCATCAGAGTGAGCAGAAGCTGTGTTGAAGGTCTTTTAGGGTGATCATGACTTCTTTGATGATGATGTGGTGTGAACATGTGGTGATGGATTGGCATCTTTTCTGCAACCAGCTACAACAGCAACCAGCTACAGCATTCCACAGCAACATCCGCCAGAAATTCCTGCATACGACAGTTAGCAATAATTCGACCGGTACTTACTAGTTTGGACTTCGAGATCGTCAACAGCATAGTGTGAAGACTCTCTCTAATCCTTACCAAGACCGTTCCTAAACGAAAACCCACAGAGGGCTTTTTAAGATTTTACCGTAGTAAATCAACGATTAGGTGAGTCGCTGGAGATCACTCCACGACTGTAGACCGGTTGAAACCGCCGCGACCACAAAGCGTAATCCATGAGGAATTACCTAAGTGACCTGCTTTCAGGGCTGCTTGATGTTGACCCTGACAGGAATTTCCATTCAATCATTGAGAATTACATAAGTAAATTCTCTCATAAATGTTCTGGCAGATTGCTAAGATCTGCGTAGGACTCATGAGATTACAACTGGTGTCCTTAAGGTTGAACAACCAGTGTAGAAATGATTCGTGTCCCTATGAGATCTTATTATGTATCTCGTGGCTCTAGACTCAATTGTGCGTTTTGATTTGGTGATCGGAGGCTGGAGAGGACTGCCACCTTTTCAATATCATCTAACTCGGAGTGAGAGAGATGATAGGAATGTATTGAACTCCGTGACAATTGAAACAAGAATCCTTTGAGGGACCTTGAGTGGCTAGGGAGGGTTGTGCAGCGTATCACTGGGTCCATGATACTTTGTCTTCAATGCCAGCAATCAACTAAGTGATTCTGACAGACTATGTATTGACCCGGTTTCTGCCTAAGTTGTAAGGAGGGCTATTTCTTTTCACCCTTTCTCTTTACAATTCTTTTTCATTCTTCAACCCCTTCAGTGCTTACCGAGACTTCATAACTAACACCTTGTTGGGTTTGTTCCAGTGTTAGCTCCATCTCAGTCGGCACTATTCCCTTATGCACATATCTCCTTTTTAATCATACCTAAGGACTTCTACACTAACTAGTGGATTGTCCCTGGGTAGATCCCTCCGGCTCTGGCGGGATCGTGGGAACTTGAGCCTAACCTAACCATCCTTTTAACTCCATGCATTAATTAAAATGGTCGGTCTTTGGTGTACTTCCACGATTGCCATAAACCAAATCTTTGAAAAATCTCTCAAAGTGTTCATGATTCTGAAACACATTTTTGCAAACACTTGAGAGTTTTATATTTTTCAAATGCTCCCCCTCAACATGTGCTCGGTTGATTGTTTTATAAATTTGCACATGTTAGGCAGAGCTCGCACTTTTTGAATTGATTGATTTTCCAAGAACATGATCATCGCGAGACACGCTTACATCACTAGTAAACTAGCTTGAAATTATTACCCGTCCAGATCACATTCAAGGAAAGTCGCTCGAAATCGGTACATTCTACTTAGACACGTCCTTTGCGAGACACGCTTACATCACCAGATAAACTGGCTTGAAATTATTACCCGTCCAGGACATGTCCTTTCGACTACTGACTTTAGCTATCGTCAATTCATTGGTTAATTCATTGGTTAATTCTGAGTCACGGCCACATGAGATGCCAAATCCTTTGTTTTGTTAAAACCATTTGCTCCCCCTCAATATGTGCATTGATATAAGAAAGATTTTAGCACATGTGGAGGAGCTTGCGTTTATTACCAAAACATTTTGCTCCCCCTCAATATGTGCCTTGATATACAAAATGGTTTGGCACATACTGGAGAGCATACATTAACTTCCAAATCATCACATTTTATCAGATTCCATATTTAAATCACATTCTCTCCCCCGATCATAAATTTCAAACCTTTTGAGATTTGTGATCCCAATTGATTTAAATATATTTAGAAAAATTTGGGAGAAAATGTGGTCAGGTTTAAATGTATTCTGATTTTGAAGCATACTATGCTCCCTTTGAAACAGCGAGAGAGTGTCACTGCTGATGTTTGCACAAATGTGGCAAGGTGTCGGAAATTTGAACACATATGCTCCCCCTCAATTGATGATCCGTTTCCCATTAACATAGTTGTAGTCATTCAATTGAGCGACGGACATTTGTAAAAATTTAGTTCAATTTACCACCTTGTGTAACATCAAGACTCTCTTGAAGAATCAAACAAGATAGAGAATCTTGATGAAAAGAAGACTTCTCTTCTTATATACGAAGTGATGCACTGACACGTACATCAAGTCGGGAGAACATGGATATAAAGTAATCCATGCCCAGGTGAACATCACCCGGTTGGAGAAACAGCTGTCTTTTTGGCGACATGCTTTCCCCATTGTAGAGTGCGGGTTGCAGTATGAAGTAACTGCAAGCCATTAAGACATGTTTTAACTGATTAGTATAACTTCTGCTCGAGCTTCATTTAAAAATCCGTGCCATTGTTGAATGACATTTCTAGATCCGTAAATGTTATCGATAAACAGAAGACATGCCTAGGTAGGACTATTTTTGGTATTTTCTGATTTTTCGATTTTTTTTTTTTATGGTTTTTATAGATTTTATATTTTTGTATTTTTCTTTTTGATATAAGATATTTACAGCTATGTACAAGGATACAAGAAGACAATCCTTTACTCCTCCTTTTCTTCCTGAAGACACTTGAGGGTTTCAGGAGTCATGCTTTTCATGCCAAGGCGTGGGAGAATAAACTGAAACCTTTCTCTTGGGAGGGCCTTGGTGAAGATATCAGCTAACTGAAACTCTGTCCTCACGAAGTATAGTTCCACAGTTCCTTTTTCCACTTGTTCCCTGATGAAGTGATGCCTGATGTCGATGTGTTTTGACCTGGAGTGCTGAACATTGTTACAACAAAGAGCAATGGCGCTTTTGTTGTCACAATATAGGGGAATTTTGTTGTATGAGAATCCATAGTCCGAAAGCTGTGATCGCATCCAAAGGATTTGTGCACAGCAAGCAGACATAGCAATGTACTCAGCTTCAGTAGATGATATAGAAGTACTCATCTGCTTCTTTGAAGACCAACTAACCAACTTTTCCCCTAAAAATTGAGCTCCTCCTGAAGTACTTCGACGTGTGTCTTGACATCCCGCATGATCAGCATCTGCGTATGCCGTTAACTCCATTGCAGTGTCCTTAGGATACCAGAGACCCATATGAACCGTGCCTTGAAGATATCGGAAGATCCTTTTCACTGCTTCAACATGCTTCTTGGTTGGTCTGGATTGATACCGAGCACACATACACACAGCAAACAGAAGATCTGGTCTGCTAGCCGTGATGTACATCAAAGATCCAATCATGCTTCGATACTGTGTGATATCAACTGGAATCCCTGAAGGATCTTCATCCAGCTTCGTTCTATCAACCATGGGAGTGTCAACAGGTTCACTTGAATGGAATCCAAACTTTTTCAGGATCTCGTTGGCGTATTTGGATTGATTGATGAATATGCCCCCGGGACTTTGAGAAACTTGTAGTCCTAAGAAGAATGACATTTGTCCCATCATGGACATTTGGAATTTGGAATTCATCTCCTTTGAGAAACTATTACATTCACCAGGATCTGTTGAAGCAAAGATGATATCATCTACATATATCTGAACTAGCAGTAGATGGTTTCTTGATTTCCTGGTGAATAGTGTAGGATCAACAACACCCTTGGAGAATCTGTTTGCTAGGAGGAACTTGGACAATGTATCATACCATGCCCTTGGCGCCTGTTTTAGCCCATAAAGAGCCTTCTTCAAGCGGTAAACATGAGTAGGGTGCTCAGCATCCACGAATCCTTCAGGTTGACTCACATAAACTTCTTCCTTTAAGTCACCATTCAAGAATGCCGTTTTGACATCCATCTGGTAGACTATCATATTACGACTAGCCGCATTAGCTAGGAAGATTCTTATAGCTTCAATTCTAGCAACCGGAGCGAACGATTCTTCAAAATCAATGCCCTCTTCTTGTCTAAACCCTTTAGCAACTAGCCGTGCCTTGTTCTTTAAGACATCACCATACTCGTCAAGCTTCACTTTGAAGATCCACTTTAAAGCAATGATCATTGCACGCTCCGGAGGAGGCACTAATTCCCATACTTCAAGTCAATCAAATTCATGGATTTCATCCTGCATAGCCTGGAACCAGCAATCTTTAGTCATAGCTTCTTTGGCATCTTTTGGTTCGACTTTAGACAGTACGGAATTGAAGAAGCACCATAGTGCATCCGTGGCTAGTTGATTACGTGTGGATACTGGACGTGAGGGATTGCCTATGATGTTGTCGATTGGATGATCACTGGTCCATTTCCTGAGATGGTCGTGAGGTTGAGGGTTATGAACAGAAGTAGCAGTGCTGTGTTCCTCAGGTAAGAATGTGTCTGATGGGTGTTCAGGAGCAAATATGTTTTCAAAAGGAACCTCTTCAACAGGAGCAAAAGGATTAACTTCCGACGAATTATTATCTGAAGATTCTTGCATTACTGGAGAAGATTGAACGTTTGATGACGAAGGCGATTGACTGGCAACAGGAGCATTGTGACTGACTGATACTGAAGCTGCAGGGCCTTCTGAACCTTGTGGGGCTTGAACCTCATCCATAGGAATTATAGCTGGTTCACTCGGGATAGTTCCATTCGTTGGCTCAAAGTATTCATCAAACATAGGATCGAATAACTTCTTCAACTCCTCACATGTAGGTGGCACATAAGAATCTGCAGGCGTGGAATTCTGTACAAGTCCTGAACTAATGGGTCCAGGAGACAAAAGGTGAAGATCGGGTCCAGAACTGATTTGTCCTGAAACAGGTAGCTCACTCAGCTCATCGAACGTAACATGAATGGTTTCCATGATTTTACGGGTCCTTTTATTGTAGATTCGATACCCTTTACTGTCTGGTGCGTATCCAACGAAAATACCTATATCTGCTTTAGCTCTTAATTTTCCCAGGTCTTGACTATCGTTAGTTGGATAGCACAGAGCACCAAACACACGCAGAAAGGAAAGATCTGGTTTCTTGTTATGAATTAACTCGAAGGGAGTCTTCTCATGAACCGGATGAATTAGGGATCGGTTTTGAGTGTAACATGCTGTCGCTATAGCTTCTGCCCAGAGAAACATCGGTGTCTTTGAAAATATAAGCATGGTTCTTGCAGCCTCCACCAGAGTACGGTTCCTTCGTTCAACCACCCCGTTCTGTTGAGGCGTGCGAGGGATACTTTTCTGATGCGTGATGCCAATACTTTCATAGAAATTACGGAGTTGTTGGTTAACAAACTCAGTACCATTATCTGTGCGGATGATTCTGACAGTTTTATCTAGCCTTACTTGCAGCTGTTTTATCAGTTTAATGATAACCTCTGGAGTTTCGTCCTTGGTTCTCAAAAACTTTACCCATGTGAACCGAGAATAATCATCTACTATCACCAGAACATACTTCTTTCCATTTATGGTTTGTATTCTCATTGGACCGCACAAGTCCATGTGGAGGGTGTGAAGAACTTCCAAGTTGGTGTTGACGGTTTTAGGCTTGTGGGTTTGTTTCTTGCTTTTACCCAGTTGACATGCAGAGCAGAGATGATCTTTCTCATATTTCAGTCTGGGCATCCCTCTAACAAGATCTTTACGGGAAAGATTATTTATGGTACCGAAGTTCAAGTGGTTCAAACGACGATGCCACAGCCATGATTTAGTTTTAGAGGCTTTAGAAAGCAAGCATATTGGAGAGGACTTCAACATTTCTTCAATTGATATGGTGTATAGATTGGTGCCCCGACTGCCCTTGAGGAGATCTAAACCATCCAATTCTCTGACGAAACATGTATGCTTTCTGAAAGCCACTTCCAGATCTGAATCACAAAATTGTCCCACAGAAAACAGATTGTGTCCTAGTCCTTCCACATAATATACCCTTGAGATTACACTATTACCAAACACATAATCTCCATAACCCATAATAGCACCAAAGTGGTCGTTCCCAAATCTAACTGTCCCGATAAACTTTTTCACGAAGTTCTTGAGCCGTGAGCGATCTCCAGTCATATGTTTTGAGCAGCCTGAGTCCAAATACCACAGGACGATTTGTACGACCTGCATTTGAAACCAGACAACAATGGATAACTGAAAAATGTGGATCCCCAAGTGCAATTGGGGTCCATTTGGTCAGCACACACATATTCAGGTACCACAGATTTCACAGATGCTGCTATCTTTACTGTGGAGACAGAACTTGAGACAGGACAAGACCTAGATGGAAGGCATTGTGATTCTAAAGGCAAAATTCTACCAGTTGGTCTCCATTCCATATTCTTCACAATTTTATGCATATTCATTTTAGGTAATGGTCTCTGTTTTCCTAAATTGAATTTCCTTCCAGTGGGTCTCCATTCCTTAACTTTTACACTTTTATGCTTATTCATTTTAGGTAACGTGCACGGTTGTCCTAAATTGAATGTCCTTCCAGTGGGTCTCCATTGATAGCCTACGCTAGCAAATGTTTTTCCTGTTGCTTTCCAAACCTTTTTGCATGCTTTAGTTATCCTACCATTCTTAACATGGGATGATGCAGAAGACAACAGAAAAGACACAACACATTCATCATGATTAGCAGAAATTAAACAATTGTCGCAAGTTTTACAGATAGCATTAGAATTCGAATTAATTACAGTACTTCTGATACTAGAATCAACACGATTCATCCTACTCATTGTAAACTTATTGTTCCTAGGTTGGGCTTCTACATTCTTCAAGTGATCATTCTTAGCTGGCGCAGTCATATCCTTTCTTTCATTTCCTCTAGACCTTGACCCGCTAGCTTGGGTGTCACTTTTTACTCCTGTAGAAGCATCGAAGGTAACATTAGTTTGTTTTTCTGCCACATGCCTTCCTGATAATGATGTGTTGTGTTCTGATGTTTTGGGTGGTAGGTCAAAGGCTACATGCTTGTTCACAACATTGGATGATGATGCAACAAATCTATCTCTATGGCCTCTAAACTTAGGAATTGAGCCTATGGCATATTCTAAGTTTTCCTGAATCCTTTTCGTGAGTTTGCATGCATAGACAACTGCTTGATCAAGTGGCTTATCATTCCTATCCTCTTCAACTACCTCACGAAGTGTGTCAAGGCCTTCTCTAAGATGATCTAGATATGTTTGATGGGCAAGGCTGTTATTTCTAAGCTTAAGCGGAATGTCCCCAACATCAACATCATACTTTTTACTATTAGTAGCCTTTGGTGCATCACCATTACAAGTGGTGCATGGCATTTTACCTTTCACCCGAACCTTCAGATTCTCAATTTCATTTGTCAAAGAGGTTATTTGATCATTGTGATTGTTTCTTGTGACTTTAATAGAATCATATAACTCTTTGAAATGTTGTTTAACCTTTGAATTTTCTTCTCGATAACACTCATTTTCATAATGTAACTTATTTATGGTGTTTTGATATTGAAAATTCTGAGAATCTGAAGACGAAGGTTTATTGGTGCCATATGCTTCACACTTGTTGGATTTCAATTGGGCAATTTGGGCCCTCAGCAGTCGAATCGTGTTCGTGTGAGCTTGAATTGTCTCATCTCGTTTGCTTAATTCAAAATACGTATCAAATTCAGGAGCATCCAAGGATGTCTTGTCATTTGATATTTTCTGTTTTTCATTTAAGTGTTGATATTTCAATTGCAAATTGAGAAATTCGACTTCCAATTTTGAGAAACGTTTAACCATATTATCATGGTCATCTTTTTGAATTTTTTCAAGCAATTTTAAATTCTCCCCCTCAAGCTCAACAACACGATTCTGGGTGACATGTAACGCAATAGCATACTCATTAAATTGACAAGCAGACAATGCAGAATCAGTGACAGTGTAAAATACATCTTGTGCAATACATTTAGCAATCAAGTTGTCATTAGTGATGAGTATGTTTTTTCTTTCAATCTCACGACTCTTAAGTTCTATTGCATGTTCATTCACCTCATTTTCCATATCTTTAAACACTACTTTCATTTCATTTATTTCGGCTTTAAGGGCAGTTTGCAACCCTTCAAAGTGTTCTTTAAGTAGATTAAAGAATGGCATGACCTCAGTTAAGTAACACCATTTTGCATGTTCAAAACACCTTTCCCCCTCAGTAATGCCAGTTGGTGTGATTCTCTTCTTACATGTTTTCTCAAAATCAGCAAATAATTGCCAAAGCACATATAAGCTAATAAAGGTTTTGCATTCAGTGGGAAGAGACAAAGGCACCAGATTCCTAGGTGTATTGGGAGGATACACCGTTATGGACGCAACTTTTCTAATGAGGGGGGTGTTGGCCTTAAGTTTATCTTCCTTAAGTTTTTCACTATCTTGTTTCCAAAATATCTGTTCAGGTGTTAACTTCTTTTGAGGAGCAAACACAGTCAAACGATTTTCCTCATAATAATCATGGGGTTTGATTATTATTCGTCGGGCTATGCATTCGGGATCCCTCATTTTCTCATTCATTTTTTCTTTCGTTTTCTCACTTAACTCATCCTCTTCATCAGTGTAGATATGCTCAGGTTGGTCATGAATAGGCTTAATCATCACATTACCATCATATAGGGCAGGTTGAAGTACTTGCATACCCCTAAGGATGGTCGACTTTGGTTCACCTATCATGATTTTACTATGCTTATCACTCAACTTTCTGTGCTTATGAATCATTTGAGCAGTTTGTATGGTTTGATTTTGTGTGTACAACTTATCTTCAAGCTTATTTTTTAACGTCTTGAGTTTAGAGAAATCATTTAAAAGAGTTGTTTCTTTTTGTTTGAATTCTTGCTTAAGTGTTGTTACACACTTTTGTGCTTCCTGTTTTTGTTTGACAGACTGCTCTAGTTGACTTTTCAAAGAACTTAACTCTAACTTTAATGTTTCTTCTCGCACTCTAGACTCTTTAATAAGTGTACTCATTTGACCTTCTAATTTCTGCTCACGACCATTAAGCTCAAACTTAGCACGCTGTTCATACATAGCAACTTGTTCTTTATAGATGTTAAGTCTAGTGATCAAGTTATTATCAGGGACAGGCAATTGGTTCTCATGGTACACACATGCATTATCTACATTACTCGCATTGTCTAAGGCACGTACATTACTCATAGCACACACATCATTATTGACAAAGGATTCACCATTTGGTACATCAGGCAAGTTGTTGCTATTCAAATACTGTTCATATGAGACAATATTGCTATTTTCCATATCAACATCACTTGAGTCAGAAACAACCGCCTGATGTACTTCTTTGGGAATCTGATGTCCCTCGACAATATTATATGTGTCATAAATTTTTAGTACCTCAGAAATCACGGATGCATTAGAAGAACCAGCTTGACGAGATGAGGCCAGAGAAGACAAGTTAGCCATGAAGATTGTTTGAGCAGTAGGTTCATCATCCACATCAGAGTCAAATGCATCACAGTCATCTGCCTTGAAGACGTTAGGATCATTAAGTGCCAGATCCTGAACAGGTTTCTCATCCACATCTTCATCAAAAGTATTTCCTCCATCTCCTGCCAAGAACAATAACTCTTCCTCATCCAATACAGCACCATTTTCTTGAGCTTGCATTAACAGCATCTTGTCTTTGAAGTAATCTGAGTTCTGAGGACGTTTAGGTTGATTGCAGTTTCTAGCAATATGTCCAAGCCCCCCACAATTATAATACTTGATCTGTTTTCCTTGCCCCTGATTGGCATTTCCTGCTCTGTTCTGCACATAACCTCGACCCATGTTTCTACCAGCTCTCCCTTGCACATTCTGGACCACAATTTTCCCGTCCTCCACCATTGCTAGATTGCGTGGGTTGGAAGAATTCCTTAACTGATTGTTGGTCTGAGGGAGTGATGCTTGAAACTGTTGAACCAGTAGAGATACTTGATTGGTGAGGTTGTCAATCATTTTGTCGGTCTGAGAGTAGCCTGAGTCAAGTTGTGAACTCATAGCAGGTACTTGTGAGTGAAGTTGGTGATAGCTTGGATAGGATGATGATTGGATTGTTGGTTGTACATTTGTCATGAAAGCCAGTGGGTCATTCGTAGTTGAAGGATTCAACTTTTCTCTCAGCACCCGATCATAGACAGCATGCTTCTCATGTTGTTGCAGGTAAGCATACAGCTGTTCATAGTTAGTCTCCCTTAAGCCTTTGTTGAGTTTGACAGCAGTAACAAATCTGTCCCATTCCGGAGTCATGTTGTTCACAAACTTTGAGTTAAGTTGGATGTTGGGCATAGTCATTCTGATCATTCTCATATCATTCACCAACTTATGAAATCTCACATAGTAGTCTGTGACATTTTCTCCTGGGTTCATTTTGAAATGCTCGAACTCATCATACAGCTGTGACTCACGATCTTCCTTTGTGAGTTCTGACCCTGCCAACAACATTTTAACGTTATCCCACACAGCCTTGGCTTCAGTGTTAAAATTGATGAGCTTGTATATATCCTTTGGAAGACCTTGAATAACTATGTTGGAAGCTCTAATGTCGGCATCATACCTCTTCTTTTCTTCTTCATTAAGATCATTGTAGTTTCTAGGTCTGTCTATGCCCCAAGTTACAGTACCATCTTCACCAGTTGTAACAACGTCTCTGGTGGTACCCATCTGATAAGGTCCTTCGTCAATTGACTTAAGAATGTTAACACCATTATCTTTACCCAAGCAGTAAAGTCTAATACGTTGTGCCCAAGACTCATAATCCGTCCTATCTAGCATAGGTGGACGAGTGTCAGATCCTGCTGCCTGAATATCATCTGATGATGTACTTGATGTGGTAGCCATAGTAACAACGGGATTTTACTGATCTTGTGATTTAACCGAGAAATCGAATCTTTCGCGGGAATTTCTAAAATCACCAAGACACAAACCGCCTAGACAAACCGAGTTCACACCAAAGACACAAACCGCGTACTTGCCAAAGAGACAAACCGAGTTCACACCAAAGACACAAACCGCGTACTTGCCAAAGAGACAAACCGAGTTCACACCAAAGACACAAACCGCGTATTCGCCAAATAGACAAACCGAGTTCACACCAAAGACACAAACCGCGTACTTGCCCAAGAGACAAACCGAGTTCACACCAAAGACACAAACCGCGTATTCGCCAAATAGACAAACCGAGTTCACACTAAAGACACAAACCGCGTATTCGCCAAATAGACAAACCGAGTTCACACTAAAGACACAAACCGCGTACTTGCCAAAGAGACAAACCGAGTTCACACCGTAGACACAAACCGCGTACGCACCGAAGAGACAAACCGCGTTGGCTCAAATTTCCAAACCTGTCACTATCAATGCCGTTTGTCCTTTAGCCCAAACTAGTATAAAGACAAACCGAGTTCACGATGCTACACAAACCGCATTCAAGAATCGTCCAAGCAACACAAACCGCATCCAAGAACTTTTGAAAGAAAAGTACTCGAATCACCCACAAACACCACACGAGCCTTAAATCTGTGAATCCAAACACTAACTACCACTCTAATACTAATCTTAATCTAGAAAGTACAAAGAAAAACAACTTCTAATCACTAAACAAAGTACAAATTGAGATTTATGCTACTAAACAAACAAAATAAAAAAAACTTCAAAACTACAATTCGAATCCAACAAAAACCTCAAGAACTACACTAATTCGTGAATACCAACTCTCATGGACCTAACCATGGCTCTTGATACCAATTGTAGGGTATTCACAATACAAGAATCACTATCTTGAGGCTAGTTTGGATCGAACTATGTAAGAATTCTAGAGAGAAGTGGGAGCCTTTAGAGAGAGAAAGTAACTAGTGTAATATTAGCTTCAAAAGGTCCAACCCTTCCCATGTGTGGGAAGGGGTATATATACTACTATATATTACGTCCCTAGTGGACTGTGGAGCGAGCTGACAGTGGGGAAAGCCCCGACCCACTCCACAAATATAGATACTACTAATACTAATACTGATAATACTAAGCTACTGATAATATTACAGATAATCCTACGAGCTATGATGATCAAATAAGTACTCGGGGTGACCGAGTCTTCTGCTGAATATTCATATTCCTAACATCCATAAAGACCTCCATCGTCGTCTCGATCATATCATGGAATATGGCCATCATGCATCTCTGAAACGTGCCTGGAGCATTGCACAAGCCGAAAGGCATGCGTCGGTAGGCAAATGTTCCGTAAGGACACGTGAAGGTGGTCTTTTCCTGATCTTGGGGATCAATTGGTATTTGAAAATACCCGGAAAAGCCATCGAGAAAACAATAGAACTCATTTCCCGCCAAACGCTCAAGCATTTGGTCCATAAACGGTAATGGGAAATGGTCTTTACGGGTAGCATCGTTGAGTTTTCGGTAATCAATACACACTCTCCATCCGGTGACGAGACGTGTGGGAATTAACTCATTTTCTTCATTTGTTATGACGGTCATTCCACCCTTTTTAGGCACACAGTGAACCGGGCTAACCCATGAGCTATCTGAGATCGGATAAATCATCCCTGCGTTAAGGAGTTTAAGAACTTCTTTCTTTATGACATCATGGATTTTTGGGTTAACCCGTCTCTGTTGCTGAACAGCGGGTTTGAAATTATCTTCCAATAAGATCTTATGAGTACAGAACCGAGGGTCTATGCCCTTTATATTGGAGATTTGCCAAGCGATGGCACACTTATACTTTTTAAGCACGTCTAAGAGTTGAGTCTTCTCCTCATCTTTTAGATTTTTAGAAATGATGACAGGAAATTTGTCGGTATCTTCTAAGAAAGCATACTCGAGATGAGGAGGTAAATCCTTGAGCTCAAGCTCCGGAGGATTCTCAGTAGACGGCTTAATTTCTTTGATTTCTTTTTTTCGAATTTCTTTCATCGGAGGGAGAGAAGATGTCGGATCTTCATTCAATAATCTTTCAAGCAAAAGAATATCTCCCTCCGGATCAAGATAAGAATCATCAACTTCCGGTGAAGTTGGTGTTTCAGTAGCAAGAAAGTCATCGACCTCTTCCAGGAAGAAATCACCTCCCTCAAACGGAGTGAGGGACGGGAAAGGGTCGGAAAGAATGGGTTGAGTAGAAGGAGTGGGATTGCCACTCGAGGATTTATCGGAAAATCCAAGAACTTCTTGAGAATACTCCTCCGAGGCAACATCAATCACATCGATTCGATTTACCGAGACGGAATCGTGACTGGAGGAGTATTTGAAAGTTCGGTCGAGGTTGAAGGTCACGGCCTCATTATCCACCCTCAACGTAATTTCTTCACCGTAAACATCAATTAAAGCCCGCCCGGTCCTCAGGAATGATCTTCCGAGAATTAGAGGAACCCAGGGGTCAGGATCGAAATTAACCACCACAAAATCTGCTGGGAAATGGAACTTCCCCACCTTGACGAAGACATCCTCGGCTATGCCAAGCGGAATAGTTGTGGTCCGGTCTGCAAGCTCGAGGGTCATACAAGTTGGGGTAAGTTCGGGCAATGAAAGTTTTTGCCAAACGGATAACGGCATTAGGTTGATGCTCGCACCTAGATCGGCCAAGGCATGACATTCAACCAACCCCGGGAAGTCACATGGAATGAGGAATCTTCCTGGATCTCCAAGCTTTTCCGGAAGCTTTTTAAGGAGTACCGCTGAGCAGTTTTCGTTCAGAGGGGTTTTTGCGAGCTCAAATAATTTTTCTTTATTGCTCAATAAACTCTTGATTGTAGAAGCAAATTTTGGCATCAAAAGCAAAGCATCCGCGAAGCTTATATCAAAATGCAAATCTTGGAAGATTTGAAAGAATTTTTCCATTTGATTTGAAGCTTTTTCGCCGAGCTTTTGATCATTTAATCGCGAAGGATATGGAAGTTTTGCTTTTACGGAAGCTTCTTCGGGAGCTTTTTTGGGCTCAACGTTCTTTGGTTCAGATGGATGAACAACCGTAGGTTGGACGTCTTTGGTTCCTCCGTTGTTAGTAGGAGGTTCCATGTCCTTGGTCACCTCGGGTTCACGGGCGACTACCTTAGGAGGAAGAGAAGAAGAGGTAATCGAAGCCGTGGGTCCATCGTAAGAAACACCACTCCTAGTAGTGATCGCCTTAACATCGCCCCTCGGGTTGGCGACCGTGTTGCTTGGGAGAGAAGTAGTTCCCGAGCCCGAGGGTCGATCATTTAAAGACTTCTTCATTTCAGTCATTTCCTTAATAAGAAACCTAGTTGTTTCTTCTTGGGATTTTTGTTGAAGAACTAGTTGTTTTAGCAACTCATCCGTGGGCGACGGAGGTGGAACGAATCCTTGGTTATAGTTTTGGTTTCCTTGATTAAGGTTTTGCCCACGGTTGTTTTGGTTATGAACTTGATTGGTATTAGGGGGAGGATGGTAATTTCCTGGATTTGGTGGGTGGTAATTCCCTTGGTTGTTACGGTTTTGGTTTGGAACAAATTGATTATTTCTGTTTTGGTTCTGATTCTGATTGTTCATAGCTGGATTGTTAAAACCTGGTGGTCCAAGATAATTGTTAGAACGGTAGCTGAGAAGATTACGGTCTCCTTGAGGTTGGTAACCGTTACCTCCCTGATTGTAGGATCCCGTAGCAGCATAAACGTTCTCTTGAGTGTAGCCACCGGCGGCTGGGCACTCGAAATATGGATGTGGACCACCACAAGTTTCACAACTTTGGTTTACAATATTGACTTGATGATTGTAATGTTGAGGGTATTGGTTTTGATTGTTGTGGAATGAAGAAAGGCCGGGTGGTCCCATTTGGTTATTTTGAGGACGGAATCCTTGAATCTGATTGTAGGTTACTGATGCTACGGTAGCATTCGAACCTTGGCCACCGGAGGCTTGACAATCATAATAAGGATGTGGACCACAACAAATCTCACATTTGTGATTCACAACATTGACGGGCTGAGAAGGTCTTTCTTTATCAATTAGACGCCCGATTTGTTTAGTGAAAGAGGTAAAGGCTTCTTCTTGTTTGCTAAGAGCTCGGGTGAAAGCATCATCTGATTTGTTACTCATATTTGAAACTTGAGCTTTGGTTCTAGAATTCCTCACTCTGGCTTTATTTTCAATGATAATCAAAGCTTCTTGAGTGTTTCTAGTCAGAAAATTTCCACCCGCAGCAGAATCGAGTGAATCTTGATCAGATGGATTCAACCCATTGTAGAAAGTATCAATTTGAAGCAAGGTTGAAAATCCGTGATTAGGACACTTCTTTAACAACTCTTTGAATCTATCCCATGCTTCGTTGAACGATTCATCGAAAGCTTGCTGAAATCGAGTGATTTGATTTCTGAGATTCGATGTTTTAGAAGGAGGATAAAAGTAGTTTACGAACTTAGAGGCTAAGTCATCCCATGTAAAGATTGAATTAGGAGGTTCCTTATCGAGCCAAGTCCGGGCTGCTCCTACGAAAGAAAAAGGAAACAACCTCAATTTAAGCACATTATGAGGAACGTGATTCAAGTTAAGTGTTTTGGTGATGTCAATGAATTTCTGGACATGGGAATGAGGATCTTCATTTTCGAAACCGTGAAAGGAAATACCGGTGATAAGATTTAGTAACCCAGTTTTTATTTCAAATTGATTTGCAAACATATCGGGTATCACGATTGCTTTGCCACCACCATTGAAAGGTGATTGGAGTAATTCCTCCATTGGTCGGAGATCGGGAGCCGGATTGGCATTAACATTAACACCCACCGGAGGGTGTTGATTGTTTGGTTCATCGGCCATTTCTTCAACGGTTGAGAAATGAACACGGTTGTTTTGACGGATAATCCTCTCGGGATTAGAAAGTGGTGAAAAAAGAGGGTTAGAAGAAGAAGAACGGGTGTGCATACACCAAAATGAAATCAAGAAGAAAAATCGAAAATAAAAGTTGAAAATGAAAATATTTTTGGATTTTTATTTTTTAATTTTTATATTTATTTTTGGTACCGATCCGTCAATCAATATTCGTTTCTCTTACGATTACGCGCAGAGTGGCGGAGAAGCAAAGGTCTGCCGAAGCTAATTAAAAACCCGCCTCTTTCGGTCTGCAATTTAATGTCAAGACCATCCTTAAACCACTTGTATAGGTTGTAATCGAAAAAATAATCCGAAAATCAAATGATTTCACGATTGTTTTGTTGTAATTGCGGGAATGGTTTACAACACTTTTGAAGAAAAGTGAGGATTTATTTTATTTTTGTAT
Organism: Artemisia tridentata subsp. tridentata; assembly: GCA_021014915.2. Classification (NCBI taxonomy): domain Eukaryota; kingdom Viridiplantae; phylum Streptophyta; class Magnoliopsida; order Asterales; family Asteraceae; genus Artemisia; species Artemisia tridentata. The sequence goes on from CP139506.1 coordinate 151,126,419, forward strand.
TTTGGAAAACACTTTAGGAAAAGTGTTTTATTTATTTTCTTTTTGTATTTTTGTTTTTATAAAAACGATAACTTCCGAGGAAGGATCTTCAAAACACAAAATACGATATGAATCAACGACAACGTTTCAAGCCTTCCCCGGCAACGGCGCCATTTTCGATTAGTCTAATTTCCAAAGGAATATTTGTGAAAATAATTCCCCGGGTCGTTCTCCCAACGAAGGTTTGACAGCGTTTAAATCGATTCGGTGTCGTGAAAATGTGAAGTGAATAAGTGAACGTGAAAGATTATTTTGGTATTGATTACACTAAAATATGGAAAATTAAAATCAACAATCTACGTTATCAAATAAATGCACACAAAAAGAAATCAAATAACGCAAATCCCGGGCTAATCCCGAGATTTATAAAACTAATAGTGAAGATATAAACCTAAAATGCAAAAATAAAAACCTAAGGGACTGAAAATGTAATTTATAAAAACTAAATTTATAAAAGAAAATAAAGAAAAAGTTTATTAAAAAAACTAAGGGACTGAAAATGTAATTTCGGAAACTATATTTAAATCTAAAAGTTTTAAAACAAAGACAAGGACTGAAACTGTAATTTCTAAAACTTGTTTAATACTCAAATCGTTTTTACACTAAAACAAGGACTAAACTTGTTAAAACTGAAACCTGGGGACTGATTTGTAAAACATAAAATCTAAAAACGATTTTCTTAATTCTAATAACCCAGGTTCGATCCTGGGTAACTACAAATTATCAAAACTATATTTTTTTTTTCAATTTTCTTCTTTTGCAATTCAACTAACAATTAACAAACACCAACTTTTTGAAAATAACGAATTTAAACAAGCTTGAAATAGCTGCAAAACAGCTTGTAAACCCAACAGTCAAGTATTGCACTCTTTTTAGAAACAGTCCAAACAGGCTCAAAATGAGACTCAAATAAGCAGTTTAAATAAGCTGAAAATAGCAAACCAAAAGTAGAAACTGATGAACAGCTAGCTTAACTTCTATTTGCCCCAAAATTCTCACACTTAACTCAAATAGATTGCAAGAAAACTACTTATGAACTTGGCTTATGACTGAGGTGCAGGGGAGCTTTAAGCAGACTAGCAGATTTGAGCTTATTTTTAGCTAAGCTATTGAGCTCCAAACTTAAATTTTCTTTTTGATCTAGATTCACAAGCTGGCAAGGTACACAAAACACTAATCCAATCCTATTTCCAAACACTAATGAATCCTACAAATGATCTAAAAGTTTATGCTATTTCTGCTTTAACTAATTTTTTTTTTGACTTTTTGATTTTTTTTTTTAAACTTTGACTAATTCTAACTTTGATTGATCTAAACTAACTGAAGATGTTATATTAAGCTAATATGAACCTAAATTAAGCTGACTTAATCTACTTTGCACCTACAAAAGAGAAATAGCCTACCGATTTAGCTAATGGCAGCAGTAAACTCAAGTTAAATCTAATTTTGACCTTTTGTATTATAAACTACCAATTTAAAGCTTTATTTAGACTAATATAAACCTAAGTGAATTATATTAACTTTTGTTACCAATTACACAAGCCTACAACTCCTATATACTAACTGATCCAAACACCCTCTTAGTAACTGCTATGAAACTGTTATGAACTAACAGTTAGATCCATATTAAATCTCCATCAAACAAACCAAATCTAGGATCAAGCAACCTAAATCAAACTCAGTAACAAGATCACAGACCACTAATTATCACAGATGATCAAATAGCAATAATGAAGCAGTTTCAAACAGTTTTACTAAAATTCAATGGTAAACTAACATGTAATGATTCAAACTAATAATATTCAGCAATTTTAACACTTAATAAACAAAAACAAACCAACTAGCACATATCTATACTACTTTGAACTACTGATGCAGAGTTGAATAGAAATGAAAAGTAAAACTCACAAGGTAAATTCCCCTCAGCTTGAACAGAGGGGATTCACTAAGCTTGCCTATCTTTAGATAGGCTAAAAGCTTCCCTTTCTCCTCTTAGTCTATCAACTCCTTCTGAAATAAGCTCAGCTTATTGTATAAGCTGATGGTTGACTTTAGTTGACTGTGTGTGATTTGAGAGAATAATGAACTAGAAAGCTCACAGCAAGCTATGGAAGCTTGAATAAGCTTATATGAACAATAAAAGGCTGGTTGCAGCCGGATTTGTTTGAATTAAAACTTTTTTTTTTCTGATTTTTTTTTTTTTTATATATATATTTTTTTTCCTTTTATATATAAGATGCACAAACTTAAGAGATTACTTTAAATTTAAACTAAAATTGATTTAAAATAGCTAATAAAACAGTAACACAAGCTTAAACAATAACTAAAAGTAAATTGAGAATTAAAGAACAATAAGTAAATACGGATTATATAAAATGTAAACTAATATTTCATTAATAAAAAGCTTGATTACACTAGTTTGAGACTGAAATTACAATTGAGAAACTAAAATAGCAGAGTAACACTACTTAAATCCTACACACCGAAATGAGGAGAAATCCTCTTCTATTTATAGAGCTCGAATGAACCTTCTGGGTCTTCCAGCTCATCAATCCGTGTGCTCCTCAGCTCTCTATCCACCCTTAGATCACCCTTGCTCCCTACGTTTCAATCTTGGCCCTAGGATCAAGATAGTGACACGGCTTGACCAATCAGTGAGTCCCACGTGTCCCTGGCACTGTCAGGACCTTCCAGAAATTACCCAATCATTGGGTAATCATTTAGATACGAGGTAATTTTGATGGGCAGTTATTTTAGGGTTCATGGTAAAAGGATTTGGGGATAATGTTGAGCGCGGGTGGTGTGAGAGAGGTAGGGTGTGTTTGTTTTTTTATTTTTATCTTTTGACTGGGTGTGTTAAGGGTTTGACCGGGTTTTTATTTCGGGTTGGATCGGGTAAGGATTGGGTTTGGGTTGGATTAGGTGTAGGAATGGATTGGGCTGGGTAGAGGAAATGGTGGTGGGCTGGATGGGGTATTTTAGGTATTGGGTTTAGGATTATGGATAATAAGGTCCGGTTGGTTTATATAGGTTTTAGGATTTTAGATAAAAATCACAAGGACCAAATTTGTATTTTCTGAAACCTTGAGGACTAATTCTGTCATTTCATCAAAGTGATCTAAGGGTGATTTTTTGCTTCTTGACCAAGTATGACTTTGCCGGTTCGGCTCTAAGTCTTTTCCGTATCTCGTGCTCGTTTTCTCGGGTTTTCCGTGTCTTTTGTCAATTTTCACGATATCCATCCCTGCACATACAAAAACACAAAAACACAATATCTTTTGGCATTTTAGTCGGATTTTTGGTTATATTGGTCCGGTTTTGGTCAAGAAAAGGTATGTGTTTAAGCACATACCAGGGATATCCTCTGTCGGCCTACTTCGCTTGACCGGAAGGGTCGCGCCGCTACCTCCCTCACCGCGCTGAACGCGCACCCTTGTCTTGCTAACCCCCACTCCCCTCTGGGCCTTTAGAGCTTCTCAGGTGGCAACTTGCCCTTGCTTCTTGCGCTTGGCCTCCAAAACTCGCTCGTCGGCCACCTCGACCTTTTTCTCCTCGGTCGTCTTCTCAGGGATATCGACATTTGACGGGGCGGAGGCGGTCACATGTAACTCGTGAGACTCACCCTCACAGTATTCATCTCCCTTGACCATAAAAGCACCCTTGCGGATCTGGGGCTTGATCAGATATTCGGACATTGCTACAGCTGCGGAAGGTAAGAATGCAAAACAGTTAGAAATAAACATGTATAAATACATCAACACAAAAAGAAGGGGGCAAAGGCAAAGGTTGTAAGGCCATACCTTTTCCCTCGGCATCCCTAAGCGCCGCCCGAAAACCGGGATGCTCCCGTGTGAAGTCAGCCCTACGGCATAAAGGAAACCCGGGGGAATCGGAATGAGATCGATCACATTCGCAGACAGTTTTTCGGCATCTTCAGCATTAAACTCACCTCTCGGAAAGGGGTCCGAGATGTCAGAGTCATGATGCCTCCAAGGCATAGCGAACGGAATAGCCCGCCTGTCTATCAGAAAAAAAATTGTGTTTCCATCCTTTCAGACCGGTCAAAATCTCCTTGAAACAAACTCTCTTCTCCTTGCCGCTCCTATTCTGAAAAGAGAACCAGTGACCTTGCTTGCTTAACTTATAAAAGGCCCGGAATATAGAAGTGGTAGGGGTAATGTCCAAGCTGTGGCTGTATACCTCAAAAAGGTTCGCACGGTGCAGACCCAACGGAACCAACTGAGAAATATGTACCTTATAATATTTAATAACATCCAGCAAAAAAGTGAAGAAGGGTGCGCTAAGACCGCCCTCATAAAAATACTTTAGATACAAACCAATAGCATCATCCGGCAACTCATCCATCGTCATAATCTGTGGAGGTAGCCTCGGATGCAGATCTTCGGGTATACCGAACTCCATTGTCACCATATACACAGCCCCTTCGTCCATCCGAGAAGTATATTTTTGAATATCAAACTTGGGTAGAAATCCCCCAACCTCCTGAGTATCCTCTTCATGAATTGAAATGGGAGAGTTCGACATAGCCTAACCAAAGGAAATGGGATATAGCCGGATGGCAAAGAAATTCAAAGTGCGGAGGCTCCGGAACGTACCTCTTAAGTCGAATGGCAACGCGGAAATCGCTCGGATTAACTAGAAACACTCGCTCGAAAAAATGCTTAGGAAAGTTTGTCAGAGCAGAAAATTACAGTGGTAAAAATGATAGAAATGACGCAATTTATAGGGGAAAAGGAAGAACATGAAACGACATGTCGTGTCAGATGATGACGTGGCGCCCTGTCGCCCATGCGATGCGCACATGTACACTTGTCTGAATCTTAGAACCCCAGTAAAAATGACGGCTATCCTTAAAAAGAGGCAATAATGATTTTTGGCGGTTTGTACATTGGTATGTGCTTATTCACATACCTTTTATTGACCAAATTAAGACCAAAACGATCAAAAACTAACCAAAATGTCAAAGATATTTGTGTTTTTGTGTTTGTGATTGTGCAGGCAACGGATATTTGAAAAAAGACAAAAATCAAGCTAAAACCGGAAAACCCGTGCACGAGAAATGGAAAGAGTATTTAAAGCCGAAGCCGGAGAAGAAATTCTACATAAGGATTATACTTGAGCTCTATATTTCACATTCAGCCCTTGGATCAGTTTATAATTACAAAAACAGCCTTTAATTCAACTTTTCCTAATTGGCAGCTTTGGCCCCTAAATGTTTAAATTCAATTCACACTAAATCCTAAAATTAAATCTACAACCGGATCCATTATTACCTGAAAACTAAATCCAATTTCAAAACCCAACCTACAATACCAAAGACCATACTCAAAGCCCAATCCCTCATCATTACCCGGTTTCCACAAACAATACCCGGATCCACCCCCATACCCGAAGTCAAAATTAATTAATTACCCAGTCAAACCCCCAAACCCTTTTACCGCCCTTCACTATTCATCATCCCCTCCAAACCTTTTACCCTGCTTCCCTTATTTACCCACCTCATTAAATGATGACAAGACAAGGGGAATGACAGCTTGGCTGTTTCCCAGCACCCCATTGGCCAAAACATCACCACAAGTGATCCAACGGTTGACAACAGGTGAATTGGTGTCCAAACTAAGATCAAGGGCCAAGAATCAGTGATCCAGAGCCTTCTATGGAAACCCGGTTCCCCTGTGGCTATAAATAGAGACACCTTAACACATTAGAAGCTAGTTTTTAAGTTAGAAATTTAGGGTTTAAATTAGGTCGAATTATGTTTTCTTTTTAATCTAGTGTAATTTCTTTTAAAGTATTGTAATCCTGTTTTGATTTAATGAAATTTAAGTTTACTTTAATCATTATTGTTTAAATTTCCTTTTATTGTTCAAAAAAAAAAAAAATAAATAAAAGCTACTATTTGTTTCAACAAGCTAGAATAAGCTTGTATAAGCTTATTCTGATACTCATAAGCTCATTCTAGTCTATTCATAGCAAGTAGTGAGTTTATTGTTCACTTACCTATTTTCAATATAAAAAGCTAAAAAAAGTTAGAAAAATACTCAAAAAATCAAAAAAATAAGCTAAGTGGATGATAAGCCAGAAAGGGACGGGCTTATTGATGTCACCAGCTTGTCATTTGACAAGCTGGAGCTGTTGAGTAGCTCCTCGAGCATTTTTGCCCTGTTTTGAGCAAGGGCTTGGTTAGTTTTTTTTTGCTTTAAATTCAAGTTTTAGCTTATTTTACTATTCATTTGCTTATTTCTGATTAATCTAGTGCTTAATTTGATTTTTCTTAGCTTATTTGCTCTAGTTATTGTTGTTTGATAATAATTTGATTGGGTATGTTTGCTTAATTTAGTTTTTGCCTTAAAAGCTTAAAAAAATCCAAAAGTAGTTAATATAAGACATAGCTTATTTTAGCGCTTATTACCATTTGAAAATTATTCATTAGGGTTAAAGTAACTTAGTTAATCATTAGTGATTCAGTTTCATAGCTTATTTTGGTCTGTTTTAGTTTTAATCTCAAAATCAGTAGCAATAAGGGGTGTTTGGAATAAGCTTGAAAGTGGGTAAAAACTGATTCTACTGTTCATTGGCAATTTGGTTAACTTTGATCTAGTCTTAATTCACTTATATGAGTTGTTTGTAGGATATTTTTAGCTTATTTGAAGGGTTTTGTGGATTTGAGTTGACTGTGATAAGTTTTAGAATATATCCTGATCTAAATAGCTTCTTATAGGTTTAAGGATTTTTAGCCCTTATTTTTGGTATTTTTAGGTTCATTATAGTGCACTAAGTAGATCTCCAAGTGTTGGTTGAATTTCATTAGCTTTTGAAGTGTTTTTAGCCAATAAAGTCTAAATCTGATCACAGAACTACATTAGCACGCTGCGAAACATTTTGCCTCAGATCAGCTTATGTTTTTATTTTTCATTTGTTCATTATAAGCTCAATTAAGCTGAAATTTGGTACTTAAGTTGTTTAGTTGCTAGCACACTTGTTACACATTTTTTAGATTTTTTTATTAGCTTTAGATAGCTTTTTCTTAGCTGCAAAAATCACCTCAGTAGGTTAAATTAAGCCTGCACTCAGTAGCTTTTTGCTTATTCCCATTTCAAGTGCTTATTTTCTTTTGACTTTGGCTTATTCTGAGGTTTTTGGTTCAGTTAGATCTTACTTTGCTTAATTTAGCTTAATCTAGTTCCCATTTAGATTATAATAGCTTATCAGTCCTTTAGCTTATTGCCTTTTGTTTGCTTTCTTCCATTTGCCCACTGATCTGCCCTTCTTTATCTAATTCTGAGCTTATTTTTAAGTTTCAAAATTGTTGTTTTTGTAAAATTTACTTATTTTCAAGTGCTTTCCAAAAAAAAAAAAAAAAAAAAAAAAAAAAAAAAAAAAAAAAAGTTTTACAAAAAGAAAGTACAGGGATTCGAAACCTGGACCTCCTGCACACCACACTCTGCTACCAAACTTGCCATTGGGTCTTTTTTGCCCAAGGGATATCCTTTAATTCTTTTATACACCTTTTCAAACTTTGGCTTATTTTCTTAAAATTGCTTATAACTGCTTATTTCTTTCTGCTTTTTCTCTCATCTTATTTTTCTTTTATTCCTTTTTACTTTAGTTAGTTTTCAGTAAATTTTTAGATTTTTATAAAAAGGTTTAATATTTTTAATCATTTAATTAGATTAATTTAGTTTTTAATTCATAGAAAATTAAATAAAAATCAAAAAAATATAATTCTTTTTTCAAAAATTTTCTTTTGTAAATTAGGACTTAGGAAAATTAGTTTGGCATTTCTAGGATTAGAATTTCATCATTTTCACTTTTAAGGCTCGGGATTTCCCGGTTTATACGCGATCTTAGTTTTCTTTTACGTTTTTAGTTACGTGTGCTTTAGTTTAACATTTTCCTTACTTATTAATTTCTTTTTAGTTTATATTTCATTATTTTTAGTTTAAAATCCAAAAATCTCAATTTATCGCTATTCACGACACGTTTCACGTCCCGAAATCACGAAATTCCATTCACACCTTCGTCTGGAAAACGACCCGGGATCACATACTTCCATTTGTGTTTCCTTGGACTAAAATTGAAACAAATCATACATCAAACCCACTCATCGGATCCTGACGGACTAAGCCCATCGGAATTGGTAAAACGGGATTTCAAAATTTTTAGAGTATCACAATATCGGTGAAACCGATACTATGATACTGGGGGGGACATGTTGGTGTATGTATCCGAACGGCTATCTTGTCCGGCCGTCCGGACAACATGGAGTTATCCGGTTAAATACCGGACGGAACCTAATTCATCCGGCCAATATAACTGTAAGTAATAGGACAAGTGGCATTACCCTTTGGACAGATGGCAGCAGCAGACAAACCGCCGCCATCCCAGGATTTACGGGATTATGTCTGCGACATGTTTCCGTCAAATCCGCTGACGCCATTTCAGGTACTGTAGCCGGGTAGTATAAATACCCAGCTCATTTACTACTATCAACTAACTTTTACCACTCACGTTTGCTCTCAATTATTGTTTAAAGTCTTTCGGATTATCAATACTCATTCTCACGCCGGAGCTTGGTCCTGGGATAACACCCGGGGCGAGCCTAACGCGTGCTTCTCCGTGTGCAGTTATCCGGAAGACCTTTAGAAGCCGAAGAGATTGGTTTAATTACCCGCCTTTCAGAAGAACCTTCGTCTAGTTCGTCCGAAAGACCTCATTTGTTTGTCTGAAATGTTTACGGAAAATTACTTCAACATGATGCACAATTTTTTTTGGAAAATCTCATAGAATTTTTTTTTTATCACAAGTCAATTGCAATATTTTTTGGATAAACTAAACTAGTATTGCACGTCTCAATAAATAACACTTCGTGATATAAAATCAGGCATGGCCCATGCCACACCCGGCTTCCATGTTGGTCAATTTGTCCCCGTTTAGATGTCAATGCGTTTAAAGTTGGATATTTTTATCTCATTTTTAGACGTATGCATGCATGTGCCCAAAAGAATAATGCTGCTCCTCGACGATTAGCATCTATATCCATAACAATCGATGCATTTGAGTACTTGCTTATATGGACCTTTCAATAAGTTGTGTTAATTCAGTTATTTTTTTTGTGGCCAGGCCAGTTTGACAAACCCATATGCTCCTATTAATTGTAACCATGGAACTTTTGTTTTTGGTAATATTTGGTTTTTGATATTTTGTCCGTTCAATCCACGAGTTTAAGTCCGGTGCTAAACAAACTCAAATCAGGTGAAACCTTCTCTTCAAAGAGGTTGGTAGGGAAAGTTTTATAGTACAAATCATGATAAACTTGTTTGGCGTCATTTCGGCCATTCTGTAAACCTACAATGTCCAAAGCTTTAATTCTTCCACTTTTTGTTTTCTTTGTTACAAGAAAAACGTAATTAATGAAAAATCAAGGTATTAGCTAGTTTTCTCAAAGCAATAGAATTATTAAACTTTATGCACTCTACAAGGACGATGTCCTTTGTTTACTTTTGACATATTAAAACTTTAAAACCATAGTAGGCTTGAAAGTTTGTAAGCCATTATGAATACTTGTTTGACTACTTACAGTCCAAATATATTACAGCATGAATAATCTTGCAAGAAAAGATATAGCATTAATTTCTCGTTTGCAAAACCAAATATATATATATATATATATATATATATATATATATATATTTTTTTTTTTGGAAGACGACTTTCAATTTTTGGTTTAGAGTCGTACACGTCACTTTGGCAGGCCCTCATCCATCACATACCCAGACTATGTTGTCTGAACCGGGTCCACGCTGGCGCAGTAGGGATTAAACGGCTTCCGCCCGAAAACCGTACTGCCTCCACACGAGATTTCTCGCTGGAGTAACAGCCGGATGAAAACCAGGGCCGGCTCGGATTCGAACCTGCGCAACCACTGGCTCATAGTCTCTCCTCTTCATTGCCTAATACCAACAGACCCTATGGTCCAAAAGTGAGGACTTCCCGGATGGTCACCCATCCGGTACTACTCTCACCGTGGCTCGCTAGAAGTCTACAAATGGTCACCCAAATATATATCTTTGCTAGAAGTCTACAAATGGTCTGCAAATAAAGATATTTTAATAATGTAGAACAAATTTTTAATAGAGAAATAATGGTAAATGGTTATATAATAGCTTCATAACTGTTGGGAATTAAATGTTCTGAAGATTAGTGCTGGAAATTAAATATTCACAAGATTAGTACTGCTAAGGAAAATAGTCTAACAGTACTAACTGCTAAGTTAGTACTGCTAGTGCAAAGAAGATACTGCTGGTGCAAAGAAGGAAAATACTCTAGTGTTTATACTACTGCTAGTGTATTCCATACTACTGCTAGTATTGAAGATTCCTGTCGCAAGAGTACTACTGCTAGTGTATCAGATACTGCTGTTGGAGTGACTCTTACTACTGCTTAATGGATAACAGTCGCGTATACTACTGCTGAATGGATAAGTATGAAAAAGATATTTTGTGTATAAGAGTCAAATATATACGGTAGATAATATCTTAGATAAGTGATCAGTCAACAAGTTGTAAACACAGAATATGTTGTATCTTTGCTACTGACACACTCAACAAGCAAGTAGTTGATAAGACTTAACAATATTGTAAAGATCTCCTTTGGACTATAAAAGGGAGATCTTAGCTTAGATATTAGGTGTGCAAATATAGAGAGTTCAACAAGTTGAACACACATAGCAATCAGTCATAAGTCATAGAAACATATAGATTCAAGGTTTTGTAACCCTAGTGATAATCAAGATCACTCGTATTATTCTCAATAATATTGAATCGTTTGGTGTTATACATTCTGTGTTCATTGTTCATCACAAAAGCATTACTGTTCCAATTGTGGTTAAGTAGATTCCGCATACTTAATCATATTCACTCAAAGTATCATATACACGTTACAAAGGACTAACATCCTAAGTGTATTATAATCAATCCTCACAAGTGGTATCAGAGCCAGGTTGATACTTCTGATTTAGAAGAAATGGACATGGAGACATCTCAAACTAATGTAGCTGCTAAGTTGCCAATGCTCAAGCAGAATGAGTTTGATATGTGGAGATTAAGGATAGAACAGTATTTCCAAGTGCAAGACTATACACTTTGGGAAATTATTGAAGAAGGAAACTCTTACAAACCTACAACTACTACATCAACTTTTGAGGGTAAGGCAGTGACAACTGTGCAGACCAACCCATCAACTACAGAAGAGAGAGTTCAAAAGAAGAATGACCTCAAGGCCAGAAGTATGCCGATGATGACCAATCCAAATGATCAACTTTTGAATTTCAGCAAGTTCAAGTGTAGGATCGAATACTTCGAGCTTGATTGAGCTTGGTTAAACGAAAACCTCTAGGTGTAAGACTTGCGTTTATGCGGAAACTAAACAACAAGAATATTAAAGAAGAAAAGACAATGATCCTCTATGGATCAGACTATGAACTAAGAATTGTGTTATTGAATATTGTAATCGTTAAAGGTACATTAAACTCATGGACGTGATGTTTCTTTTATAATGATAAGAAACCCTAACCCTAACCCGTCTTACAAGAAAACGTGTGAAGAGATAAACATGATCTCTTCTAAAAATAAATCTAACAACCTTACTAAACATCCGGATAACAAACAATAATATCCGCAGCAATAAACACTATCGGCAGAAACAAACTTAAACTATCGGCAGGAACCAACCGCAGCAGCAATGAATAACTATCGGCAGGAACCAGCTTCACTATTGGCAGCAATGAGAAATTCCTTATTTCTCAGAGATCCTAACAATCCTCCCCTAATCTTGAGGTTGACTAGGTTAACCTGCAAGATTCCAACGTGATAGAGCTTTAACTTCTCAGGCTTGAGGATTGCGAATTAGCAGCAGCAATAAGTAGTAACCAGCAGCAACATCTATAACCTGCAAGATTCCAACATCTATAGCAGCAACTTCAATAGTTCAGCAGCAATAGGAAATCTTCTTCAAAACATGTAAACTGGTCACCATGACATTCACTTGAGCTTGGCTGCTACTATGACAATATGTACATCAAATCACTTAAGTTTCATACTATTCTCATCACATCCAGGAGTGTGAACTCCTGTGAGAGGTGAATCATTGAAAATTAATGGATTTGATGTTTCTTTACCAATAGCCATCACTACTGGAGTAGCCAATGTTTAGGTGTGTTAGACCATGGTACATTGATAACCATCTGATTTATTAGCAAATCAGCAACTATAAACGGATTTGTTTTGTCTTTACCAGTAGCCGTTTGCTCAGGACTAGTCAATTCTTAGGTTACAGCAAACCTTGGTGAATTGAATACCAAATATGGATACCAAGTGTCTTTACCACAAACCATACTTTTGTGGACTAGCCAATCCTTTGGATCCCTTAAAGGGTTACATCCATGGGGAATTGAGAACCATTTTCAACTCTCAGAACTGAATCATGGGTGAGTTGAAGTACCCTATAGCTTTGAGCAAGCTATTACAGCTATCAACAGATTTGATTATCACACCAGAGCCGTACCCTCATGGTGAGCCAACTCTTTCTTGTCTGCAAGACATGGTGAGTTGAGTACCATTTATTGTGAAGGTGTAAACACCAACACTGTACCTGCAAGGTGTTGCTCAAAACCAACTTATTAGCACACAAAATATACAAAATATATATATATAATATATATATATTTATAATATATATATATATATATATATATATATATATATATATATATATATATATATATTTTAAACTAAGAATAAGAAATCAGAAACAAATCAAAATAAAAGAAAGAAAATAAGAAAAGAAACCAAACGAAAGAAAGATAGAAAGATATACAACAACAACAACAAGAATAAGCCTCCCCTTAAGCTTCAACCTCCCCTTAAACTCAGTATCTAGGGATTTACCATCCCAATATGAACCACCAAATGTTTAAACCTTGGTCCATCAAAAGCCTTGGTCAGCAGATCAGCCACATTGTCATCAGTATGAATCTTAAGCACCTGAATAAGATGCTTCTCATAAGCATCTCTTATCAAATGGTGTCGAATCTCAATATGCTTTGTCCTTTGATGATAGACAGGATTCTTAACAATGCACATAGTGCTTTGATTATCAATAAAGATCTTAGTGTTCATGAAGTTGAACCCATAATCCAACAGCTGATTTTGCATCCAAAGAACCTGTCCACAGCAACTAGCAGCAGCAACATACTCTGCCTCAGTAGAAGATGTAGCCACTATAGTCTGCTTCTTGCACTGCCAAGAAACCAACCTCCTACCCAAAAACTGACAACCACCAGTAGTAGATTTTCTATCAAAGTTAGCACCAGCATAATCACTATCACTATAAGCTTCCAACACAAAAGGAGAATCTTTGGGATACCAAAGTCCCATCTTAGGCTGTCCTTTCAAATACTTGAAGATTCTCTTAACTGCATTTAGGTTAGAAGTCAAGGGTGTAACCTGATGTCTAGCACATGCACCAACAGCAAACATGATATCAGGTCTTGAAGCTGTCAAATACATGAGTGATCCAATCATGGACCAGTATAGATGAACATTAACAGCAGCATCAGGTTCATTATTGGATTTAGGCTTTGGAGGTTCAAATGGAGTTGTGGCAGTCTTCACATTTTCCATATCAAACTTCTTAAGTATGTCATAAACATACTTCTCCCGGCAGATAAAGATCCCATCTGGTTTCTGCTTAACCTGAAGACCCAAGAAGAATGTCATTTCACCCATAGCACTCATCTCAAATTCACTCTTCATCAATTCTTCAAATTCCCTGCACCAGGCTTCATTAGTGGAACCAAAGATGATATCATCTACATAAACTTGTACCAGAATGATATCTTTAAAGTTCTTTCTGATAAAAAGAGTCTTATCAATAGCCCCTCTTCTGTAACCATGTTTTAGCAAAAAGGTCGATAGCCTTGCATACCAAGCCCTTGGTGCTTGATGAAGACCATAAAGTGCTTTAACCACTTTGTAAACCAAATCAGGATTCTGAGGATCCACAAATCCCTGTGGTTGAGTAACATAAACCTCCTCTTCAATCCTTCCATACAAAAATGCACTCTTCACATCCATCTGATATACTACAAACCCCATGAAGGAGGCAAAAGCTAAGAACAGTCTGATAGCTTCAACTCTTGCCACTGGTGAAAACACCTCATCATAATCAATCCCCTCTTCTTGTCTATGACCTTGAGCTACCAACCTAGCTTTATTCCGAACCACAATTCACCTAGCATCCCTTTTATTCTTCAGAATCCATTTAGTTCCAATAGCATGCTTTTCTGCAGGCAAAGGTACCAACTTCCATACTTTATGATTCTGGAACTGCTGCATTTCCTCTTGCATAACCTCAACCCAATCATCATTATCAAGAGCTTGAGCTATACTACTTGGTTCAATTTGAGATAAGAAACAAGCATAGAGGCAATGTAAGTAATCAGTATGATTGCTTCTTAACTGATCCTGTATATAACTGAGAAAAGCAGATTCTCCAAACTTAGGTTGATGTAATTTACTTCTTGTCTGAACAGGGGAATTTAAATCTCCAAGTATCAAGGAGTGAGGATGAACTGTATTGATCCTCTTGGTAACAATGGGATTGACATCAATGGAGGATGCCTGATTAGTAATTGAGGGATTGAAGTCATCATCATATGAGGAAGAAGTGAAAATCCCTGTTCTGGATTGATGATGAGGATCTTCCAGCTTATCTCTTGAAGAGACTGAATTTCCAAGATCAGAAGGGATTGGAAATCTTTCAGGAGAGTTATCAATACCCAGAGTGTCAACAGATGGAGAAGACACAGGAACATCAGCAGGAATGGAGACATCAGCAGAAACATTAGAAGGATCAACAGGAACAGATCCACTACCAGCAGAAATGGTAGCAGCAGGAACAGGAATACCACCAGTCGAATTCAGTTGCCTTCTAACTTCAGCTTCAGCATTTCTCAGAATCTCCTCTGTCTCTTTAGAAAACCCAGAACCAAACATTTCAGTAGCTCTTTTGGCATTATACTCTTGTCTTTGAAGCCTAGCAAGATCTTCTGCAAAACTAGAATCACCTCCAGCCATATCAGAAGAATCTTTGAGCTTTGAACCTGAAATGTTGTTAGAGGGAAAAGAAGGAACAACTATAGGTCGTTCATCACTCTCTGCATCAGAATCATCATCTAAGGTACCTGCAGTGTTAGATTGAAAAACATGTGTACCAACAGATAGATTTGCTTTGAATCTATTATAACCTAAAGAGTCAGTCAGATAGTCCAGATCAAAGTACCACTCTGGACCTGCACCCTGCAAATTAGGTTTATCCTCAAGATATCTTAAGTTGAGAGTCTCTTCTATTCTCTTAGAAGACAGATTATAAACCCTATAGGCTTTACTATGAGCAGAATACCCAACAATAAACCCTTCATCAGCCTTCCATTCAAACTTGCCTAGGTAATCACTAGTGTTCAAAATAGTGACATGACATCCAAAAGGCTTAAGGTAACTAATGTTTGGAACCTTCCCAGACAAAAGTTCATAAGGTGTTTTATTATGAGGACTAGTAATAGATACCCTATTCAACACATAACAAGCAGTGCATACTGCTTCAGTCCAAAACATAGTGGGCATCTTAGATTCAGCTAACATAGTCCTAGCTGCTTCTATCAGGGTCCTATTTTTCCTTTCTGCAACCCCATTTTGTTGTGGAGTTCTAGCATTACTATAGTCCCTTTTTATCCCCTTACTCCCACAGAGTTCTATAAGATTAGAATTCTTAAACTCTGTGCCATTATCACACCTTATAGACTTAACCTTTTTACTTAGCTGATTTTCTATTAAGGCAATAAAATCCCTAATAACTGGATAAGTTTCATCTTTAGTACCCAAAAAGAAAGTCCAAGAAAACCTGCTAAAATCATCTGTAATCACCAGGCAGTAATACTTGTGATCAATACTTCTGATAGAAGTAGGACCAAAGAGATCCATATGGAGAAGCTGCAAAGGCTCAGAAATGTTGCTCACAGCAGTTATGGCCTTGTATGAAGCTTTGTGTTGCTTTCCTTTGTTGCAGGCAACACAATTGTGTTCATTAGAGAAGATCTTGAAAGGAAGCCCTTGAACCAAACCATTCTTAGCCAACTTGTTAATGGTCTTGAAATTCACATGAGCCATTCTTCTGTGCCATTTATTAGATTCATCCACAGAAGCTTTTGCCACCAGACAAGCAAGTGAACCCTCAGGCTGAACATCACTAAGATTGAAGTGTAAGATTGTAAGTCCTAGGAACTTAATCTACGATTTCATCAGGCAACTTGAAGTCTTTGGACAGCACAAAGCAATCATTCTCAGTGAAGAGAACACTGTTCTTCTTGTCACAGATTTGAGAGACAGAGAACAAATTGAAGTTTTGGAGTTCCTTCACATAAAGCACATCTTCAAAGTCCAGCTTGGCAGTTTTGATAGTTCCCTTCCCAGTAATTATGCCATCTCCTCCTCCAAATGTCACAGTACCTCCATTCAAAGGCACAAAGTCATGCAGTCTTTCTAAATTTCCTGTCATACTCCTGGAACATCCACTGTCAACAATGCCAACATCTTTACTTCTAAAAGGAAAATCCTGATACAAAGAATACATTTACAACATTAGATACAAGAGAGACCCAAGCCATTGCTGACTTGAGCCTGCCTAGTGGATCAATAAGAATTAAACCCTGGAGATTGATGAGATCCACCATTGATCTTGGACCCCATTTTCATATGTTGGTTATTGATTCTCCAAGAACAACCTGCTGAGGACTTAACAGCAGTTTTCCATCTTGCCCCTCCCTTGTGCATGGTGTCAAAATAAACAGGTCTCATATCATTTTGAAAGTAAGTGCTAGTAGGTCTGCTGAAAGGTCCAGTATTGCTTCTCCAACCAGCAGGATTGATCCTACCGGCAGGAACTGAATAAGCAGCAGCAACAGGCTTATCAGCAGGAATGAACTTATCAGCAGCAACAGGCTTACCAGCAGAAACTGGCTTGCCAGCAGCAACTGAAGTTCTCCTTGCTGCTTGAGGAATATAAGGGGGAATATCATTGACATTTTTCCATACAGACCTATTTTGACAAGCATATATACCCATCTGTTTTTCATAATAGTCACAATCTTTAATAAGATGATCATAACTACGACACACAAAGCAAGATTTCTTTCTAGGGGACTTTTTCTTAACAATATTTTTCTCATTGCAAACAGAATAATTCAAACCACCACATGAAACAAAATTATCCTTAACAGAATTAAAACCACAACCAAAATTGTTTGAAACAGAACCACAACTAGAAACATTATTGTTTTTAACACTATCAAAAGAAATATCTTCAAATGCAGCTGTCTTTGATTGAGATTCATCAGTAGCTACTTTTGAGGAGAGATCTTCTGACTTTATTGAAAGTTCTTTGCCTTTTTGCCATAGATCATTTGTGAATCATCAAAGTCAACAAAAGGATTAGCAGGTTTAAATGTTCCAGTTATGGGTGGAGAAACAGCATTCATTCCTCCTTCCTTTACATACTTTACAGGTTTTCTATAATCTACAGGTTCAGGGTCAAAAACACTATACTCATTAGGGTCATAAAATTGATTTGGCCCTATCAGGTCACCGTACCCTAAACCTCTTTTAGTTTTTGTAGACATAGAACTATCAATAAGCTTGTGAAGGTTTTTGGATGAGTCTTTCCATTTATCAAATCTAGCCAAGGAATTATCTAGCTTAGACTGCAAATCCTGATTTTCTAACACTACCTTAGCTTTTTCCCTTTCAGAATGTTTAAACTCATTACTGGCATTTTTTAAATCTCTTTCCAAAACCTTTATTTTCACTTCATAAGCAGACTGTTTTGTTGATACCAGACCTTTTGTTGTTCAATGTTTTAACAGCCTTTTTATGAGCCTTAAGTTGTATAAAGTTATCCTTATATTCACTTTCTTTATCATCAAATTCCTGTTTTAGTTTAGCATATATAGGTTCACAACCAAATGGGCAGTTTTGTACCTGAGATGGATGACCCATCATTCCAAACTGACCAGCCACTTGTTTCTTCTCACCATATCCAGCTATCATCCCATAGACCTTCTCTGCTCCACTTGCAACAGCTTTCTCATGATGTTCCCAGTCCACCATCGAATCCACAGATACCAAAGCCTTGGGGTCCTCTGATTCCAACTCTTGAATTTTGAAAGCAGAATACCGTGCTTTATCATCCACCTTCTTATCTGTACATTCCCTGGCAAAATGTCCTGTTTGAGAACATTTATAGCACCTCACCTTCCTTCTGTCAAACCTGGCAGGCTCCTGTCCATCAAAGTTGACCCTTCTTCCTGCCTCTTTTCAAACCTATCCATTTTCAACGATATCATAGCCACCTGCCATCTTATGTCCATCTCTTCCAGATCCAATTCATCAACCTGATTGAAATCTTCATAAACAATCTTCTGCTGTGGTGTACTCTCAGCAACAAATGAATGAAGCACCTCCTCTAGAATATTATCAGATCTTGTCTGAGCTTTTGGTGTGGCAGGTGAGTAGGAAAGTGATGAAGATGATGGTGTCAGACTTTTTCCATATGATGCTTTATTAGCACCAGAGGTACTAACAAAAGCAGTATGGGTTGGAGTTTGAGGTGAATAGGTGGAATACCCTTTAATATCAATTTCAAGGGTTTTCAGCTTGTTGTACAGATCATCAAAACTCATAAAATCCAGTCCACCTTTGGCCTTAAGTGTTATGGAAACCTGAGACCAGGATGGAGGCAAGGCCCTCAGAAACTTGGTGTTGCAGTCCTCATCGTCTGGCCTAGCTTTCAACTGGTTGAGTTGGCTCAGGATCTTGTGAAACCTGTCATACCCTTTGTGAATCCTCTCAGCCACAGAGATCTTAAATTCCTGGAACTCTTGCTTGAGCATAGACTTTCTCATTTTTCTGGATTCATCATTCCCTCCAAATCTGGCTTTTACAGCATGCCAGATCTTTCTAGCATCATCAAGTTGATGGAAATCACTCATATGATCCTCTGGAATAGCTTGAAGTAAAAGGGTTCTTGCCTTGGTTTCCCTTTGTACAGCAAGGTGTTCTTCTGCTGTAACAGGTGGCTCTATATAGATATTGCCATCATTATCCCTTCCAGTATTCTTCTTGCTATTTCCCTTAAGAATCACATTCCACAGATTGTAATCACTGTTCGTGATCCAATACTCCATTCTCATGGCCCAGACTTCATACTCATCTTTCTTTAGGTATGGGAATTTAGCATTGTTATTGGACATAGTGGTGACTATTTGTGTTTGAACTTGTGATGTTTCAGGTTTGGTTTGGTGATCTTCCTGGTTAATGACATTGTTTTAAGGGATTTCGTCTTCCATTGAAAGAGGGTTAGGAGATATGAAAGAGAACTTTTTCTTCTTTATCGGAGATCCTCACCAGGCTCTGATACCACTTGTAGGATCGAGTACTTCGAGCTTGATTGAGCTTGGTTAAACGAGAAGCTCTAGGTGTAAAACTTGCGTTTATGCGGAAACTAAACAACAAGAATATTAAAGAAGAAAAGAAAATGATCCTCTATGGATCAGACTATGAACTAAGAATTGTGTTATTGAATATTGTAATCGTTAAAGGTACATTAAACTCATGGACGGGATGTTTCTTTTATAATGATAAGAAACCCTAACCCTAACCTGTCTTACAAGAAAACGTGTGAAGAGATAAACATGATCTCTTCTAAAAATAAATCTAATAACCTTACTAAACATCCGGATAACAAACAATAATATCCGCAGCAATAAACACTATCGGCAGAAACAAACTTAAACTATCAGCAGGAACCAACCGCAGCAGCAATGAATAACTATCGGCAGG
The DNA here is from genome assembly GCA_021014915.2 of Artemisia tridentata subsp. tridentata. NCBI lineage: Eukaryota > Viridiplantae > Streptophyta > Magnoliopsida > Asterales > Asteraceae > Artemisia > Artemisia tridentata. The sequence continues at coordinate 151,146,431 of CP139506.1, forward strand.
AACCAGCTTCACTATCGGCAGCAATGAGAAATTCCTTATTTCTCAGATATCCTAACATCAAGGATGCCAAGACATTGTTTGAGGCCATTGTTGCTAGGTATGGTGGGAATGAAGCCACCAAGAAGACCCAGAAGACTCTTCTCAAGCAGAACTTTGAAAACTTCTCTTCAACAAGCAATGAATCATTGGATCATATGTTTAATAGGCTTCAGAAGATTATGAGCCAACTTGCTATTCTTGGGGTGGATATACCTCAAGAAAATCTAAACTCCAAATTTATAAAAAGCTTACCTGAACAGTGGGTTATGGATGTTGTTGTCTGGAAGAACAAGCCAGACATTGACACCATGAACCTAATGGACTTGTACAGCAACTTCAAAATTATGGAACAAGATGTGAAGAAAACTGGAGGATCTAGTTCAAGTACTGGGAACATGGCCTTTGTGTCATCTCCTAGTAACTCAAATCCAGTTGAAGATGTGAAGATTGATGTGGGAGTTAGTACTGCTAGTTCATCAAGCAGTACTATTGGTATTCTAGATGAGTAAACCTGTTATGCCTTCCTAACAAGCCAGAATAATGGGTCTATGCTTACTCATGAAGACCTCCAGGAAATCAATGATGATCATTTGGAGGAGATGGACCTTAAATGGAAAATTTCTCTTCTTAGCATGAGGGCTAAGAAATTCTATCAAAGAACTGGGAAGAATATCACTATTAGCAGCAATAATACTGCTGGTTTTGACAAATCAAAGATAGAATGCTATAACTGCCACATGATGGGGCGCTTCTCAAGGGAATGTAGAAGACCTAGGCAGCAGGATGGCAAAAGAAAAGGTTTTGGAAGCAAGACCAAGGCTGTGGAGGTTTCTGAACCAAACTCAAAAGCTATGGTAGCTATTGATGGCTTAGGATTTGATTGGAGTTTTATGGCAGATGAAGAAGAAGCTTCTACTCAGATGGCTCTCATGGCCTTCTCTGCTACTGAGCTACAATCTGATAAAGTTTGTTCAAATACTTGCACATCTCTTAAAGAACTAGAAACTTTAAGAAAACATTATGATGAACAAAGGATAGAACTAGACAAAACTCATAATAACTTATGGAATCATAAGAGAGGTTTAGCTATCCTAGAGGAGCAGAACATACACTATAAGACCAATGAATCTACTTTTAGTGATGCCAAAATACTTCTTAACAGGGAAATAATGTTTAGAAATGCTGACATTAGTAATTTGAAAGCTGAGTTGGATAGGATTAACAAGGCTAAAGAAAACATTCAATTAAGTGTAGAAACATTAGAATATGCCTCTAAAGGTGTAACCAACTTAATTGAATGTCAAATAATCAACAAGGCCAAATCTGGGTTAGGGTATAATAATGTTCCACCTCCTTACAGAGGAATCCCTGCACCCCCAGGGATAGACCTAGAGCATACAGGCTTGTCTGAATTTCAACTACCAAAGTTAGAATATGGTGTTCAGCCAAAAGAAAATGTAGTTGTTAATAAGCTTGAAAGTAGAAGTGATACTTCACTTCCTGAGGACAAGGTGTCCTCTGGTAGGAAATCAGATGGTCCAATCATTGAGGACTGGACATCTGATGATGATAAGGAAGATCAGGTTGTGATTAAACCTGGTGTTGTTAAGATAAAAAGAACAAGTGTTCCTAAAGTGGTCAAGAATAACACTGTTAGGCCAAAAGCAAATGTTGAACAGGCTAGGCAACCAGTAAGATATTGTGAACAATATAGAACCACAAACAAGCTCAGAGGTAACCAAAGGAATTGGAACAACCTCAAGTCTCACCAACTAGGTGATGACTTTATCTTCTATAACAAAGCTTGTTACACTTGTGGAAGTTTTGACCATCTTGCAGCTTTCTGCAACAAAAGTGTAACTGGGTATTCAAACCATAGGGTGAACTTAGAAAGGCCTCAATTTCAATCTAATTTTGCTAGAATGCCACCCAGAGCAAGTTTATTAAAGTCTGGCCCACAACAAGTTCCTACTGCTAGACCAGCAGTTAGTACTGCTAGACCATTTAAGCCTGTTTACCCAAAATCATCGGTTATAGGTGCAAAAACAACTTTCAAACAAGCACCAACAACTGCAAAAAGGCCTATTAAACCAAAAGCAGTGGTACAAAAACAAATTTGGAGGCCAAAGGGTACTGGCAACATTAAATATACTGCTAGGGAAAAGAGGGCTAATGCTGTTAATGCCTCAGCATGTTGGATTTGGAGACCTCTTAAATCCAATGGTGCATCAACCATCTTGAAAAGATTTAACTACATTGATGCACGAGGCAAACTCAAGTCAGTAATGGCTTGGGTTCCCCAAGGAAACTAATTTCCTTATTTATGTGCAGGGACATTCATAAGCAGATGATGAAGATCAAGGATATTCAAATAGTGGGTGTTCCAGACACATGACAGGCAACATGTCTTATCTTTCAGACTTTCAATCATTGGATGGAGGATATGTTACCTTTGGGGGAGGAATAGGAGGAAGAATTACTGGTAAAGGTACTCTTAAAACCGGTAGATTAGATTTTGAAGATGTGTACTATGTGCAAGAGCTTAAGTATAACCTGTTTAGTGTCTCACAAATGTGTGACAAAAAGAACAAGGTTCTTTTTACTGACACTGAATGTCTTGTGCTTTCTTCTAATTTTAAGCTACCTGATGAAAGTCAAGTATTGCTCAAAATTCCAAGAAAGGGCAACATGTACAGTGTTGATATGAAGAAAATTGTTCCTAAAGAGGCCCTTACTTGTCTTATTGCAAAGGCCACATTGGATGAATCTATGAAATGGCATAGGAGGCTTGGTCACATTAGTTTCAAAACCATAAATAAAATTGTCAAAGATGGTTTGGTAAGAGGCTTGCCTCAGAAAAGATTTGAAAATGACCAAACTTGTGTTGCTTGTCTCAAAGGCAAACAACATAAAGCTTCTTGTTAGCCCAAGATTTTTAACTCTATTGATCAATCATTGTTTATGCTTCATATGGACTTATTTGGACCTACTTCTGTGAGCAGTATTAAGCATAAAAGATTTTGTCTTGTTGTTACTGATGACTATAGCAGGTTTACATTGGTTTTCTTTTTAGGTTCTAAGGATGAGACACCTAGCATTCTTAAGACATTCGTTACAGAGATATAAAAATTAGTAGACAAGAAAGTAAAAGTCATTAGATGTGATAATGGGACAGAGTTTAAGAATAGAGTTATGGATGATTTCTGCAAAGAAAAAGGTATTAGAAGGGAATTTAGTGCTGCTAGAACTCCTCAGCAGAATGGAGTTGCTGAGAGGAGAAATATGACACTCATAGAAGCTGCTAGAACCATGTTAGCTGACTCTAAGTTGCCTATCACTTTTTGGGCTGAAGCAGTTAATAGTGTTTGCTATGTCCAGAACAGGGTTTTGGTTGTTAAGTCTCACAATAAGACATCCTACGAGCTTTTTAGAGGTAGAACTCCTGCAATAGAATTTCTTAGACCTTTTGGATGTCATGTGACAATTCTGAATACCTTAGACCATCTAGGAAAATTTGATGGTAAAGCAGATGAAGGATTCTTGGTCGGATATTCTCTCAATAGCAAAGCATTTAGAGTATACAACTCAAGAACTAGGTGAGTTGAGGAAAACCTGCATGTGGAATTTCTAGAAAACAAATCTAATGTTGCAAGTGAAGGTCCAAAATGGTTATTTGATCTTGAGACTCTAACCCAATCAATGAACTATGTGCCTGTTGTTGCAGAAACTAATTTTTATTCAGGTTCAGAAGCTGATGATGCAACAAATGAGGCAGGGTTAAGAAAAGAGAAAGATCAAGATTATGTGTTGATGCCAATATGGACAAGTGTGGATTCAACTTCAATGAATGGTGAACCTTCTTCTGATGTAACTAAAGAAGGAATTGAAGATGAAAACAAAGAAGATGAAGCTGAGGAACAAGAGAATCAAGTTAACATTAATAATGATGATGGTACTGCTGAGACCCAACTTGATACTGCTAGGCCAAATATTTCTACTGCTAGGCCAAATGTTTCTACTGCTGGCCCATCAGACTCAAATCCAGCAGATTTCTCAGAAGATGAGGTAGATTTCAACAATCTCCCCCTAACTATCAAGTTCCTTCAACACCACACACAAGGATACACAAAGTCCACTCCCTGGATAATGTGATTGGAGATGTGCAATCTGGAGTGAAGACAAGGAAGCAACTTATGTCTTCAGACTAGCAAGGGATTCTTGATGATCTTTATGCAACAAAGCAGCATGAAGATGCTAACTCTTGCTTATTTGTATGTTTCCTCTCACAAGCAAAACCCAAAAATGTTCTCAAAGCCTTAGAAGACTCAAGCTGGGTAGAAGCAATGCAAGAGGAGCTTCTTCAATTTAAGATTCAGAAGGTTTGGGTGCTAGTGGATTTATCCAATGGTGTAAGGGTAATTGGCACCAAATGGGTCTTCAGAAACAAAAGGGATGAAAGGGGCATTGTGATCAGAAACAAGGCTAGACTTGTAGCCCAAGGGTACACACAAGAGGAAGGAATATACTATGAAGAAGTTTTTGCTCCAGTGGCAAGAATTGAAGCAATTAGACTATTCTTGGATTATGCTTCGTTTATGGGCTTCACAGTTTATCAAATGGATGTCAAGAGTGCCTTCTTATATGGTACTATTGAAGAGAAGGTTTATGTCTCACAACCTCCAGGTTTTATTGATCCAGAACATCTAGAAAAGGTGTACAAGGTTGTCAAGGCTCTTTATGGCCTTCATCAGGCACCAAGAGCATGGTATGAAACATTGGCTTCCTATTTGATAGTGAATGGATTCCAAAGAGGCAAGATCGATCAGACATTATTGTTGGGAATTATATTTTCATAGATTAGATGATCACAGAACAAGAAGAATGAAACATATAGAATACTGAAATGATAAGCAAAATACATTAATGAAGCTGTTGCAGGAGTTGTTAAGTCTTCTGGTTAAGTCTTCTCCCAGTTAAGTCTGGTGGTCAAGTCTTCTCCCAGTTAAGTCTGGTGGTTAAGTCTTTTCTCAGTTAAGTCTGGTGGTTAAGTCTTCTCCCAGTTAAGTCTCCTCGTTAAGTCTGGTAGTGTTAAGTCTGGTGATTACACAGTTAAGTCTTCTAGTGTAAAGTCTGATGATTACACAGTTAAGTCTTCTAGTGTATCAGATGCTACTATGAGTCATACTACTGCTGGATGGATAAGGATGAAGAAGATATTTTGTATTTGAGTCAAGTATATCAAGTAGATAATATCTAGATATGTTTTCAGTCAAAAAATTGTAAAAGATACATGTTGTATCTTATTGACTGACATACACAAGCAAGTAGTAGACAAGTCTTATCAACTTTGTAATGATCTCCTTTGTACTATAAAAGGGAGATCATACCCCTTAGATAAAAGTGTGATTAGTGGTTAGATGTTAATCACCAAGGTGCTTCATTCTTACAAATTACAACAACACCAAGTGTGTTAAAATGTAAAGCACAAAAACAGTGAGTGTGTGTGGGAACATCAGACATGGGGTCTGATGAACATCAGACATGGGGTCTAATGTTTTTATGTTTGTTTAGCCTCAAGGATCTTTGATCCCTGATTAGAGTGTAATCGTACTGCTATTGATCAAGTAGTATTGGGGCTGATTTTATAACAAAAGAGAAAGTTTGGCAAAACCTTGTTGTGATAATATTGTTTCTTTCATTTGAATATTCCGCTAATATTATCATCATACTTGTCATAAGTTAATCCTAGATAAAGGCTTAACAACCTTGAGCCCAAAACGATCACAAAACTTATTGTTAGTAACCTCTAAAATAAGTTTTCACAGTTGGTATCAGAGCGAGGGGCTCTGGATCTAGGAAAAAAAAATGTTTTAGCTGAAGAAAGAAGAAAAATTAGTTTTTGCTTAATTTTTCGCAACTTTCTGCACAGCAGTTTTGCAAAGGCTATAACTCCTTCGTTAACCTTTGGATCGGGCTGAAATTTTTGTTGAAGGTTCTTGGTATATCAAGGTAGATTCTCACTAGAGGGATCTTCAATCTGAGCCTTAGGTTGCAAGATATGCATCATTGAAAACTGCTGCAGAAACAGTTGAGGTATGGTCGAATTTTTGGTTTTTCTTTCTTGGTTTAAACACACAAAGGGGAAGAACACTCACTCAGAAGGAAGAGAGTTGGGTTATGTTCTTAAAAGATTAAAGGCTTGTTTATCAAGTTATTATTGGTGAAAAAGATTATTTGTTGCTTATTTGAAGTTAAAGTTGAATTTTTCAAAATTGTGTTCTTATCATATCTTAAAGTGGTTGACTACACTTTAAAGATAACTTGTTCGTTCGTTCAAGTGACTAGGAAATGACAAACACTTAAAGGAGATACGTTGTAGTACTCAGTGTCTCATAGAAGATGAGTTTATTGTCATGAGATTGCGGTCTCCCTATACAATAAAGTTGGGTATACGTTCGAAGTCAGTTTTAGTACAAGACATAAGACACAAGGTTGGTTTATTCAGCTTCATCAACAAGTTAGTAATGGTTGGTTTTTCTTCATCAATCATAAAAGCCTACAGGTTTGAAGAATCAAGAAATGGTTAACATATGGGTTTCAGGGGAAGCTTAAATGTTTAGATGTATAACCATTTATTATATATGTGCATCACCACAAGGGATAGTTATTGATTCTTATTATTGTTGATTGGTATTGCTACTGATGGTTTAGATTTTTACTGTCTCAAGTTCATTTTTAGTGCGGAAATCTTAATGGAGGGTAATTTGAAACATTAGAAGGATGAATTAGATGTGTAGTATTAGTTTGTAATTGTAAAGATCATATTTGTAATATTCTCTATTTGTTGATAACAAAAAGGGGAAGAGATGTGGTGGATAGTATAGATTAATGGGAAGATAGTATGGTTTCATTCATGGTGAGATTTAATTATCTCTATTTCTCTACTTCGTCTAGGGAAATTCGTACAAGAACGTGTTTGTTTTGTAATCATCAAATAGGGGAAGATTATTGGGAATTATATTTTCATAGATTTGATGATCACAGAACAAGAAGAATGAAACATGAAGAATACTGAAATGATAAGCAAAATACGCTAATGAAGCTGTTGCAGGAGTTGTTAAGTCTTCTGGTTAAGTCTTCTCCCAGTTAAGTCTGGTGGTTAAGTCTTCTCCCAGTTAAGTCTGGTGGTTAAGTCTTTTCTCAGTTAAGTCTGGTGGTTAAGTCTTCTCCCAGTTAAGTCTCTTCGTTAAGTCTGGTAGTGTTAAGTCTGGTGATTACACAGTTAAGTCTTCTAGTGTAAAGTCTGATGATTACACAGTTAAGTCTTCTAGTGTATCAGATGCTACTATAAGTCATACTACTGCTGGATGGATAAGGATGAAGAAGATATTTTGTATTTGAGTCAAGTATATCAAGTAGATAATATCTAGATATGTTTTCAGTCAAAAAATTGTAAAAGATACATGTTGTATCTTATTGACTGACATACATGATGCGTGGTTTTGCGACCTTACAACAGGTTTTACCTCTCGAGGGATCTCAAGAGGCTTACAACCCCACCAGGCAGTATACCTGACCGATGTAGTATAGTGTAGTGATAAGTACGGGGGATTGATCGTTCTCCACAGGAAATAGTGTCGTTAGGATTGAAAAACTACTCTAATAGGTCTAAGGGTGAGGGAAGATTCTTTTTGTATTTTTATAATTTTTTATGAAAGCAAGTAAAATCTCGGGTTTGAATGAGTGGGCGGAATTAGTTGCTAGTCAACTAACCCAAATAACTACAAATGCAAATAAAATAAAATAACTGAAAATGAAAAGAGTTGTGAAACTTATATGGGGAGAAATGTGTTTACTTAGATTTCCTTACTCCCTAACTATCTTTTACCGGTTGATTAGTGCGTATTAATTGCGTGGATGACGGGTGTATTCCTTAATACCAATCGTGGGGTGGCGTACGTACTTCCCCAACTCTACAAGCTCCTACTTCACTCCTATGTCGAGCCGGCTAAGAAGCTCCTAACATGGGATCACTAGAATTCGCTCATGCATTAAATACAACCATAAAAACCTTAGTACGCATTGGTTCATGCTTCTTAAGACGTTCAAGCAAGTTACCGAATAGGAAGTTAGCCAGTTTTCTTAAGCCTAACATCGATAAACAATCATCCAATACAATTTATAACACACTAATAACCAATAATCAATAGCTAGGTTTCATTAGATCTAAGCAAACACAAGATAAATCTAGCCTAGCATGTTAATTAAAAGACAAGAACAAGATGTAATCAAACAACACATAGACATATTGATTGATTAAATGAATACTTATCTTCAATTAAACATGGGAGATCCAAGGGTATGAAAACCCTTAAAAATGGCAGAAATTCGTCTTAGGGTTTCTCCTCACAAAGTTGCACACACTAATAACATAAAATTGCAAAACTATATATAGAACTTAGTATCTGACGGCGTCACGTTATAGATCTTGACGCCGTCACCTCGCCGTGTCTAGGGTTCCCGGATGGCCTTCTTGACGCCGTCCCTCTTTAATGCTCCAAAATCCTCCCTGGCTTATCAAGGCTTGACGCCATCAGAAATGGGCTTGACGCCGTCTCTCTTTAGCTTAAATCGTGATGGCCTTGATCACTTTAAAGGGTGACGCCGTCAGATTTTCCATTGTAAAATTCTCTGGCTTATCATGTGTATTTTTCATATCCACCACTTTTGCCAAGCCATGACGCCGTCAAGAGCAATCCTTGACGCCGTCAAAGGTACTTTTCCAGCCAATTTTGAGACTTTGTCGTTTTCTTCACTTTTATGCTCCAAAAACGTCCAAAATGCTTCCTTTTCCAGATTTCTTCTCCAAAGTACCTAAAATGACAAAAGGAACGATTTAGGGCAATATTTGATCAAATAAATACGATTTAGGGCTTAAATGACCCCCTAAAAGCGGTACACTTTTCGCTTCATCAAATACCCTTACACTTGAGATTTGCTTGTCCTCAAGCAAATGCGCTTTTATTCTAATCAAAATACAAGTTAGGGGTCATTTAACGCTAACATAAAAGTAATTACAACAATTAATCGTTCCACTTTAATCATAATAAGCACGGAGATTACAAACTAGCACCTCACAAGTAGTGTTTAGATACTCACATCTCTTAGATGTCATAGAAGTATATCTCATAAATGAAAACGGATAATATCTCTCACTACCTGTCATAGCAAATAGATTACCATAGGCTTGGGAAAGGATCGAAAACCTCCTCCACTAGGCGTAAGCACCTAAGATAAACTATCAAAGAGGGATTTTACATAGGTTATAACGTGAGGTGTACGGATATGATAAACACGGTTTTGTTGGATAAGGGATATTTTACTGGTGGCGAGTTAAAGATCTTGATTAATTATATGTACAATATGGCGTTGCTAAGCCAAGACTAGACTCGACTTAAGCTAATGAAAGAAAATAACAAAAAGATAAACATAAAATGAAATGGGATGGTAGTTCGTATGTTTTTTCTACTTTTCTTTTTCTCATTTTTTTTGTATTTTTCTTGATTTTTTCGATTTTTTTTTTTTTTTTTTTTTTTTTTTTTGCATACACTCTTGCCATACCATCTAAAATAATACGTCATAAGGGCATTGCATTCCCCTTACACTTAAACTTTTACATAACTTTACAAATAATTATTCTAATGACTCGAATTAAGATAATCGAAACACTTGGAGTACTTTTAAAATATTTAGCACATATGGGGGTAATAATGTTGTTCTTTCCCATTACTCCATTACACTAGTACTTTACCCATGAGTCCCAATCGTCCCAAAACAATATGTACAAGGATATGACTCGACTTAGCAACCATGTAATCAATTAGATAATTAACTTAGGGTTTAAACAAATGTTCTCACAATAATGCACTAAAAATGAGTGCACACAAGGTAGGCTAAGGCGATTTGGGTGTACATTTAAGTGGGGTGTAAACAAATTCTTCCTTTAAGTAAAATGCTTAAAGGTCGAAACGAAAAGATAGGCTCTGAGGGGTGTACTAGGGGTATCGTGTACCAAAAATGAGTACAACGCAAAGGGTGTGGGAGAATTACTTGACCAATGTAGCCAACGTAACTATAACAAAAACACAGGTGTAAAACAATGGGTTAATCCTAATGCCTCTTATCATGTAGTAAATCTAACTACACGAATGTAGTCTCACTTGTGGCCTCATAATGGTCCTAACGCAAGTTCTAGAATCTAAGTGCTACCGGTACACACATCATAGCATAAATGCTTTTCCTACCAATTCTAGGGGCGAACCTCACATATTTGGGGGTGGAAAATTTTTTAGTGGTACGGTTTTTTGTGCTAGTCATATAACTCCTATCCGTGAGACGCTCATTATGATCAAAGTTTCACTCCTATATGTTGTAAAAAAATTTAAATTTGGCACTAAAATTGCCCTAACAGGTATTTCTCTCAGTTTTATTACACATCTACCATTAAACAAACAAAAATCAAGCGTAATAGCATTCTCTAAAGTATCGTACTTTACCCCCCCTTACACTTAAGATGAACATTGTCCCCAATGTTCAAATAAAAAGATGTAAAAATAAATAAGGTAAAAGAATGAAATCAAATACTCCCCTGATTCGTTTGGTGGATAAAGAGGTAACATGGTTAGATCTTCTTCCAAGAGAATGTAGAAGCTTCAAGACTAAAGTATCGCCAAAAGCTTGATTCCACATACATCTCCTTGTCCAAAATAACCTGTTAAACCTGAGAAAACAAACACGAAAACCTGCATAACATCGGCGGGATAAATCTATATATAAGGATATAATGCTTGTGGAATGATAATTTTGCAGATTCCTGGAGATTATAAGTTATAGATTTAATAAAAACTTTTTATGAAAACAAAACATTCAAAAATTTCAGAAAATTAAAATCTGACGCCGTCAGGTTGTAAGGCCTGATGCCGTCAGAAATAATCTGACAGAATTCTCATGTTAAGTTTCTGGAAAATTTCTGGAAAAACCTATACCTTACTTCCTGGAATTCCTGCAAAACATCATTATGACTCGATACAAGCATTTGACTCAAACAAATACTAATATGTATGTTAATTTATTATTGTTATGATTCATGTTCATTTGTTCTAATAAACCGATTTGGATTTCCCTTACACTTAACTTTTGCAAAATACCTTTATATGTAGTTAAAACGAAGTTAAAAACAAGATAAAGCATTTTCACAATTTAGTTTTGAACATGAATCAATAATAATAAAAATTAAACATACATACGGAAGCAAATAAAATCAAACAAACAAATAAATAAACACACAAAGCAAATAAAGCTTGGGTTGCCTCCCAAGAAGCACTTGTTTTTGTTCGAGTCACGAGCCTGACTCTGCCCTTATTTAATGGATAAAGGAGAGGTTTTCCCTACACTTAGGGTTAAGTGCGGGTGATAGTAGCGATACACACCAGCTCGGTAGGAGTATGCCACGTGAGGAAAGATTGGTGGATGAATTATATGCTCAAAGGGGTGTGCTCCTTTCATCATAACCTTACCTAGTTCACTTTGGTCAATGGGTGAGTTAAAGTGTTCTCCTAAAAAGGGATCATTTTCTAACAACTTCGAGAGACTCCTAGTTGGGAATCCATCTTGACCTAATAAACCCGGTTTAAACCCATAGTGTTTCTTGTGATTAATCATGAATGGGTGATGTAAGTATGAAAGGTTATGGTTCACTCCTATGTCAGCTTCCTCTCTACATGGCTTAGAGTCTACTACCTTCAACATAAAACTACCCGGACTATATGGTTTGATGGGTGGCTCGGGACCTAATTCAATTCCTAAGTTCACATCTAAGGATGGAAGATTAGGTAACGGTTTTGGTTTAGGCTCCGGTTCATCAAAACTAGGAACATCCATAGAACTAAAAGAAAGGTTATGACTACAAGTATTCAAACCTATTTCCTCTAGTTTTGTTTGGTCCAAGGGCTCTACCTCTATTGGGGTTCCTATAGTCTCTCCTACTTCTTTCGGGTAAGTCATGGGTGGTGTGTGTGCCTCAAATGATGGTAGGACTTGTGAGGTACTTAGCGGGCTTGGGTTCTCTACTATATCCTCCATCACATTAAGATCACCAATGTGTTTATCTTGAATTATGGTAGGGCCTAACCATGACATGCAGCTAGGTGGTTCAACTCTACCCTCATGTGAGTCGTATGTTTTGGTGAAATCTATCCCACTCATGAAACTAACCATCTCAGAATCTTGGTTTGATTCTAAGTCCATGTTCTTAGAGACTAGGTCTCTTTGCTCATACGAATCCACCAATTCGTTCCACTTATGGGTCATGGTTAGGAAGCTTTCCTCAAAATTCATCCAAAGGGCCTGACTAAAAGGAATTGATCCAGATAATGCTCGTCTAATAGAAATCTCACATGCATAGAATTCATTAAACCCATCTAACCTTACTCCTAACTCCTTTTGGAAATCACAAAGATCACACAAAAATTCATAGGAATGATAGGAAACAAATCTATTGGTGAAATATAATTGTTCCTCTATTGTCAATGATCTAAATGGAATTTCATCCATCATAGTGACAAATGAAAATGGTTTTACAAACAAAGGGCACAAAGAAAAAGATAGACTACAAGAAAACCTAGAAAAATAAAATAAAAATCTCACTAGAAAGGAATCTAGTGAGTAGACCTAATAAAATAAAAATTCAACCTAAACAATAACTATTCCCCGGCAACGGCGCCAAAAACTTGATGCGTGGTTTTGCGACCTTACAACAAGTTTTACCTCTCGAGGGATCTCAAGAGGCTTACAACCCCACCAGGCAGTGTACCTGACCGATGTAGTATAGTGTAGTGGTAAGTACGGGGGATTGATCGTTCTCCACAGGGAATAGTGTCGTTAGGATTGAAAAACTACTCTAATAGGTCTAAGGGTGAGGGAAGATTCTTTTTGTATTTTTATAATTTTTTATGAAAGCAAGTAAAATCTCGGGTTTGAAGGAGTGGGCGGAATTAGTTGCTAGTCAACTAACCCAAATAACTACAAATGCAAATAAAATAAAATAACTGAAAATGAAAAGAGTTGTGAAACTTATATGGGGAGAAATGTGTTTACTTAGATTTCCTTACTCCCTAACTATCTTTTACCGGTTGATTAGTGCGTATTAATTGCGTGGATGACGGGTGTATTCCTTAATACCAATCGTGGGGTGGCGTACGTACTTCCCCAACTCTACAAGCTCCTACTTCACTCCTATGTCGAGCCGGCTAAGAAGCTCCTAACATGGGATCACTAGAATTCGCTCATGCATTAAATACAACCATAAAAACCTTAGTACGCATTGGTTCATGCTTCTTAAGACGTTCAAGCAAGTTACCGAATAGGAAGTTAGCCAGTTTTCTTAAGCCTAACATCGATAAACAATCATCCAATACAATTAATAACACACTAATAACCAATAATCAATAGCTAGGTTTCATTAGATCTAAGCAAACACAAGATAAATCTAGCCTAGCATGTTAATTAAAAGACAAGAACAAGATGTAATCAAACAACACATAGACATATTGATTGATTAAATGAATACTTATCTTCAATTAAACATGGGAGATCCAAGGGTATGAAAACCCTTAAAAATGGCAGAAATTCGTCTTAGGGTTTCTCCTCACAAAGTTGCACACACTAATAACATAAAATTGCAAAACTATATATAGAACTTAGTATCTGACGGCGTCACGTTATAGATCTTGACGCCGTCACCTCGCCGTGTCTAGGGTTCCCGGATGGCCTTCTTGACGCCGTCCCTCTTTAATGCTCCAAAATCCTCCCTGGCTTATCAAGGCTTGACGCCGTCAGAAATGGGCTTGACGCCGTCTCTCTTTAGCTTAAATCGTGATGGCCTTGATCACTTTAAAGGGTGACGCCGTCAGATTTTCCATTGTAAAATTCTCTGGCTTATCATGTGTATTTTTCATATCCAACTCTTTTGCCAAGCCATGACGCCGTCAAGAGCAATCCTTGACGCCGTCAAAGGTACTTTTCCAGCCAATTTTGAGACTTTGCCGTTTTCTTCACTTTTATGCTCCAAAAACGTCCAAAATGCTTCCTTTTCCAGATTTCTTCTCCAAAGTACCTAAAATGACAAAAGGAACGATTTAGGGCAATATTTGATCAAATAAATACGATTTAGGGCTTAAATGACCCCCTAAAAGCGGTACACTTTTCGCTTCATCAATACACAAGCAAGTAGTAGACAAGTCTTATCAACTTTGTAATGATCTCCTTTGTACTATAAAAGGGATATCATACCCCTTGGATAAAAGTGTGATTAGTGGTTAGATGTTAATCACCAAGGTGCTTCATTCTTACAAATTAGAACAACAACAAGTGTGTTAAAATGTAAAGCACCAAAACAGTGAGTGTGTGTGGGAACATCAGACATGGGGTCTGATAAACATCAGACATGGGGTCTGATGAACATCAGACATGGGGTCTGATGAACATCAGACATGGGGTCTAATGTTGTTATGTTTGTTTAGCCTCAAGGATCTTTGATCCCTGATTAGAGTGTAATCGTACGGCTATTGATCAAGTAGTATTGGGGCTGATTTTATAACAAAAGAGAAAGTTTGACAAAACCTTGTTGTGATAATATTGTTTCTTTCATTTGAATATTCCGCTAATATTATCATCATACTTGTCATAAGTTAATCCTAGATAAAGGCTTAACAACCTTGAGCCCAAAACGATCACAAAACTTATTGTTAGTAACCTCTAAAATAAGTTTTCACAATTATTCATCTAGAAACACAAGAAGGATCTTTTGCTAGTTCAGGTGTATGTGGATGATATCATCTTTGGATTTACAAGGAAGGAGATGTGTGTAGAGTTTGAGAAACTTATGCATGATAAGTTTAAGATGAGTTCCATGGGGGAACTTACATTCTTTTTGGGTCTGCAAGTTAAGCAATCAAATGAAGGCATATTTATCAGCCAAGATAAATATGTTGCAGAGATTCTAAGGAAATTTCAGTTTGCTGATTCAAAAGTGGGAATCACACCAATAGATCCTGAGAAGCCTCTTCTTAAAGATGTAGATGGAGAAAATGTGGATGTACATACATACAGATCTAGGCTCCTTGATGTATCTCACATCATCAAAACCTAATATCATGTTCTCTGTTTGTGCTTGTGCAAGATTTCAAGTAACTCCTAAGGTTTCTCACTTAACAGTTGTCAAGAGGATCTTTAGATATCTCAAGGGTCAACCTAGGTTGGGTCTATGGTATTCTAAGGAATCACCTTTTGACCTGGTAGCATATTCATACAGTGATTATGTTGGTGCAAGCTTGGACAGAAAGTCAACAACTGGAGGATGTCAATTCCTTGGATGTAGACTCATTTCATGGCAGTGTAAGAAACAAAAAATTGTAGCAACTTCAACAACTGAAGCTGAGTATGTAGCTGCTGCAAGTTGCTGTGGTCAAGTGCTTTGGCTTCAAAATTAACTTCTTGACTATGGGTACAATTTCATGAACACTGTCATATATATTGATAATAGTAGTACAATTTGCATAATTAAAAATCCAGTGCAACACTCTAAAATAAAACACATAGAAATTAGGCATCATTTTATTAGAGACTGCAATGAGAAAAAGTTGATTCAAGTGGTTAAAATTGATTCTGATCATAACTTTGCAGATCTTCTCACAAAGGCTTTTGATGTAGGAAGATTTCAATACTTAATAGCAAGTATTGGAATGCTTAATCCTTAATATTTTCAAACTGTGTGGTTTTTGTACATAAATTAAGTTTGTACTGCTAGCATTGTCAATTGGTACTAGTATTGAAAAGTTTGTACTGATAGTACAAATTTGGATTGTTTTGTTCATAATGTTAGTCAAATTATAATACTGCTATAAGACAAATACTTTGCTTTTTGTTTTCTTGGTTTTGGACTAACAATTTCAGGTATGGAAATTTGTGCACAAAGGAAGTTACAAGTGCAAAGTGTGAACAAGCAAAAGTTGGTGGTTCAAGTTGCTGACATAATAGGTTAATGATGGTCAGAGTTTGGGAATTCATTAACAAAGGTTTATTCCTAAGTTAATAAATTCTTTAAAACTTCTCTCTTGAAACTTATTATGGTATTTCATTTTGAATTAATAACTTAGTTGATCAGATAGTAACTGACTCAACTCACTTTCTATCATTTTATACTTTAATTAGTATAATGAGTAAGTCTAAGGATATCTGATAGAAAGAATAGCGAGCAAATGTGAATCTAACACTTGTGTTAGAGGAAACAACTGCCACGAGCTGGAAACCCTGTCAAGAAAGCCCTTTGAATGGGTTTATCTATATACAGCCAGTTATTTATAACTGAATACAATGGCTTTCACACAACCAGAGGTTAATTTAAACTGAAATCTTGATTAAGTGTCTGTCATTACACTTAATCTCTTCAAAATGGTTGTTAGCAGTATGGTTTTTCATTAAAATCAAGTTCATACTGCTAAGTCAAAAGTTTCTTAAAACCTTTTGGATTCAGGGTGGCTCAGAAATCCATCTTATGATGGATTATGAGTCCTTGCCCCATGATTCACTTCTCACAGGAGTTAACACACCTGAAAGTGATGAGGGCAGAGTGGAATTTAAGGAATTGATGGCTTTATGTACAAAATTGCCTGATAAGGTATCCAAATTGGAAGATGATCTCAGAAGCCAAGATGGTGATTCCAACTATTTCTTCTACTTCTTCAAAGGAGTCAAAGATCAGATGATGGTGAGAGATCTTCCGAACAGGGGAGGAAGATTGCTCAAATTGATCAAGATCCAGAAGTGCATGAGTCTAGTAAAAGCATCATCATTTGCTGATGTCAGCTTTTTGAGAAGCCAACATATCTTATTATTCAGCCAATAATAAAGAACAAGCTCCAATTTCAGTTGATGGATGCTGGGAATAAGCTCTTTCATCTCTCTTCTTCGATTGTTGGGAATTAATTCAAATGGAGAAAGTTCTATTCAGGGAGGCAAGAAGATCCGTTTCATGATGATACTGCTACTTTTGACTCTTTCAGTTTCAATTTCAGTTCACTACGTTTGTCCATCATTTGCATGGCTTGCTGAGCATGAGCATGGTACTGCTAGTGTTAAAGACAAAGAAAATGGCGGAAGAGTTTCAAGCTAAAGAAAGAGCAAAGTACTCTCCAGAAGAACAAAATGATGTTATTGCTGAAAGTGATACACAGATGGCAGATGAGTTAATCAGAATGATATTTAATCTTACAGAACAAAGAAAAGCTCAGATCAAGAGTCTGACTATGTAGTGTTTGGAAGATCCTCGCAATCCTCAATTAATTCAGAAGAAACATGATGATTGGGATAAATCACAAGTTTAGCGGAGGATTATTGGAAATTAAATGTTCTGAAGATTAGTGTTGGAAATTAAATATTCACAAGATTAGTACTGCTAAGGAAAATACTCTAACAGTACTAACTGCTAAGTTAGTACTGCTAGTGCAAAGAAGATACTGCTGGTGCAAAGAAGGAAAATACTCTAGTGTTTATACTACTGCTAGTGTATTCCATACTACTGCTAGTGTTGGAGATTCTACTGCCGCAAGAGTACTACTCCTAGTGAATCAGATACTGCTGTTGGAGTGACTCATACTACTGCTAAATGGATAACAGTCGCGTATACTACTGCTGAATAGATAAGTATGAAAAAGATTTTTTGTGTATAAAAGTAAAATATATACGGTAGATAATATATTAGATATGTGATCAGTCAACAAGTTGTAAACACAGAACATGTTGTATCTTTGCTACTGACACACTCAACAAGCAAGTAGTTGACAAGACTTAACAATATTGTAAAGATTTCCTTTGGACTATAAAAGGGAGATCTTAGCTTAGATATTAGGTGTGCAAAATAGAGAGTTGAACAAGTTGAACACACATAGCAATCAGTCATAAGTCATAGATGTTGGAGTATGCTCATGTCATAATTACTAATTATATGGCTAGACATATGTGAGCCTATGGGGTCACACACATATACACTGAGGTGCCACTTTATATATCGTGTTTATCGTATTTACGATATATAAACAACCGTACGTAACTAGGAACTACTATTGGGCTTCTAATGACTAAGTAATGGACTTATTCTATTGGACTTGGAAATCAAATGGGAAGCCCATTTGGGGCCCAATGGTGGCCGGCCTTGATGTTGTAAAAGAAAGGGACTAGTTTGAATTTTATGGTAAAGATAATCACCATAATATCCTCATTATTGTGATTAGGAGTTACCTAATATTTCTCCCTCTTCCTCTCATCAAGGACCACGAAATAAAACACACCAAGAAGAGGGTTTTTATTTTTGGCTTGATCTCTCCATTGTTTCTTGATTATTCAAAGGAGACTAGATCGGTTACGGGTTAAGGACTAGCATCGATTGGCATTCGGTGACATGTAGTGTGTTTCACACTTAGAGGAGATCAACCTTATTGATCTCTTGGGTTTCATAAACAACTCGTGGTGGTGATATTGGTGGTGTTACCCGGATCACGCTACAAAGGTATAAAACATGTTTGTTTAATTTGTTTTCATTTAGATTGATCATATGGCTATATGGATCCTTGTTGGTGATGTTCTTCTGCTGCGTTTATGTTATTAATTGTTAGTTTATATTCAACATCACCTATAGTGGTATCACGAGCCATCATATGATGTCATATGATCATCTAGTATGCGTAAAAATGGCTAAAAACGTGTTTTTTTAATGTATTTAAAAGGATTATTTTGGAACAGCCCCAAGGGCTTATTTTTTGAAGATAAGTCGACCCTTTTGGGTCTTAAGATCTGGACTTTTTCATCCCATGGTCATTTGTTATGCATACACCAATTGTTTACATGATCGGTACCCGTAAAATGGCCTAAAAACGTGTTTTTTGATAGATTTTTAACCCGATTTCAAATCAGCCCATGAGGCTTATTTTTCTGTGGTAAAATGATGTTAAGAAGGTCCTAATATCAGTGGGTTTTGAGTCTATGGCCATTTGTCACGCGTATCATTCGGGGTTTTAATTCTTGTTAATTATTTCTTCGATTCGTTAGCTAACAATTTAATTCTAGTTATTTATTTTGTTATCCATGGAAAATACATGCATGTTTGTCCATGGAGTTAGCCAACACCTTGTCATGATCATAATCTTAATGTATTATTATTTGTATATGCAAAGCCGATGAAAACCTAGACCACTTATGCATTGTGATGTTGTGATTGTTGGTTTTTTTTTTTTTTTTTTTTTTTTTTTGGGGTTTGCCATTGTTTCGGCACTTTTGTAATGTTTATTCATTTTGGTTTTGCCATTGTTTGGGCATTTTTACAGTAGATAGAAAGTAGATTGGATGTATTTTACTTTATATATATTGTAACCAAAAGCTTGGAAGCAAATGGCGAATGAATGAAGAGTTGTAGACCGAAAGTAGCTGCTGGACACCTGTTGGGAAAACGCGATTTCCCGGAGATTGGTAAGGAATTTTTGGCTAAATTTTTTGGTGCAGGTCCACAAGACATAGGGCTACAACTTTGTCAACTGGGCCGAAGCATGAGGAGGTCGTCTTCTAGGAGATCTGGGCCTCGCAAAACAGAAAAACTGGGCTGACAGAATCAAAGTTTCATGTGCATTATGGGCCTTTACTTGCCCATGATTGTCTTGGGGCAAGTGGGAGCCCTCCATATGGTTGTGGTTTATATCCCTAGTTGACTCTTGGTTCTCATGATGGCTCACGAGACCAAGCATAGGATTTTCATCGGTTGAGGCTTTGCATATTGTGGTTGTATGTTTGTTTGGTTGTTTTATGTATGTTGTGACTACATGTAAAAAGGAAATTGTTTTCTTAAAACTTAAAACGAAACATAAACCATTTTGAACTAAGTCTTATGATTTAGTTTAACTAAGTTTAAATATGATTTGAAACTTAAAATCATTGTTTTTCTAAATAACACTTAAACTAGTTAAGTTGTTTATTTATTTATTTATTGTATTGTCCAAACTTAATAATCCACTTAGGATTTATATTAGTCTTGAAAATGGACAACTTGACACACATAAATTAAAACAATGATTAGACTTAAGTTAAGAAACGTTTTTAACTTGTGCTACGAAGAATGAATGCATGCTTCTTTCGTACACGTTTTTGATCCACATCAAAATATTTTACCCGTCAAAATTTAAGTCGTGCCGTCCAATTTTGAGGACACTTGCAATTACTTTTTGTCTATGCGTGGGACCTAGGTTGAATTGTAACCCAAGGTGACTATTCTCTATGCGTGAGACCTAGATATATTATCACACGTTTTCAAATTGGATAACTTAATCGAGTTAAGTGGTTAGACCTTGACCCGAGGCAAAGATGGGACTAAACATGCCTACATGACACTAGTTGTTTGACACTAGATGCCATGAGTCCCATAAGGATCTAAGAGTTGTACATGTAATACAATTGGTGACCGTCGCCTACCAATTGAATCTACTATTGCTAGCAGATCAACTGATGTGATAGTATAAGCACAATGTGGATCTTAGCCTTTTCGTAAATTAATTGTTTTAAATTATAAACATGGGGTAGTTAATTTATAAAAGGATAATTATCGAAAATACTAAAAATGAACTTTGTAAATTCAATTAATGAATTAATGCAACACAACCGTAAACGAAAGTTTGTTCTTTTCTTGTTAAAATTACAAACTGAGTCGCTCTTTCCTTGTAAGAAAGAGACTTGTTCCTATCCTTTTTTTTATGAGGAAAAGCCATAATAGGAATATTTGAATTTTCCCAATTCTAATAAAACTCAAAGAACACCTACTCTAGAAATCGTGATGTCTTGTAAAAGTCAAAACGGTTAAGTATGGTTACACATCTTATTATTTCAAGATTGTTTTATAACCCTAGTTTCGGTTTTGAAAAATTGATGAAATATAAGATATTTGGATAACTAGAGAACACGTTTTCTATAGCTACCAAACTAAAATGAGTTTAAATAATTAGAAGATGGAAGTATCAATAAACCGCAAAGAGGTAAAGCCAATTACTAGCATGATTACCTAGCAGTTTGTCTTAACCCAATAAGCCTACTAAGGTCCTACATACCATTGTGGTAAAGTAGACCAATTATGGAGGAAATGCATGCCTATTTTCAAGTTAAAATAGCAATGATGGCTAGCCCATCATCTATATGTTAGTACTTGATGCACTTTCTTGAATACCTAAGTACATGTTTACTAGTCAAAGTGACTCACATTAGCAATAATGTGTAGATATTCAAAGAAAGATGGAAAGTATCCAATCGCCACTCACTCTCCACTGGTGACGTAACACATTTAATGTTGTCTAATCCAGTGGGAGCTACGTGATTATATTACTGGTGACGAAACACATGTAATGTTGTTTAATCCAGTGGGAGCTGTAAGCTTTATTACCTTGCAAGTTGCCCATCTTATTTCCAGATTGTCTTGAAATAATACATTACTTTCCACATGTTTAGCATCATAGTTTATATAAGAACCATTGCATAAATTTTATTAGATAACTTGTCGCGTTTCCGATGTTGCTTCCTGAAATGTTATCTATAAAATCGTTATGCATGATTAATTATTAAAACGATAAAGTTCTACATATTTATATTTTGATTTTGACTAAAAATCATATGTTATCTTAGACATTGTCATATTGCTCATACAAACACACGAGCGTAGTGGTGCTTGTATACTCTCATGATGTTGTGCCATGCACAAGTGGGAGAAATCTGAAATCTTAATTGTGTGCAAGGTACAACATATAACAATATGACTAATAGTTTTTCTTGACTGAAAGGTAAGAAACTAAGATTCTACTAGGACTTCTACACATAAAATGTAGGTTGCCCTAATTAGAACAAATATCAAGATAACATGAAAAGCTACTTCAACATATTCACTGAATTGTTTAGTAAATATGATTATGTTTTCTTGTAAGGCCATAATCATGAAGTATGAAATTAACTTGAATTCACTATTGAAGCCAAGTGTCGGCGCTCGTAATTACTTTAGTTGAATATGTTTAGGTCTCTTGTAAAGACACAAACATAATTTCCGTTAATTGTCGAAAGACTTATAACGTAAAGTAAGACGTTGATTTGTTATGTCTTCTTGTTAAGACATGTACACTTACGACGTATAATATTAAATGTTTATGTTTTCTAGTCAAAACATACACATGAAGTAAAGTATGCAATAGGCTAAAATTACTATTGATGCCATCTGGTTTGACTTGGTTGGCAGATATGTAAGCCAAAAGTATAAGTTCATCTAATGAGTTGTGTGATAGTCTCACAACATCAGTCCTCATGGAATACCACAACTTTATGGTATGTCCACCATGGAAAATCATACACTATTGATATTGTTTGATCTTTGATGACTTAAACTGTTTTACCTCCAAAGCTATCAAGGTTAGAAATTGGGTGTGCCATGTGTACACTCAATATGATTCCAACCCAGAAGGAATTTAAGACACAATTGTATTATGGCAAGGGATGAATCTCATTATGTCTTAATTGAAGTTCTGAATTTGTTAACTACTTAAGAGTAAGTAATTAACAAACTAGAGTCAAGAACTAACGGTGTATTTTGGATGTCCCACTTGAAAAAAATTTATTGTTACTCAAGATGCTGAGTATCTAGAGATTAGTCTCTACATACAAAAGCAAATGGGAGTACCTTTAGACCTTGGAGTTTTTCAAGAACTAAATACACAACCTTCTGAGTACACTTGCTAATGTCATACTAAGGTTGAACATGCATATGTTAAACCATAGATTGATATCTCTCATTCATAAATCCACAAGGATACCTCTTGCACCTGAATGATATAGTTTTTATATCAATGCTGAGGGACATAAGTTAGAGGATCATGGTGAACCTGCTAACTACTGAGATGCATTATCAGATATTGTATCTGATGAGTAGCTCAAAACTATGAATGTTAAGATGCAGTCCTTGAAATACAATCACTCGTGTAGTTTGATTGATCTCTTACCAATCAGTTAGACTGTGAGGTTAAGAATGAGTTTCTTGAAGAGAAAACTCAAAAGGACAAACTTGTACACACATTTAATGCACGCGTAGTAAAAAGAGTTTACTCATACTCAAGAATTGACTATGATTAAATCTTCCTATCTACAAACATTAAATGTATAAAGATGATTAATTGTCATACTTGTTTTCATGTAAATGAAATATGACAATCGGATATCAAAACACTTTTCTTGTTGATTACCTTTGCGAGGACGATGAGTAATCAAAAGGGTTTATGAATCCATATAATCTTTATTATGTATACAAGATAAAATAATCCATGTGTGGATTAGATCATGCATCTAGGAGAAAAGATCTTGAGTTAATTATAAAATCATTAATTTGATTTTGATTAATAAGATTACTCCTAAGTACACTAAGAGCAAGTTGGAGCACTGTATTTATTTTTTTAAATCTCATATGTCGTTAACATATTAGAAACAATATTCCATCTAATCTAGACTTTAATCCTTAGCTTGGAATGAAGTTTCTCTTGAGGGATTTATAAAATAAGACATACAACCTTGTTATGTATATGTTTATTAGAATAAACATAAGCGGTTATTAAGTCTAAACATAATATGACACGTTATTGAGGGGAGTCTCAATGATCAATCTCACTTGATGAGATTGAACACATGAGTGGAGATCCTAAGTTCGACTAAAGGATTCATCATGTAAGTCATATTACGCATTGGACTATGTATATATCATTTGCATGAATGCAAGATGATTTGATAACAACAAATATCTAAGTGAAAGTCATTAAATAATTGTTAAACGAACATTATAATGGACCTACAAAGGACCAAAGATATGTTCAAACATTTACGAATATTTGAGGAACTCTGTTTTGTTTGCATACGCTGATGCTTATTTAACTGAGATGATACTCAACTCTAGTTGTGGTAGGATGTCATCATGAATGATGACATTGCTGACTAGATGTGCTCGACTGAGAGCACTAGTGCGTTATACATTAAAAGAATAAGAATACTTTATAGTTTGAGAAACTGTACAGATGACTGTATAATGTAGGTGTTTTGCTGGCTTCAAACACCCTATGGAATGTATTGTTGCAACACTCGTCTTGTACTTGAATGCACACATACAAAGGACAATCATCATTCAAACCTTTCATGAGTTTTGAAACAAGTATTCTCAAAGTTTACTCAGATGACTACTTGTTGTCTTGTACAACATAATTTGATCATGGTGGGAACATCGGATTCCTACCTATGAGTAGTCTCATGCATATTTTTTTTAGTATTTGGATAGTGGAACTGTAAGCAGTCGTATTATACAATGAATTGATATACCTGGTATGATCGTCTTCATTTATACTACTGTGTTCTATATTTGCATGTTTAATCCATGAATAATTTATTTATTCTAAAATTATCCATTGTCGGTTGACGATACGGGAGTATCATCAAATTAAGGCAAATGTGAGCGTGTTTGTGATTTATTTGCCAAACTCACATGTTGTTCATTGTGATGAACATTGGATTGACCCAACCTAAGAGTATTCACTACATGGATCGTCGTCAATAGTGAATCTCGCAAGAGGTTATGTCTCTTATCCTTAGACTTGAGATGCAAGCAGGTCTTGCATGTGTGGAATTTCATTCCTTGATATGGTTAAACACTATCCTGAATAAGGTAGTTATAAAAGCCATTATCAGGAGTGATATGAAGCATGTGAATGACACGTGTAGTCAAAACAGGATTTGTTCCTCCACATGTTATGGAGTTAGATACTATTGGGCCCCTCGATGAATTGAACAGATGTTTGTATGGCCATACCCAACTGGGATTAAGATGAATCTTAAATCCACTTGGTAATCTTGTTCAATATCTATATCGAGAAACATAATAGTTGAACAATTAGAATGACTTTTGATCCATGTCTAATATTCAACACGGTATCTGTAACAAAAGGATAGATGACATATAAACCATCTGAAATGAGACGTTTAAGAAACTAACCTCACATATTTCTAGGGGCATTGGCGTGTTGCTAGACGCTAACCATTGCTTGTATAATTACTTGATTATTATGACGTCGCAAGTGGGAGCTGTTGGAGTATGCTCGTGTCATAATTACTAATTATATGGCTAGACATATGTGAGCCTATGGGGTCACACACATATACACTGAGGTGCCACTTTATATATCGTATTTATCGTATTTACGATATATAAACAACCGTACGTAACTAGGAACTACTATTGGGCTTCTAATGACTAAGTAATGGACTTATTCTATTGGACTTGGAAATCAAATGGGAAGCCCATTTCGGGCCCAATGGTGGCCGGCCTTGATGTTGTAAAAGAAAGGGACTAGTTTGAATTTTATGGTAAAGATAATCACCATAATATCCTCATTATTGTGATTAGGAGTTACCTAATATTTCTCCCTCTTCCTCTCATCAAGGACCACGAAATAAAACACACCAAGAAGAGGGTTTTTATTTTTGGCTTGATCTCTCCATTGTTTCTTGATTATTCAAAGGAGACTAGATCGGTTACGGGTAAAGGACTAGCATCGATTGGCATTCGGTGACGTGTAGTGTGTTTCAAACTTAGAGGAGATCAACCTTATTGATCTCTTGGGTTTCATAAACAACTCGTGGTGGTGATATTGGTGGTGTTACCCGGATCACGCTACAAAGGTATAAAACATGTTTGTTTAATTTGTTTTCATTTAGATTGATCATATGGCTATATGGATCCTTGTTGGTGATGTTCTTCCGCTGCGTTTATGTTATTAATTGTTAGTTTATATTCAACATCACCTATAATAGAAACATATAGATTCAAGGTTTTGTAACCCTAGTGATAATCAAGATCACTCGTATTATTCTCAATAATATTAAATCATTTGGTGTTATACATTCTGTGTTCATTGTTCATCACAAAAGCATTACTGTACCATTTCCAAAACCTATATCCTTTTAAGTGTGGTTAAGTAGATTCCGCATACTTAATCATATTCTCTCAAAGTATCATATACACGTTACAAATGACTAACATCCTAAGTGTATTATAATCAATCCTCACAATAACTATGGTCCACAACCTTAAATTCCAAGGATTATACTTCTAATAAAATAACTTGTTGTTTACAAATATATATATATATATATATATATATATATATATATATATGTTTATATATATATATATATATATATATATGATCCGGTTATAGAGAAAAGTGTAATTAGATAGAAAAATGAGAAAAAAATGTTATAAGGTAGAATTTGCAAACATCTCAAACTTCAGGGTAAGTTTTGAAACCCACCCACCACCCCCTCCCCCAAAAAAAAAATTCTCGCAAAAAAAAAAAAAAAAAAAAAAAAAAAAAAAAAAAAAAAAAATTGGAGGCCAAATAATTTTTTTTTTAAGTCAAAAATTTTCCCACCAAAATTTTATAACTATGATGCACCTTTTTATTTTGGTGCATCACAGTTATAAAATTTGGTGCATCATAGTTATAATCAATTTTTATAACTGTGATGCACCAAAATAAAAAGGTGCATCATAGTTATAAAATTTTGGAGGGAAAATTTTTTGCTGAAAAAAAAAATAAAAAAAATTTTGCCCCAAAATTTTTTTTTGTTTTTTGGCGCGAGTTTTTTTGGGGGGGGGGGGGGGGGGGGTAGGGTGCGAATATACAAAAACCTCCTTTAAAGAATAAAGAAAAATATACAAAACCTACCTTAAAGAATATATAAAACCTACCTTAAAGAATGAAAGAAAATACAATAAGGTCCCTGTACTTTTCTACCAAAATCAACTTTTCCTATGAACCAACCTCGGGTCCGGTTATAGAGAAAAGTATAATTAAATAGAAAAGTGAGAAAAAAAGTTATAGGGTAGAATTTGCAAATATCTCAAACTTCAGGGTAAGTTTTGAAACCCACCCAGGGAAAAAAAAATTAAAAAACTTTTTAGGCAATTTTTTTTTTCAGCCAAAAATATTTCCGCCAAAATTTTATAACTATGATGCACCTTTTTATTTTGGTGCATCATAGTTATAACCAATTTTTATAATGTGATGCACCAAATAAAAAGGTGCATCATAGTTATAAAATTTTAGCAGGAAAATTTTTGGATGGAAAAAAAAAAAAAAATTGCCACAAAAAAAAGGGGGGTGGGGGGTGGGGTGGGTGGGGTGCGAATATACAAAACCTACCTAAAGAATGAAAGAAAATACAATAAGATCCCTTTAGTTTGGTGTGAAAAAAGGGAAGGGAAGGAGGGGGTGATTTATACACTTTTCTACCAAAATCAACTTTTCCTATGAACCAACTTATATATATATATATATATATAATATATATATTATATATATATATATTATATATATATATATATATATATTGAGACCGGGAAGGAATATAGATATATACAATATGTAGAGTTATCATGGTACGAACTCTTTTACAAATTTAGTCACTTAGTTTGTACAAAATAAAATGTTGTATGAGGTGGTGCACTCGTCGTCTCATTATTCGAAGAAATAAATGTCGTAGCAAAATCATTTATACAAATTAAGCAAGTTAAACTTCTTGTGGATTGTTCTCTTTTAATTTATCTAACTTCTTGCTAGCGCCCGGCCGTATGAAATTTATATTGCCATTCAAATATCAAAGAAATGTACAAGAAAAAAGCCCCATGTATAACATTAGCTTGATTACCAGCCTGACAGCCTCAATGATTTATCCAAGATGTAGAGTTATCATGGTACAAACTCTTCACAAATTCGATCACTTAGTTTCTCACAAAAAGATGTTGTATGGGGTGGTACACTTGTCTCGTTATTTGAAGAAATATAAAAGTCGTGTATACCAAGCAATTAAGTCCGGCTTGTTGTAAATTGTTGCCCCGGCGGGATTGGGTTTTGTTGTTGTTGTTGTTTGTTGTAAATTGTTCTTTTTTATCTGGTAACTCAGCTAGTCGTTGATAAAATCATTGCGGTTCAAATATCAAAACAAGTTTAAGAAAAAACCGCCATAGATAACATTAACTTGATTACCAGCCTCAAAGGTAAAAGATCAATAAAAATACCAAGACACAAAGTGAAACCAACAACCCCCTAATCAAACGGGAAGTTTAAGATAAAATACAACACTATGTATGCAGAGGCGATCATAAGCAACAGGAAGCCAGTAAATCCGCTTGGAACGCACACACGTGCATACTTACATCCACTCTTAGAGCTATTTGATCATATGCATGGTTCGATCAAGTAAATATGATTATATGGTAACCGGTTAAGGTTTTATGACATCAAATACAGTTTTATTTTTACATACTTAATTGTATTGTTCATATAGATTGTAAACCCTTTCCTAGAGCTTTACATACTTAGTATGTACAAAAAAAGATGTTGTATGGGGTGTTTTACTCGCCGTTGAAAATTTAAATGTCAGATACAGTTTCTATTTCATAATCTTATCTAAAAACTATAGTATATACTGGATTACTTGTATCATCTCCTAATGTTGCTTGATAATGACATTACAACTCCCTCTGAATTACATATCCACAAAGAACATATCGCACTTTTCTCAAAGTCATGACTCTGTTAGTATATATAAATATCCATCCAAAAATCCACAAACCAAGACTTTATACACATCTTGTTATAAACAAGTCTTAAATCCACAATTACTGTTCAAAAGACTCGCATACTATTAGTTGAACCAAACGCGAGATATAGAGATGTGATCAACTAATGACCAATATATATAGCACCATAAACAAATAATTAATCAAATCGATTAGCCATGAATCAAGACTAAATATAATTAATCAACCTAAAAGACCAAAGAAAATTGGTAAGAAATTAGCTGTAGGTAGGCAAATTGACTGATCTTTCTCCAAAAGAATACTCCAAATGAGAATTAACAATATTTGGTGCATCCAGATTTGGTAAAACTGGAGTGAACCCATGGTTGTTATGAGTACTTAACTCTTGCATGAACCCATCTAGATCACCAAAGCCACCCAAAAACCCTCCACCCGAATTCGCTCCTACCCATATCTCCTCTTCTCCTTTGATCTTCTCTCTTACCTCCAACCCGGCCTGCGCAAAACTAGATCTTTTGTGGGATTCTTTTCTTGATCTAGTTTTCTTTTTTTCAGTTGGTTTTCCTGTGAGCCTTTGAACCAATTCCCTAAAGTTTGCAACGTCGGTTTTGATGATCTCGGGTGCAAATATATGAATTATGCGAATTTTGGGCTTGATTTTGGAGATGAGGTGAGAGTCTTTGTGCATGGTGAGTAGTGGTTTTGTGGTTGAGCATGTGTGTTTCCTATTGACCATCATGTCTTCCATGGTACACATTTTATTTTTTGTGTGTTTAAAGAGTGGAAGGAAGGTGGGGATGGTGTAAGTTGTTTGGAGGAAAAAAATGGAAGAATATTGAAGGGTTTTATAAGGTTTTTGTTTATTTAAATTATTATGAAATTGAAAGACTTGTTTATTTATTTTGAGATATAGACAATTGGGAAGATATAAAATGTAAAACAAGCTGTAAAGAGAGTGACCGGCAAACAAAATTCACAAGGACAGGAGTTTGTGTAAATATTGTGTTAGAGATGACTTTTTTTCTTATCGGAGCTAACTTTTTAATTAGGTGATATGATGACATTCTTTTCTAAAATCCCATTTTATGTAATAATCACAACAACAACAACAACAATAATAATAGCGATAATAGCAGCAATAAGCAACTCCTCCTTAAATAGTCACAAAGATAACATACTTCAGGTTGATTTTAATTTAATGTACTCCATCTGATTGGTGTTATCAGTTGCAAACATTTTCGTGAATGTAGTATTAAGAAAAGTGCAACTAACTCATCATTTTTATTTTTATTTTCTCCATTCTATTAGTCAAGTACTTTTATTTTCATACATGCATTTTACATGAAATAGTTACATATCATTATTTGAAGTCAAATAGTTAGTATGTAAGGATATGAGAAATGGTCCTCGGTAAATTGTGTGTATGGCATCATTGAAGATTTTCTCCGTGTGTGAAACAGGATTTTTGAAAGTACATTAGCATTGTATTCCACAGTGTTTGTTACCATATGATGTATTGACACTTTTCCTTCCCCTCCCACAACACTTTCTTTTACAAATTTCACATGCATGTTAATAGCATCTAATAGTAATGAAATTTCTCAAATATTCACATATCAGTTATTAACCAAATAAAATACCATAATATCTATCAAACTTTGTTTGTTTTGTGTTGATATCAACAAAACCCCGTTTTTTTACCTCCAAGATCCATGTCAGCGACAAATATACATGTCACGTTATAAATTTATACACTTATAATCCGCATCAAATTAGGTTCATGTCTGATAAATGAACATCTGGCAAAATTTGATGGGTATTTTGAAATATTTGACAAAGTTTAATGAGTATTTTGAAACAATTAACTTCATGTAATTAACTTTAAAAAATAAATAAATAAATCCACCTATGCAATTTAACCGGTGTAGCTGGTTGCCGGTCATGCCACCTAAGCAAAAGTATGATATCGAGCTAAAATTTAAAAGTTAGATAAATGTTGTAGTATTTTATTAAGTTAACATTTGAAAAAGTTCATTACTATTAGATGACATTAACCTTCAAAAATATATGTTAAACTTTCTATATACATTTGTTATTTTTATTTTCAGATCAAATAATTAGATCGACGTGACTAGAAAGATAACAGATTGACAAAGATTACAACAGGCATCGTAGGTTATCCTTATATGCACTAAAATATTTTTTTCTTTGTATAATCAGAAACATGTGGTTTACTTGGTCGTCCATGATATGTAGAGCTTGAAAACTGATAAAGAGATTACAACTTGCTTCAAAAGTAATACTTCCTCCGTCTCAAAATTATTGTCCCATAACAAAAAGCACGTTCTTTTAGAAAAACATCACTATCACTACTTTATCTCTCTTACTTTTTTGCCAAATGACAAGTTTACCCTTAACCAATTAATTAATACTTCATTAAAGTTTGTAATATTAATTTCAACTAAGGGTAATATAGTAAACTTATCAAACTCCACTACCTATTCACTTTCCATTTTTGGTATGAGACAATAATTTTAGGACGCCCGAAATGAAAAAATGGGACAATAAAATTGGGACGGATGGAGTAGTTGAATAGAATCACTGAATCCTAAAATGGAACTTTAAAGATTATCTAAGTTTTTCTTATATAAAATAAAAGGGTTTTTCTAACTTGTGTCATAGTGGCACAAGCTTAGAAGTGTTTAATGAAGACAAATATTTCTTTAAATAACTTAATTTCCATATAAAACACTGATAATTTTGGTAGACATCACAAATTTAGAAAATTATTAATATCAACGAACATGAGAACATAGTAATGTGAGTTCATTTAATGCCTCTTAACTTCTACCACCATGGTACAAGTTAGAATTTCCCAAAATAAAATTATATTAATGGTCATATTACCATAAGAAAACAAAGAATAATTATGTAACTGTATCAAAATGGTAAACCTCATAGTTGCCCACTTGCATATAAATAACTGTACATTACACAACTTGCTGGAGTTGGGATTATATTAATGGTCATATTCTAAATACGTAATTTCTAACTGTGCAAGTATTTAGTGGAATTAGATACAGAAAAAACATAAAAAAGGAAAGAAGCCATTTGTGGCATTGTGACAAACGAATAATATGAAATAGCCGGACTGATGGTGTACGGTACCAAGTGGAGCTTTCCTCATATCAGAACAAACTTACAATCATAATCTTCCAACCTTTCAGGGACTTTTTTTAATCAATATTTTTGTTAGAGTTCACCAATTAATGTTTACAAGATAGTATATACTCCCTCCGTCTCAAATTTATTTCCTTTTTGGGATGTCCTAAAATAATTGTCCACTTTCCATTTTTAATAATAAAAAAGAAAATTTTTTGAAAGAATATTCTTTTTGTGTGGTTAAAAATTGTAATGACCCCACTTTTATTAAACATTGTGTTTTTTGTCTCCTGACAATAATTTTGAGGCGGAGAGAGTATATAATACCGAGTACAATCAAATAAGAACATGTTTTTAGTATCGATATCTCGTATTTACACCATGTTTTTATATGGTTTCATAGGTTTTGGTACTAATTTGCTTTATTTGCATGTTTTAATACTAAACTGGAGCAATAAAGCTAAAGACATGGAAAAGAACAGAAAAGAAGCAAAAAGGAGTGAAGTGTTAATTCAGAACTTCAATATGCCGTATAGACCTCAAAGGCTATACGGCGTATCCACTCAAGACATGGACACAAGACCATGCGGCGTATTCAATTTAGGTCCATGTGGAAGACCCATACTGTGTATGGAAGTTTATATCCATACGCCGTATCAACTGAAGATTAGTGGCGTGGCATAAAGTGCAAGTCAAGTGTAATTAGTGCACATGAGGACCCATACGACGTATGGGGTATTATGCCAATACATTGGATCGACTGACGGGCTAGGCTTCATCTTATATATATCGACCTCACAATTCATTGAGGTCACGGTTTTCTTAATCCTAGAAGAGCAAAGAAATTTTCCAGAGCTTCTCCACCATTCTCAAGGCAGAAATCATCATAGGATCAAGGATTTACACATCATAAATATTCATCTTTCTCTATTTGATTGTTATCGTACTTACATAATGTTTAATCATTCAAACTCGACTATTATGCGTTTATCTTGTGTTATTGAAAAATAAGCACTTCTGTGCTCGCCTTCTTATGAACCTTTCATATTAATGACATGATTGATTGAGTTTAATTTGGCTTTGCTTTGGATAATTTATGTGTGTATTAGTATACTTACGCTCTTGAATTTATCGCAGCTATCCATTGATTGTATGTGATTAGTAGGTTAACCACTAAAAGTTGAGTATATGAATCACTAATAAATTGACTAATATCACTTAGTGTTTAGGATTATGAACGTTAACCCAACGGGATTAAAAGTTGTAAACGACAGGGTTTAAGATTTAGTGAACGGTAAACTGGTAAAAAGAATTTAGTAACTAAGTGTATAGCAAAACACATTAAAAACATGTCACATAAGTTAGTTGGGGTATTTAATGCTTAGAAAATAACTAGATTATCACCCACTAGCGTCAGGATAGGTTGCTATTTGATAAAATGTATAGGGACTTGTAGAACCGTAGAGGGGGGGGGGTGAATACGGTCTTTTCGTCTTCTTCGAAATTTATTAACTTCAACTCTTAAAGATCAACAAGTGAATATGCAACAATAATTATAACCACGATCACAACCACAATATATAAAGCGAGTAAATAGACACTACGATATATACCGGTTTAGGATGGTGGGGGGGGGGGGTTTATATAATCCGTACGTCCAGTTGCGAATCCACGACATGATACACTTCACTAAGAAAAATGCTTTCGGTGGACTATAAACCGTTACAACTTCACGCCACCGATATTCACTAAGATCGGCGCTCACAAAGAAGAGCTACTCCTAATGGTATTCCACACTTGAAAACCACTCAAAAGAATCTCGCGATTCGACTTACCACTAAGATCACAAAGACCACAAAGCACTTCCCCCGGAAGTGTCAAACCCCAACTAGATCACCACCGATGTAGGCTTGGTCACAAAGACACAAGACTTCCCTTACAACCAAATCGAATGAATATATGTTTGATTGTTTAATCAAGTCCTAACATAACCTAGAGACTCGATTCTGGTAGAAATGGTATAGAGAAGAAGACCCTCGACACAATTTGCAAGAGTGGATTAGGTTCTTGTGAATATTCCCTTGCGGAGAATGTGTTCTTTCAAGAATGATAAGAGAGAAGGATTAAGAACACAAGATAAAAGTCTAAGAGGGTAGAGAGAAAAAGAAAGAATGAATGGCAATGGGTGAGGAATACAATAGGAAATGTGGGGTATTTATAAGCCAAAGTTCTCAAGTGATGAAAAATCACTACGAGGCTAGCACGCTGGCCTCGTGCTGGAGCGCGACCAGCGCGCCAAGATCCCGTAACGATTTTCTCTGGATTTTGGCCTTTAACTACCCGACCTTGCTAACCCCACAATTGTACCTCACACTTTGACCTATCCATTATTCATACTCAATGTCAACCAACTCAAATAGCCATTTGTTAAAATAATTTGTGAAATGTTTAAAAGAATATTTGCGGTGTTTGTCCAATTATCAAAGAGAGAAAGAGATAAGGGATAATTAGATAAGGGTAGTTTGGGTATTCATCACATGTCATAGATGGAGAGAAAGAATATGTCAAGAGAATATTTCTTTATTGGAAAGGAAGTGTGAATGTTGAGAGTTAGAGAGAAAAGGAATATTTAAATTTCAAATTCAAATTGTGTGAGAGAAGATAGAAGTTAACCATGGTTGGGTTAGATGATTTGGCATGGTTAGAGAGAAGAAAATAAGCCAACATTATTATATATCTTGGAGAGGAAAGATAGGAGGTAAGTTAGCATGGATGTGATGGGGAGCCTTTGTTGTGAATTCAAATTTCAAACTCAATAACCCATGTGTTGAAATAGATAGGTTAGTTGTATGGATGAAAAGTTGATTTGATGAGGAGCCTAAGGGTGAGATTCAAATTTGAAATTTGAATGTTAGAAGTGAGTGAGTTGGCAAAGAGTGTGAGGGAAGGATGGATGTGTATGTGTGATTTATATTTGAATTGTAAAGAGAGAGAATGAGATGAGAGTGAGAAATGTTTGGGATAAGCTTTGTGAATTTCAAATTCAAATTCAAATAGAGTTTGTGTGTGTTGGGAATTAAATTAAGCAGTTGGTACGGTTCTATATAAGTTAGTACGATTGAAGTGTTGCTGAAGAATACATCAACAGTTGGTACTGTTGATAAGAAGAGTTAGTACTGCTTATAAGATTAAGATGAAACCGTGTGAAGATATATATAGAAAAGATTTAATGTATATCTTATAAAGCTAGGTTTATACGGTAGATTGTTTACTTGTAAATGACTCCTTGTCCTATAAAAGGAGATCCTAGGTTAAGTTTTATATACATCATTATTGATATAGCTTTTACGATTTCAATTGTAATACTCGTAATAAATCAAAGCTATTTGTTTGGTTAAACTGTGTGTGATCATCTTTATTGTTACACTCAATCACATAAAATTATCAAACAAGAATTCTTCTAAGTACTTGATAGTAAATTCCACGTGCTGTCAAGTATATACTCAAAGTATCTCCAACACAACTCATGTGTTTAGATCCGGTCAAGTGGTATCAGAGACAGGTTCTGATACTTTGATTTAGAAGATCCAAAAGTATTCATTAACTTATGATGCGTTCGCAAAAGGTTTTAAATTTATAAACAATAATTACCGACTAACTAGGAACACATTCGGGCAAGTATACCCTAATCAGATGTAGTATAGGGGTTGGTAAGTCAAGATCATCCCAAGAGACTTGGTTGCACTCAAGTGTCGTTTGTTTGTTTAAGCAAGTAACAAGTTGATGGTTATGATTGTCACGGATCAAACCAACAAGAAAAGCAATTATAAAAGCATGATGTAAGCACACAAAGAACATACATGTTTGGACAAATGATCACAAGGATATTAGGATGTTTAGTTTGGAAAAAATATTATCATTGGTAATCCTTTCGACCTATAGAACCAATTATAATAGTCTAGTGTTTTATAAATCAAATATACATAAGCTTTAATCAATTGGTCATGTCATAAAACTCATACCTAAACCAACAACAAACAAAGAGTTCTTTCGACCCATAACTTTGATGTCATCAATTTGTGAAGCTCCATTTTCTTGAAAAATAATGATTAGAACACATATTCAAAAGATGCCTTTCGACCTTTAATCCAAATTAAACTTTCACTTGTTATGTTTATTAAGTTTCTTGTACAATCGTCACAAAGTACAAGACCAAAACATTCGTCGACTAATGAATTGAAATCAACCACTATTGAGAATCCTTTCGACATATAGACTCAACAATAATTAATCAAAACAATAAACAATAACAAGATCCAATTTAACCAAATATGATGTTATCATCATAATCCAAACAAACACTACAAATATCCAAACATCCCTTATATCACAAGTTATCATATGAACCAAACAAGTATTAAAACATCACATCAACACAATCATATAAGAAACAAAACATGAATAATATTAAAGGATAATATACCAAAGTTCATTAGATGAAATACAAAGTCCTAGCCTTGCTCCATAGCCAAACGACCAAGCCAACCCCCCAACACCTTTGGAAAAGGTGAGGGGCGGATAAGAGAACTGTTTTCAGAGTTTACATGAGTGTTATATGATAGATATGAAAGGTACATGAAAACACTAGCCAAATGGATCCTTATATACAACTCTCAAGGACTTGGGTGATTAATTCTCAACTTGGTCTCCAAGTGTCATAAAAGTGACAGGGAATTGAGTAAATAAAGGCAAGTGATCAGACATGGGGCTTGATGGCACTTAATTACACATTAAAAATAACTTGGAGAAGTCAGATTCAGCAAACCGATCGGATGCGGGGCCATACCGATCGGTTGGAGCTCTCGTAAAAATCAAGTTTGCTCCATCCGAATCGGATGAGGGCTCCTACCGATCGGATGGGGCCTTCTGGGCAGAAATGATAAAAACCAAAGTTGTAGATCTTTCTCTTAGCTTTCCGTGGCCGCTTGAATCAACTAAATCCGAGTTCGTATGCTCAAGTTATGGCCAAAATGGTGAAGGTGTGTCGGGAACAACGAGTCTTCCAAAATTCTTCGTTTGAGCTTCTTTTCTTCATTTCTTTTCTCGTTTTCCCTCTTGTGCTTTATTCTTTAGTCTTTGGAGTGACAACTTCATGACTTTATCTTCTCGAATATATTCCATGAGACTTTCATTTGTCGGGAATTCTTCGTACATGCATAAATCTTCGTTTATTGATCGTTTCTTCGCCTTTTTCTTCGTTTTCCTGTACTTGAGCTTTCATGAACATAAAATAGAAATTATACTTCATTAAGTACCAAAAGTTCATAAAAGTAACCAAAATATATGCCACGATAACGCTCCTAAAAACATGCACAATTTGAGTGTTATCATATTCCCCCACACTTGAACTTTGCTTGCCCTCAAGCAAATCTAGAAATAGGAAAATCGAAATTCATACCTAGATGACAATTCGTTAAAACATGCAACCTGCCAACCGAATCGGATACTCGAACATCCGATCGGTTGGACAGATCGTTAAAACTTTTTCTTTTTCTTTTTTTTTAATAAAAGAGAAAATAATCGCAAAAAGAGAAAATGAGCGCAAACTCCCCCACACTTAAGGGTTTGCTTGCCCTCAAGCAAATATTAAGAAAAATAGATCCCACATGGTGCATGAAAAATGATTATAAAAATTATGATGCAAATCTACCAAGTACAAGTACAAGATACGATTCATCATTTTTAAGCGTTATGGTGAAAAACCGAGATGTATGAAGATTTTCTTACTTGAGTAACATTTCTAAACACCTCACGAAAAAGAAACGAAGTATAATTCACTCAATCACTCATTTTTTTAGGTAGTGGAGTATATATAAGAGAAATCACACTCATTGCTCAATCATGATCTGTTTATTACCATAGGCTTGTACAAGAAACAAAACTCTACTGCCGAGGCGTAAGCACAAAGTGTAAACATCTAAAGAGGTCTTTTATTCGGGTTTAAGGCTTCAAGGGTAATATCAAACTTACATGCAACTATCTCGTGCAAAACATAATAGCTCGCTAACAACAAATTCTTGCATCACCAAATAACGGATGGTCACTAAGGATAACCTTAGATCGCTAACAACGCTACCTAATTCCTCAAGAAATCGGATGGTCACTACATGTCAATACACTTGATAATTTCACAAAGCCAAAAGGGTAGGGATAAGGCATGGGAGTATTTATGAAATTGGTTTTAAAAGAAAAAAGAAAGTCAAGTCTAAGTCCCATTGTTGCTAGTTACCGAACAAACCGCAAACCCGTAAATGATTATAGTTACAATTTTCTCTTCTTCACATATTGATCACCAAATATATATGTATATCACGTCTTAGCACATTTGCTAATCGATATCTCAAACATACTTCATCTTCCTTCATCTTCATAATAATATAGCACATTGGCTATAATTGTCATCACATATTTTTTTTTCTTTCTTTTTTCATTCGATGACTTATTCATTCATTTTTTTTCTTTTCACATTTTTTTCAACCTTTCCTTCATACATCACATCTCCCCCACACTTCGCATAAGCATACACCACAAAAATACAAAATATGAAGCGGGCCCTCTCCATCTTCGTCGGAATGGCACACATGAATGACAAGGTGTGGCTAACTAATAATCATAAAAAAAAAATCCAACAACCAAGCAACTAGCAACCAACCGTTTAGACTTTGACAAAGGGTTAGGA
The DNA here is from genome assembly GCA_021014915.2 of Artemisia tridentata subsp. tridentata. Lineage (NCBI taxonomy): Eukaryota > Viridiplantae > Streptophyta > Magnoliopsida > Asterales > Asteraceae > Artemisia > Artemisia tridentata. The sequence continues at coordinate 151,185,136 of CP139506.1, forward strand.
TAAGGTTTAAAGTATAAAATCTTTTTTCTTTTTTAGTGGATGTAACAAAAATGAAAAGATTGGCTCGGAGGGTTTAACTAGGGGTATCTAGCGCTAAAGATAAACGCTAACAAATGGGTCCATATGGGTGGTTAACTAACCGATGTGGCTAGCTAATATATCATTAGATGTAAAATGAAGGCCATTTGGTTTTATTCCTAAGGGTGCCTCTTTATCACACGAATACACTTATATCACACGAATGTGATCTTACTGCGGTCTGGTAATGATTTACAAGTACAAGTTCTAGAATAAATAAAATCACCGGCACACTCATAGCAAAAGATCCAAGCATAAAAGATGTATGCTATATATATAGAACAGGCTCAAATCCTCACAATTTAGTGGGAAGGTCTATAATATGTGCTAGCAAATGTTATCGATCCCAGAATGGATTCCAATATTAATCGGGACACATCTCGAATTTTTCAAAATTTACATATTTCACCAGTGGAATGATCCAGTTATTCTAATATATTATCCTAAAAGCATGAAAACTATTAGATCACAAGGGCAAACAAGTATACAAAATTTTAAATTGGCCTAAAAAATTATAAATTTGAAAAGTAGTTTCATTTTCCACTATCTAACTTTCCCCCACACTTAAGTTAAGCATTGTACTCATTGTGAAAAATAAACTTCAAAGCATGTAAAATAGGGAAAATAAATAAGCAAATAAATAATCAAAGAGAAACGAAACTTCCTGGGCCAAGAAATCTCGTAAGCTTATGCTAGCATCTTATCATATGGAGTTCGATCGCGATTTCTCGTTCAACAAAACATCTCCACACCAAGTATAATATCACCAATAATCCAATCTCCAAGAGCTTATTAAATCTGCAAAAATAAACTAAACTACAAAAAACGCGTAAAAATCTAAAACTCACTTTCGTAGGCATCACAGTTGCATTTAGCGTATGCAACAAGCCTTTTAAACCCCTCGGTGGCCCGAGTGGACGAGTGAAGTCTCGTGAGGGTTTCCAGTGAACATACCCACAAAGTTCAAAACATTTTTATTTTTAAAACAAGTACTTATTTATTCACAATGTACTAAATTAACAAAATTTAAAATGCAAAAACCAAATTTAAGTAGAATAATGGAAATGATACTCATGCAAAAACCAAAAGACATTTAAACTTATTCGATCTAAACACAAACACACAAGAACAAAATACAAAAAATGAAAATAACATTTTTTTTTAATTTTTTTTTTTAATTTTTTTTTTTACCGATCGGTTGGGTTGGGCCAATATTTACCGAGAGCTCCATCCGATCGGATGGCGGATCTAACCGATCGGTTGTAAGGCTCGGTAATTATTTATTTAATTTTTTATTTTTTATAAAAGAGAAAACAAGTTTTACTTAAAACTTTTTATTGATAAAATATAACAGAAACGCATAACGTAACGAAAACGAAAACAAACACAAGTAAAACTCATAAACACATATATACTAGAAGAACACCAAGAACATAATACGACACTTAAAACAAAAATAATCATGAACAAATAAGAGCAAAATCACAGAAAATGACAAGCACATAGACGCAAGCAGACACAATTAGTCACAAATCAAAACAAAACAATCTAAAATAAGATAGTCTTATTCAAAATCAATATGAGACTAATCTAGACAAGAAAGACACGAACAAAAAGAAACACAAAAACATGCAAGAGATCACAGAACATATAAAATATAAACTCACAAAACAAGAAGAACAAAAACTAAGAAAAAAAAATGGGACAGAAGCCTCCAATCGAATCGGTTACGGGTGGTGACCGATCGGTTGAGATGGTTTGGGTGGTCCAGCCGAACAGTTGGAGTTGCCATCCGATCGGCTAGATGATTCTGGTCATTTTTTTTGGTGGTTTTTTCGAAAGCAATTTCGAGCAATCTTATGAAGCAAACATTTGAATGAGCATTTTTAGAACACATGAAACCAAATCCCAACACCAAAACACTTGATTTTGATGCCAAGATCATTAAGCAAAATATGAGAATTTTTGAGATTTTTGAAACAAAACGCAAGGGAGGCAATTAAGCAATCATCATGAACAAACAAGCAACCAATCGAGAGCAATCAAACAATAGCAAAGAAACTAGTATTCAAACGCAAACATCACGATCAAGCATAACAAGCAAGTAAACAAACAATCGGACATTTCAAGCAAACAATTCAACAGACAAACAAACAAACACAAAAATACAAACGCAAGTCCCCGGCAGCGGCACCAAAAACTTGATGGTGATGGTGCCGGATTATATGAATAAGACAAGTAATTCAACAATTCAACAAACAAACGAACAAATAGCACAACAAACAAGTCCCCGACAACGGCGCCAAAAACTTGATGCGTTCGCAAAAGGTTTTAAATTTATAAACAAGAATTACCGATTAACTAGGAACACATTCGGGCAAGTATACCCTAGTCAGATGTAGTATAGGGGTTGGTAAGTCAAGATCGTCCCAAGAGACTTGGTTGCACTCAAGTGTCGTTTGTTTTTTTAAGCAAGTAACAAGTTGATGGTTATGATTGTCACGGATCAAACCAACAAGAAAAGCAATTATAAAAGCATGATGTAAGCACACAAAGAACATACATGTTTGGACAAATGATCACAAGGATATTAGGATGTTTAGTTTGGAAAAAATATTATCATTGGTAATCCTTTCGACCTATAGAACCAATTATAATAGTCTAGTGTTTTATAAATCAAATATACATAAGCTTTAATCAATTGGTCATGTCATAAAACTCATACCTAAACCAACAACAAACAAAGAGTTCTTTCGACCCATAACTTTGATGTCATCAATTTGTGAAGCTCCATTTTCTTGAAAAATAATGATTAGAAACAATATTCAAAAGATGTCTTTCGACCTTTAATCCAAATTAAACTTTCACTTGTTATGTTTATTAAGTTTCTTGTACAATCGTCACAAAGTACAAGACCAAAACATTCGTCGACTAATGAATTGAAATCAACCACTATTGAGAATCCTTTCGACATATAGACTCAACAATAATTAATCAAAACAATAAACAATAACAAGATCCAATTTAACCAAATATGATGTTATCATCATAATCCAAACAAACACTACAAATATCCAAACATCCCTTATATCACAAGTTATCATATGAACCAAACAAGTATTAAAACATCACATCAACACAATCATATAAGAAACAAAACATGAATAATATTAAAGGATAATATACCAAAGTTCATTAGATGAAATACAAAGTCCTAGCCTTGCTCCATAGCCAAACGACCAAGCCAACCCCCCAACACCTTTGGAAAAGGTGAGGGGCGGATAAGAGAACTGTTTTCAGAGTTTACATGAGTGTTATATGATAGATATGAAAGGTACATGAAAACACTAGCCAAATGGATCCTTATATACAACTCTTAAGGACTTGGGTGATTAATTCTCAACTTGGTCTCCAAGTGTCATAAAAGTGACAGGGAATTGAGTAAATAAAGGCAAGTGATCAGACATGGGGCTTGATGGCACTTAATTACACATTAAAAATAACTTGGAGAAGTCAGATTCAGCCAAACCGATCGGATGCGGGGCCATACCGATCGGTTGGAGCTCTCGTAAAAATCAAGTTTGCTCCATCCGAATCGGATGAGGGCTCCTACCGATCGGATGGGTCCTTCTGGTCAGAAATGATAAAAACCAAAGTTGTAGATCTTTCTCTTATCTTTCCGTGGCCGCTTGAATCAACTAAATCCGAGTTCGTATGCTCAAGTTATGGCCAAAATGGTGAAGGTGTGTCGGGAACAACGAGTCTTCCAATAATTCTTCGTTTGAGCTTCTTTTCTTCATTTCTTTTCTCGTTTTCCCTCTTGTGCTTTATTCTTTAGTCTTTGGAGTGACAACTTCATGACTTTATCTTCTCGAATATATTCCATGAGACTTTCATTTGTCGGGAATTCTTCGTACATGCATAAATCTTCGTTTATTGATCGTTTCTTCGCCTTTTTCTTCGTTTTCCTGTACTTGAGCTTCCATGAACCTAAAATAGAAATTATACTTCATTAAGTACCAAAAGTTCATAAAAATAACCAAAATATATGCATAAAATCCACGATAACACTCCTAAAAAATGCACAATTTGAGTGTTATCAACTTACTACCAAGAAGATAGACATGGAGACACCACAAACCTCAATCCTTGCTAAACTCCCCTTGCTGAAACAGAATGAATATGATTTATGGTGGCTCAGAATAGAGCAATATTTTATGGTGCAAGACTATGTATTATGGGATATAATTATCAATGGTGATTCATTCAAACCAATTCCAACTGAGGAAACACATGCTGATGGCTCAAAGACAACAAAGCTCAACACTGAGCCTATTACTAATGAGGAGAGAATCAAAAAGAAGAATGATCAGAAGGCTAGGAATTTGTTACTAATGGCAATTCCTAATGATCAAGTGCTGAACTTTAGCCAATATGAGACTGCTAAGACCCTTTTTGAAGCAGTGGTGGAAAGATTTGGTGGCAATGAAGCTACCAAGAAGGCACAAAGAACTCTACTTAAACAAAGTTATGAGAACTTCACTGCAACAAGCAATGAAACTTTGGACCATATCTTTAATAGGCTTCAAAAGATCATCAGTCAACTTACTGTGTTGAAGATTGTGATTCCACAGGAAGACCTTAACATGAAGTTTCTAAATAGTTTACCTGCTGAATGGAACACTTATGTTGTGGTTTGGAGCAATAAACCAGAACTGGAGAAAATGACATTGAATGAGCTTTACAACAATCTTAAGATTGTTGAGCAGAAGGTGAAGAAGAGTGGTAGCACCAGTTCTAGTTCAGGGAATATGGCTTTCTTATCTTCTTCAAACCGTTCGAATCATGAAGATGAAGAAGCAGTTGGTACTGCTAAACCAACAGTTAGCACTGCTAGTGTAAAAACTAGTACTGCTGGCTTGACTGAAGAGACCATATATGCATTTGTGTCAGAACAATCTGGTGGGTCTCAGATCTTTAATGAAGATCTTCTTCAAATTGCTGAAGATGATTTGGAAGCTATGGATTTAAAGTGGCAGTTGGCTTTGATAAGCATCAGGCTAAGAAGTATTACCAAAGACTGGGAATAGATACCTTTAATGGAAGAGATGTGCTGGTTGATGCAAGTATCATAATTGTCACAAGATGGGGCACTTTGCCAGGGAATGTAGAAGTCCAAGACAACAAAGAAACCAGAGTCAAGGGTTTAAGAATCAGCAAGGAACAAGGAGAAAAGTTAATGTTGAAGAGCCTTCTTCCAAGGCTATGGTAGCTGTAGATGGAGCTGGATTTGATTGGAGCTTCATGAGGAAAAGAGGAACCAGCTAACTTGGGTTTGATGGCTTTCTCAGACTCTGAGGTACATATTGTTCAAAAATGTTCAAATACTTGTTCTGCTTTAAAAGATTATGAGTGTCTTAAGAAACAGTATGATGATCTTAGAGTAGAATTTAATCAAGTAAATTTTAGTCTGGCAAATCATAAAAGGGACTAGCTGTTTTGGAAGAACAAATTTTTTTTATAGACAGAATGAGTCAAACTTCTCTGATGAGATAGGTGTTTTAAAGAGGGATTTGCAACTAAAAGATGATAAAATGAGTGGACTTGTATATGAACTAGAGAAGCTTAAAAAGGAAAAAGAAAATATTCAGTTAAGTGTAGATACTCTTGAACATACTTCAAAGGGAGTTCAGAAAATAGTAGAAAATCAAATACTTAACAAAGCTAAGTCTGGTTGAGGGTATAAGTCAGTTGCACCCCTCTTAGAGGAATGTTGTTCCACCAGGAATTAATTTAGCATACATGTTTAGAAGAGTTTAAGGATATGGATTTCCTGATATGGTGTTAAAGTGAATGAGAATCCTGTTAAATTTGTTAAGGCAGAAGATTCTTTTGTGAGTGCTAGTGATAAATCTCTTTCTGAGGAAAAGATGTCCTCTGATAGGAACTCAGATGCACCAACTATTGAGGATTGGACATCTGATGATGAGGATGCAAAGGTTAAGGTCAAACCTAATGTTGTTAAGGTAGAAGTTAAACATGCTCCTAAAGTGGTTAAGACTGAAAACATAAAACCAGTTAAGAAAAGTGTTCAATATGCTGAGATGTATAGGACTAAGAACAGATCACCAGTTTCTGAGGGTAGTCATAGGAACTGGAATCACTCAAAATCTAAGCAAATGGATGATAAGTTTGCTATGATTAGAAAAGTGTGCTTTGTTTGTGGAAGTTTTGATCATATGGCTGCTTATTGTGATTCTAACCCATGGAAAAAGAGGTTTTCTGGGAATACAAGGGTGAATAGGAATAACAGTGCTAGGGTAACTCAAAACAGTCCAACTAGATTGACAAGCCCTAATGTAAATCATAAGATGTCACCCAAAGCTGTTATGTTAAATACTGGCATCAAAACAGTCTCAACTGCTAGGCAAAATAAGTGGTTTAATAACAAGCAAACTGTTTCAAGTGCAAAATAATTTTCAAATCATGCACAAACAGTTAAAAGGCATTTTTATAAGAAAACAGCAATGACCAATCAGAAATGGGTGCCTAAATTTAAACAAGCAGTTCCAACTGCTAGGTCAGCAGTTCCAACTGCTAGACCACCAAATTCTACTGCTAGGCACTTAGATGTTAAGGGGAAAAGGGGCAATGTTGTCAAGGCCTCAGCACATTGGGTTATAAAATCTACCAAATCCAATGGTGCATCAATGACCTCCAACAAATTTTCTCATCTTGATTCACAAGGCAGATCCAAACCAGTGATGGTTTGGGTCCCCAAAAGAAACTAACACCTTTATTTTGTGTGCAGGAACATCCTTCAAATGGTGAAGAAGATAGAGGATACTCAGACAGTGGATGTTCTAGGCACATGACTGGCAACATGTCCTATCTTTCAGATTTCATAGCATTGGATGGTGGACTAGTTGTCTTTGGTGGTGGTGTTGGTGGACGGATTACTGGTAAATGTGTCATAAAAACTGGTAATCTTGATTTTGATAATGTGTATTTTGTATCAGAGTTAAAGTACAACCTCTTTAGTGTGTCACAGATATGTGATAAAAAGAATAAGGTTATTTTTACTGATACTGACTGCCTTATTCTTTCTCCTGATTTCAAGCTACCTGATAAAAATCAAGTATTGCTTAAAATCCCCAGAAAGGGTAATACATACAGTATTGAGATGAACAACCTTGTTCCTAAAGCAGGTCTTACTTGCCTTGTTGCAAAAGCCACATTGGAAGAATCAATGTTGTGGCACAGAAGGCTTGGTCATGTTAATTTTAAAACCATTAACAAAATTGCTAAAAATGGATTGGTAAGAGGTTTACCAAATAAAACTTTTCTCAATGACCAAACCTGTGTTTCTTTCCTTAAAGGTAAGCAACACATAGCCTCATATGAGCCAAAGGCCCAGAACTCTATTTCTCAAGCTTTATATATGTTGCATATGGACTTATTTGGTCCTACTTCTGTGAATAGCTTGAATTTTAAGAGATACTGTCTTGTTATCACTGATGATTATAGTAGGTTTTCTTGGGTGTTCTTTATGAGAACTAAGGATGAAACTAGTGAAATCCTTAAGACCTTCATTGTTGAAGTAGAAAACCTAGTTGATAAGAAAGTTAAAATAATCGGATGTGACAATGGGACTGAATTTAAGAATAGAGTGATGGATGACTTTTGTAGAGAAAAAGGTATTAAGAGGGAGTTTAGTGTAGCTAGAACCCCACAGCAAAATGGAGTAGCTGAGAGAAAGAATATGACTCTTATAGAGGCTGCTAGGACAATGTTAGCTGACTCTAAGCTACCAGTTTCATTTTGGGCTGAAGCAGTTAGCACTGCTTGTTATGTATTGAATAGGGTTTTAGTTGTGCAACCTCACAATAAGACTGCTTATGAGCTTCTTAGAGGTAGAACCCCTGCTTTAAGCTTCATGAGACCTTTTGGTTGTCATGTTACTATCCTTAATACCAAAGACCAACTAGGAAAGTTTGATGGGAAATCTGAGGAAGGTTTCTTTGTTGGTTATTCTCTGCACAGTAAGGCTTTTAGGGTGTACAATAAAAGCACCAAGCATGTAGAAGAAAATCTGCACATAGAATAATTGGAGAATAAACCAAATGTTGTAGGTGTTGGTCCAGATTGGATCTTTGATATTGACAGTCTTTCAGATTCCATGAATTATGTGCCTGTTACAGGTACAAATACTAACCATGGTGCAGGTTCAGAGGAGGAAGATGAAGATTGCATTTTGATACCAATCATGGAGGACAGTCCATTGTATGAGTCTTCTACAAAGAATGATGATATTCCATCATCAAGTGATGTAGACAAAGAGAAAGATGTTGCTGAAACCAGTGGACAGAATGGTAAAGAATATGAAAATCCAACGAGCAGTACAAATGGAGTTAGTACTGCTCAGCCACCAGTTCCTACTGCTGAGCAAAATAGTGATGCTGCTGGACCAAGTCAACCTCATCTTGATTCACCAGTTCATACTGCTTCTCAAGTTGATGAGTTTGATTTCTTTGGAGATGGTCTGCAAAATATGCCTATCAACTATGCAGCTCCTTCTACTCCCCATACAATTATACATAAGAATCATCCACTTTCCAATGTCATAGGAGATGTACAATCTGGAGTCAAGACCAGAAGGCAAATTCAAGACTCAGATCATCATGGCTTTCTCAGTGTGGTATATGAGGAGAAACATCATGATGATGAGCATGAGTGTATGTTTGTATGTTTTCTATCTCAGGTAGAACCCAAGAATGGGCTAAAGGCTTTAGAAGAATCAAGTTGGGTTGAGGCTATGCAAGAAGAACTGCTTCAATTCAAAATTCAGAAGGTTTGGGTTCTGGTTGATCTACCAAAGGGAATGAGAGTGATTGGTACTAAGTGGGTATTCAGGAACAAGAAGGATGAGAGAGGCATTGTGATAAAGAACAAAGCAAGACTGGTTGCTCAAGGCTATACACAGGAAGAATGGATTGATTATGAGGAGGTTTTTGCTCCTGTTGCTAGACTTGAAGCAATAAGGTTATTTCTTGCTTATGCTTCCTATATGGGTTTTCTAGTCTATCAAATGGATGTAAAGAGTGCCTTTTTGTATGGTACTATTGATGAGGAGATATATGTATCTCAACCTCCTGGTTTCATAGACCCAGACCATCCTGACAAAGTTTATAAGGTGGTTAAAGCTCTTTATGGATAGCATCAAGCTCCAAGAGCTTGGTATGGGACTCTTGCTACCTATTTATTAAAGAATGGGTTCAATAGGGGTAAAATTGATCAAACTCTGTTTATCAAGAAGAACAAGGGTGATATTCTACTGGTTCAAGTTTATGTAGATGATATCATCTTTGGTTCTACAAACAAAGAAATGTGCAGAGAATTTGAGAAATTAATGAAAGATCAGTTTGATATGAGCTCTATGGGTGAGCTAACTTTCTTTCTTGGGCTTCAAGTACAGTAGAAGCCTGATGGAATATTTATCTCTCAGGATAAATATGTTGGTGAAATATTGAGGAAATTCCAATTCACATATGCCAAGGTTGTTAGCACACCAGTTGATAAGGAGACACATTTACTATTAAAGGATCACAGTGGTGAAGATGTGGATATGCACATGTATAGATCTATGATTGGGTTTATGATGTATCTCACATCATCCAGGCCTGACATTATGTTTTCAGTTTGTGCTTGTGCAAGATTCCAAGTAAATCCTAAGGTGTCTCATCTCACAGCAGTAAAGAGAATCTTCAGATACCTTAAAGGTCAACCTAATTTGGGGCTATGGTATCCTAAAGAGTCTGCGTTTGATCTAGTGGCATTCTCTGATTCTGATTATGCTGGTGCTAGCATGGATAGAAAATCTACAACACGTGGTTGTTAGTTCTTGGGTTGTAGATTAATTTCTTAGCAGTGTAAGAAGCAGACTATGGTGGCCACTTCTACTACTGAAGCAGAATATGTGGCAGCAGCAAGTTGTTGTGCTCAAGTTCTTTGGATTCAAAACCAGATGCTTGATTATGGGTACAATTTCTTAAACACAATTATACATATAGACAATAGCAGTACAATGTGTATCATTAAGAATCCAGTTCAACATTCAAAAACTAAACACATTGAAATTAGACATCATTTTATAAGAGACTGTGCTGAAAAAAAGTTAATACAAGTTGTTAAAATACATACTGATGACAACTTTGCTGATCTCTTAACAAAAGGTTTTGATGTAGGAAGATTTCAGTACTTGGTAACAGGTACTGGAATGCTTAATCCTTCAAAAGATTAACGTCTAAGTGTTTTTGGTTTTTGTACTGCTAGTTGTGCTATTTGTATAGTTTGTACTGCTTGGTAATTTTTAGTACTGATTGTGAATTTGTTAGTCAATTGTGATAATGATGCGTGGTTTTGCGACCTTACAACAGGTTTTACCTCTCGATGGATCTCAAGAGGCTTGCAATCCCCACCAGGCAGTGTACCTGACCGATGTAGTATAGTGTAGTGGCAAGTACCGGGGGATTGATCGTTCTCTAGGGGAATAATGTCGTTAGGATTGAAAAACTACTCTAATAGGTCTAAGGGTGAGGGAAGATTCTTTTTGTATTTTTTTTATATTTTTATAAAAGCAAGTAAAATCTCGGGTTTGAAGGAGTGGGCGGAATTAGTTGGTAGTCAACTAACCCAAATAACTACAATTGCAAATAAAATAAAATAACTGAAAATAAAAAGGTTGTGGAACTTATATGGAGAGAAATGTGTTTACTTAGATTTCCTTACTCCCTAACTATCTTTTACCGGTTGATTAGTGTGTATTAATTGCGTGGATGACGGGTGTATTCCTTAATACCAATCGTGGGGTGGCATACGTACTTCCCCAACTCTATAAGCTCCTACTTCACTCCTATGTCGAGCCGGCTAAGAAGCTCCTAACATGGGATCACTAGAATTCGCTTATGCATTAAATACAACCATAAAAACCTTAGTACGCATTGGTTCATGTTTCTTAATACGCATTGGTTCATGTTTCTTAAGACGTTCAAGCAAGTTACCGTATAGGAGGTTAGCCAGTTTTCTTAAGCCTAACATCGATAAACAATCATCCAATACAATTAATAACACACCAACAACCAATAATCAATAGTTAGGTTTCATTAGATCTAAGCAAACACAAGATAAATCTAGCCTAGCATGTTAAATAAAAGACAAGAACAAGATATAATCAAACAACACATAGACATATTGAATGATTAATTGATTACTTATCTTCAGTTAAACATAGGAGATCCAAGGGTATAAAACCCTTAAAAGTAGCAGAAAAATCGTCTTAGGGTTTCTCCTCACAAAGTTGCACCCACTAATGACTAAAAATTATGAGAATATATATAGAAAATCAGATCTGACGGCGTCACGTTATAGAGCTGACGCCGTCACCTCGCCGCGGTTAGGGTTTCTTGATGGCCTTCTTGACGCCGTCCCCTTTTAATCATCCAAAATCCTCTCTGGCGCGTCAAGGGTTGACGGCGTCACAATGGTGCTTGACGCTGTCACAGGTACTTTTCCAGCCGATTTTGAGACTTTGTCGTTTTCTTCACTTTTATGCTCCAAAAACGTCCAAAATGCTTCCTTTTCCAGATTTCTTCTCCAAAGTACCTAAAATGACAAAAGGAACAATTTAGGGCAATATTTGATCAAATAAATACGATTTAGGGCTTAAATGACCCCCTAAAAGCGGTACACTTTTCGCTTCATCAGATAACTGTTAAAAGAAAATATTGTGTATTGTATTTTCTTTGGTTTTGGACTAACATTTCAGGTTAAGAAAAGCTTTTTGCTTTGAATTGTGCTTTGGGAAGTATGGTGGTTTGGAATATCAAGTGTGCATGCTTGTCACACAACAAATGATAATTGGTTCACCATGTCTAATCCACATAAGAACCAACTAGTCCAGATCAAACGGTTTCTGGTAAAGACTTCTCAAATCCGTTTATGGTTGACAGTTTACCAAAAACTGGATGGTTATCAACTCACCATATCTAAGTGTGAAGAGTTGGCTAGGCCATAGCAAACGGCTATTGGTAAAGACATAACAAATCCGTTGATAGCTGATAGTTTGCTAAAAACTATACGTGGACAAAAGTGTTTTCAAATCCACATTACAATTACCTTTGATTTTATCTCAGAAAATTTTTAAACAGTTAGTACTGCTAGTTTCAACTGGTTTGTACTGCTTTTTCAAACTTGGTTCATTCTGAGTTTATGCTCTATGATTCACCTCTCTCAGAAGGTTACACATCTGGAAGTGTTGAGAGTAGTTTTAAACTACAAAACTGAATTGATGGTAACTTGTACAAATTGTCATATTGGATGCTGAGCTCGAATGTCATATGTTCTAGTTCATCTGATGGTGAAGATTCTTCCAAACAGGGGAGGAATTAAAAGTTTGTTCAGTTGCTATTAAAGATGATTATGTAATTCAGGGGAGGATATCAATTCAGAATTTGAGATAAGTGTGAAGTTTATGCTGAAGTACTTACTGTTATAGTTTGTTCAAAGGCTTATAGAATGTTTATGTACACAAGGAGATAAAGTTTATTCATTAAAGTGGTGCATTCATTACATAAGCAGAAGTTTTGTTACAATCCTGGACTCAAAGTCAACATAACCAAGTCAACATAACCAACACACAAACCTAAACACACAAACCTAACACCTTCATCACTACTCAAGCTTCCTCTTCCCTTTATCCTTAAAGTCAGGCATGGACTTGTGAACTCCTTTGTATTTGATTGAGTTCCACACCTTCGGACTTGGGAGCCCCATCACTTGTTTATCTGGCTTTGGTAGTGGTTGATTTCTTACAGGCACCGAGATCCTACTCATACCTGACACAGCTTTTTCGATCTCTCTTGTTAGTAAAACTGATAGTGGAGGTGGATGTGCTTGCTGATCATCATCATCAGAGGAATTTGGAAGGTCATCATCAGAAGATACTTTTTCAGCTTGTGGATTTGGGTTCCTGATGATCAGATTAGTGTAGTTCGGTGGAAAGTAATTTTTCCATCCTTCACTTCCTGAATCCGAAGATGAATCTGATGAAATCTCAACCATGTTTGGATTGGATGAACTCATTATGTTTGATAGTTGTGTTTTGAAGAATGTGATGGGTTAGTGTTGATAATTCAAGATCTTTTATAGAACCAATGGAGATTTAATGAATATGAATGTTGGGTTGGTATTAGGAATTAATTCCTTGCAGGAATAAGTTTAATTATGGAGACTTTTAAGGAGTTGACCGAATTTGATTTATTATTATGAATATTGGTCAAAAGGTGAATATGTAAAGAAAATTCCCAAGTGTTTCAAGATTGAAGATAAATGTTTGAAAGAATCCACCCCATCATATAACGTTGGAGTTTAATTCAAGAAACTTGTTGATTTACACAGAAATCATAAGTTTAGGGGAGGATTGTTGGGAATTAAATTAAGCAGTTGGTACGGTTCTGTATAAGTTAGTATGGTTGAAGTGTTGCAGAAGAATACATTAACAGTTGGTACTGTTGATAAGAAGAGTTAGTACTGCTTATAAGATTAAGATGAAACCGTGTGAATATATATATAGAAAAGATTTAATGTATATCTTATAAAGTTAGGTTTATACGGTAGATTGTTTACTTGTAAAGGACTCCTTGTCCTATAAAAGGAGATCCTAGGTTAAGGTTTACTTATAATTATTGATATAGCTTTTACGATTTCATTGTAATACTCGTAATATATCAAAGTTATTCTTTTGATTAAACTGTGTGCGATTATCTTTATTGTTACATTCATACAATCACATACAATTATCAAACAAGAATTCTTCTAAGTACTTGATAGTAAATTCCGCGTGCTGTCAAGTATATACTCAAAGTATCTCCAACACAACTCGTGTGTTTAGATCCGGTCTGTGTGTCTTAAAGAATATAAAGAATAGTTAATGTGTGAAGGAGAATATTTTGATGTGAGAGAAGAAATGAATTTTTGAATGGTGGGAGACATTAGGTACAACCAAGTACATTGTGTGTAAGATAATATTTAGAGAATGTTGGGGATAAGATTTAGGAGGATTTGAAATGGTTTAAGGTTTATTTGGTGAAGGTGTTCAACCAAGGAGTTGATTTAAGGTATTAATCACATTGTCATTAAGAAAGAAAAGATTAGACAATTGTGATTATAGGATATATTTGGGAAAGTGCAAATGATAATCAACTTTCAAATAACCCAACGTCAAGAATTCACAATATAATAATTCGTGATTAACCGTTACTTCACATAATCAATAATTATCTTGACGCAAACAAGCTAAGTGATTTGCATCACAAGTAAAGCATATCCCATAATGAAAAATGATGTAATTATGCAAAGAGACCTTTGACTTTGTTAGACCAATAAGGGTGTAAACCCGTTACGTGATTAGAAAAGACGTAAACACGGATTATGGTCTTACGAATACTTTCTCTTGATGTTATATGAAAAGTATGAGTCTCCTATGTTTAGAAAAGCCTTGGTTAGAGGCGTTTGATAAAATACTTGAGTTGGCGTTTTGTCAAAAACATGAGATCGTGATTTTGCTAATGACTAGAACCCGTTTCGAGTGTTCCTAATGACTTTATTATCATATAAATACATGTAATGAAAGATCCACATTTGTCGGGTAAGGGAAAAGCCATCTTTCAAAAACCGAGACGTCCAAAACCTCGAGACTGGAGCGTTGGCAGCGCGCCAAACTCAGTTTTGGGTCATTTTGGTTTTTGGCTAACGTTTGTGATTTTATATGTTGTGAAGGTTTATTTGTCAACATTAAAACATGAAGACGACGTAATCAATGTTGCACCAACAGGACTAACGACCCATATTAGACTTACACTACAAAATACCGACTAAGGCTTTGCTAATCAGATATTGCACTAATGAATCATCTCATTGATAGGTTATGGGAATAGCTAGGTGAGTACATCTTTATTTAGGTCTAATTTTCATTTAATTACCATTTAAATTTTCATTATCTAATTATTTGATAAGTTCTATAATCACGAGGATTTATATCATAGTTGTTTTATTAATCAATTTACTTTTCATCAATTGTATTTCCCTAGCTCCATTAAATGATCCGGTCTTACCAAGTCTATACTATATACAAAGAGTACACTAATGAATCCTTGTTAAACGGATTGGGTCGATAAACAATGGCATCCCGAAGAAAGGAAGTGTGATCACTGAAAGACCTTTATAGAAAACTAGAAAGGAGGTTGAATAGTTTTACCGTTTTTAAATTTATTTTCTTTGGATGCTTAGTGTGAATTCAACTAGTGCAAATAACAAACAATAAATAATACGCAAGTAAAGAAAGAAACGAGCAAACCACAACACGATTGTTTATAGTGGTTCGGTCTACAAGGACTCTATTCCTTGCCCTACTCCACTCCCTGAGTATCTAACTCGAGAGTTTTTCTTCACTAATCAACAAGCTCTCTTCTCGGTGGAGAAAACATTTACAAACGTCACTTACACTTTTTTCGGTACAAAGCTAAATACCGAGTTCATTTACAAGGGTACAACCACTCCCGTCACACTATGTATTTTGAGGACTAAAATACTAACCGATCACTACAGAGGTTTTATGATTGTTTGGTACAAAAAATGATGTGTGAATAACAATAATTCACACAGTGACTGACTAACAAGTCTTGTAACGCTTTGTTGAAGCTTGTGATGCTTTGATCTTCTTGCTAGAAAGAAGCTCAATGAAATTTGAAATATGAATGAGTTGGATATGAATGAAAGAATGTATGATGTTGTTTATGCTTATTAGTGATGATAAAACATGAATGTGTGGCTTGCTATTTATAGGCAAACTGCCTTGGCAAACCACGGATGGGACGGATCCAAATAATGGGATCCGTCCTTGTACCTGTTTGGTTATGTTGGAACCTGACAGCATATCTTCACAAATCTAAACCAAATCTAACCAAGATATTTCCATATCTTTCCAAGGATTCATTGAGTAAGGATCTAAACAAGATATTCATGATATCTTCAAATGATCTTCAAAATCTCCTAAAGATTTCAAAGTGATGCATGCCATGATGTCATAATACATTTCCATTTGTAGATTAAAATGTATATGAAAGTAAACTTGTAAAATGTATATGAAAGTGAACATGTAACATGTATATACTAGTTAGCTGATGTTTTGTGTTTATGAAAGACTTATGACTATATATGTAAAAGAATTAACTATATTTATGTTTTGCCAAAAATAAAGTTTATAATTGTCATTAACAAAATATAGCAAAGATCGTAAAATATAAATAACGTTTTTTAGACGATATTTGTATTAACAATCTCCCTCATTTTGTTGAGGACAAAACATAAAGTTTATTTTTAAGCAATGAGATAAATAAAGTGCAAGTCTTTAAAAATATAGATTAAACTAGTTTTATGCAATTTTAAAATCAATTTAAACATTTTAAATTGTATAAAATGTGTGAGTTTTGAGTTTAATATTTTCTCCCCCTTTTTGTCGAAACAAAAAGAAGAAAAGTGTAGCGGAATGTAGCGCAAGCCCTTGGTCAATACTCCCCCTAGTTAGGGTGCCAAGTATATGATGCATGGATTTTGAGTGCTTGATTAGCTCCCCCTTGGTCAATACTCCCCCTAGTTAGGGTGCCAAGTATAAGATGCATGGATTGTGAGTGCTACAAAACAAAGGTTAGTGATAAATAGTTCAAACCAACCATGGACATAATGTACAATAAGAAGTCACAAACAACACACAAACATCAATAAACATCATTCATTAGTAAAATATTTTGTAACAAAAGTCACAAAATTGGACAATAATGGAGATGTTGAAATGCAAGAATTAATAGAAAAATAACTTACAAAGAAAAGTCCTAGAATAAAAATCCTAAATAGAAAAAAATGACTTAGAAAAAAAAATCCTAAGATGTGAAGCTCCTAATGTGAGCATCTATTGAGGAGGATGAGAAAGAGCGTTAAGACGCTCGATGATGTGGTTTAAAATGAACCTCATCTCGTTTTGGAGCTCATGAACCAATATATTGGTTCTTTGAGTAAGATGAGCGGTTCTTTCACACATGGAGCAACCATGGCGAGGGAAGTTTGGTGGTAGAGTATGTTCGTTTGTTGGTGGTGGAACATAGGTTGATTGGTGGTTGGGATTTGGTGGAGCTATGATGGATGAAAGTAAGGTGGTTTGTAGTTGCATGGCTTCATGGAGGTGAGAATCCACCATGTTGGAAAAGGCATAGAGGTGGTCTAGTTCCTCATTTATTTGACCTTGAGTTTGTGGAGGATCAATCCACATGGACTCGTCAATGTCCCTAAGTGTTGAGGTTGGTGAGAAGGGCTGAGGTTGAGGTTGTTGAGGTGGTGGAGCATGATCTTCGAAGAGTGGGCCATGGATTTACCTATAAATAGGGTGGAAGAGTAAGGATTGTTGTTGTGATGGTTCATAATTAAATAGCAATGGTGGTGGATTTGTTGATCTTGGAGGTAGGTCTTCTAAAATTTCCAAGAACGGGTGTGGAGAGGTCGGTGGTGTGGCAAATAATTCTAATGGTTGAAGTTTTGGAGATCTTGGAGGTGATAGTGATTTGGGTATTTGAGATGGTGCGGGAGGTGGTGTGGTGGCCACTGGTGTCTTTGTTGGTGGTGGAGTTGTTATGATGATAGGTGAAGGTGTTGGAGTGGACAAAGTGAGAAAGTTTTCATCATGGATTGGAGATGAGATGTTGAGTGGTGATGAGTCTGATGATGATGAGTTTAGGTTGACAAAGGAACAAGGGTTTACACTAATCCTAGCCGTTCTTCTAGGTGGTCTTGAGGGTGATGAAAAGTTGGTTGACTTTGTCATTGTGAAGAAATGGTTGAGATATGCAGAAATTCACAAGAAATAGTGGTGAAGGTGTGCGAAATGATCATCATAGAGGTTCTAATTTATAGAAATCAAGATTCATGGAAGAGTGTGTTTGGATTTGATGTTAAACCATACAAAAATGGTTGTATCTAATGATTTGGAAGTGGAAGAGAAGGTTGTCAAATCATCAAAGTCAATCCAATGGGTTTGAGTTGAGTGAAAGAGGAAGGATATGCAGTTAATGAATGGCAATGAGTGGAAGATCTTTGATGTCAGTGATCCACGGATAGCAAGGAACCAATTTTAGGGATCCTTGCTTTATGGAGAAAGGTAACTTGAGTGGATTTTTGAAATTTCAAGTTTTGGTGGGAAATGGTTTTCCTATTGGTCTAAGTAAACTAAGATGATCTTAATATTAGGGAATAGAAGTAAAAGTATCCTAATAACAAGAATGAATGATCTAGAGTGCGGGATTTGAATGAAAATTTAAAAATTATAGTTGTTGTTTGGCGGAACCAATCGACAACACAGGCGGAACCATAAATTTGGTTCCGCCTGATCCGTCAGGCAGATTTTGGCCGGACGGAACCAAATTTTAGGTTCCGTACAATCCGCTAGTCCAAAAAAGTAAACAGAGCCCCTTTTTGAACCCCCGAACCCCGTTCAAATCCCGTAAATTTTCCTAAAACATGTGTAATTAATTAGTTGTGATTAGAAAATAACAATAAACAAGTATTAACACATGTAAGAGTATAGATCAAACAGGGGCTAATGATTTGACTAATAATGTGAAAAAAATAATGGAAAAATGATAACATCATGATGTTATGTCCCTGCAAGACAAGGTTAGTTCACATAATTGTTCAAAGTTAAGTTATCATCCTAAGATATGACAAATACATCAAACATCATTGTTTTGGAGCAAATATACCTAACGTTCATAAAACCTCTCATCGCCTATCCAATTTCTTGTTAAAATTTGTTAGGAATCTTCCAATGCACTTGAACATTCCTCTTATTTGCTTGAATTCTTCTGATTGATTTTCAATGACCGGGAGTTGTTGGAAGTGGTCAAGAGGTGGTAGCCTAGAGTTTGGAAGTCCATCATCCTCGCTCATAGATGATGATGATGAGGAAGTAGGTGGATGAGGACGTTTTCCTTGAGTTTTTGCTACTCTCTTATCACTCAATGGCACAAATATGTGATCAACAAGGGAGTAGTCAGGACAAAAAAACTCTAGCATTGGGTGGAATGGGTGCAAAGGCTCTAAAGAGACGGGTGAGAAGCATCCTGTATGGAAGAGTGGTGGTTCCTAACATGGGAATGTCCGCCATCCATTTGGCAAAATAGTAGGATAAGTTGAAAGGTTGGTGGGTAGATAAGCTATAAAGCATGTAACAAAGACAAGCATTTATGTGATCACGATTGCCTATGGTACATAAGACATTGGCCCTAAGGATTTCTTCCCACTTTTTGAATTGAGGCATAAGTTCATTGAGTTCCATGCCAAATGGATCTCGGTTGACTTCTTTACTTTGGCGGGTTGTTCTTGTGTTTGAAGTTCTAGGAAGGAAAAGATGTTATCGGATTATTTCTTTTGGAACTAAAGGAGTGTCGTATGGAGGCATATGATTAACAATAGAATCAAGGGTTTATAGGGACCATTTATCCGAGTAAAGACATGTACCTTCACATGGAATTCCAAGGACTTCCGAAAATTGATTTAGAGGTATGTTGAAGTCATTTTGGTTTACTTTGAATTGGATTGACATAAGACCATAATCATTGGTGGTAAGGACTACACTAGCATAAAACTCTAAGACAAATTTATTCGTTGATGTCTAAGAGACCATCGAAGCGAATGGTTGCAAGTTCTTGATGAATATTTGTTCCGTCTAGAAAGGATGGGTCAATGGTTCTACCCTCATGAATATAACGTTTTTCAAGAGCCTTAAAGATTTTCACTTGAGCTGGAGTAAGACCCTTAGTCTTGTGATGTTTGGGAAGGTAATTTAGAGTATCTTTGTTGTCATAGAAGGTTGCGGGAGGCATGATTGATCCTAGATACAAAAATTACATGCTTTAGTCAAAACTAACGAGAATAAAGTTATAGTGTGTGCCTATATGAGAACAATGTGGAGGTGCGGTTATCTCGACTCCTTTTAATGCATAAAAATAGTTTCTTTTAACAAATTTTGTAACAAAATGAGAGATAACCCAAATGCTCCTAATTCAATGTAGCTTCGATTGAATGTACCCGAAAATACATATTAGTTATGTACTTCCTTTAGCATTCAAGAGACATTATGCAAATGATGTTTTAAACATAATGTTTTTATTTGTATGAACAATGTGAAAAATTATTTGTCCAGATTGTGAGTAGCTTTTTAAAAAAAATTGAAATGGGGCTTTTAGTAAATTATGATAATGTTTTACAAGATGCAATTCCTAACTAAGGGAAACATGATTAGTTATGTAATTTAACAAATGTACTTCATGATTTATCAAAAAGATGAATAAGCCCCAAGTTTAGGTTTTGTGCAAGAAATAGAAGCCCTAGACTCAGATCAGGAGTGTAAATGTAGTTAAGAAACTTACAATGTAGATTGGAGCACAAATTGGTTGAAGGAGATGCCTAAATTTTGTGAGTGATGTGTTATGGGACGAGTTACAATTATTTGTATGTTATGGGTATGATAAAGGAGTGTTTGTTTAATATATTCAAAAACTAACCTAGGAACCTACAGATGGGGCGGAACCAAATATTTGGTTCCGCCCTTGTTGTCGAAGGGTTCCTTGGGACCAGTTTTGGGTTTTGGTCCGTTTTGTCGTGTTTGGTTAAGCTATGGTTTAAGCTAATATTTTAACTACAAAATTGGTTCCATTAGTCCTAATCCAAGTCTAAGAAGATTAAATGGTTCTCGCTTAAGGGGTTTTGTTAGGATATCGGCAATGTTGTCTTCTGAGGATACTTTCTCGATTGAGATGTTTCCTTTTTGAACATTGTCGCGGAGAAAGTGATGACGGATTTCAATGTGTTTGGTTCGAGCATGTTGAACTGGATTTTTACTAAGATCGATAGCTCCTTTGTTGTCGCAAAGAATAGGGACGTCGTTAAGTTGAATTCCGTAGTCGACGAGAGCTTGCTTCATCCAAAGAGCTTGTTGACATGCTTTTCCTGCTGACACGTATTCGGCTTCGGTTGTTGAGATGGCTAGAGCCGTTTGTTTCTTTGAAAACCATGAGGTAAGACAATGCCCAACAAAAGTACAAATACCACTTGTACTTTTTCTATCGACATAGTCATCGGCATGGTCCGAGTCGGCATACACTATGGTTTCAACACCCGTTCCTTTGGGATACCATAATCCTAAGTGTGTAGTACCTTTAATGTATCTAAACATTCGTTTTATGGCTTCAAGATGGGATGTTCTAGGATCTTCTTGAAAGCGAGCACATAGACAAACACTAAACATAATGTCGGGTCTACTAGCCGTGAGATAGAGTAGACTACCAATCATTCCTCTATATTTAGTGTTATCTACGGATTCAGCTTCTTCATCGTTGGTGAGTTTAGTTTCCGAGGACATAGGCGTTTTCATAGGTTTAGAGTCTTCTAGACCAAATTTCTTAAGCATGTCTTTTATATATTTAGATTGGTTAAAGAATATCCATCTTCTAATTGTTTTATTCGAAGACCTATGAAAAAGTTTAGTTCTCCCATCATACTCATCTCAAACTCGTCATGCATGATTTTTGAGAAATCGTCACATAACTCTTGACAAGTTGATCCAAATATGATGTCATCCACATATATTTGAACAATGATAATATGTGATCCCTTTTTCTTAGTGAAGCGAGTGTTGTCTACTAGTCTCATGGTATACTTATGTTCAACTAAGAATGTTTTAAGTCGATCATACCATGCTTTTGGTGCTTGCTTAAGTCCGTATAAAGCCTTTTTAAGTTTGTAGACATGATTTGGTTTTTCAAAATCGGCAAAGCCGGGAGGTTTTGTAACATACACTTTCTCATTTATGAAACCATTTAGAAATGCACTTTTGACATCCATTTGAAAAAGTTTAAAGTCATGTGCACATGCATATGCAAGTAATATTCTAATTGACTCGAGCCTAGCAACCGGAGCAAATGTTTCATCGTAGTCAATGCCTTCTTGTTGATTATAACCTTGAGCTACTAGCCTAGCTTTGTTTCTAGACACTACACCATTTTCATCCATTTTATTTCGAAAGACCCATTTTGTTCCAATTATGGTTTGACTTTTTGGTTGAGGAACTAATATCCAAACATCATTTCTAACAAATTGATTTAATTCTTCTTGCATTGCTATGACCCAAGATTCATCTTTTATAGCCTCATTTATATTTTTGGGTTCAATGGTTGATATAAAACAAAAGAAGTTACTTTGATTTTGTACTTTCGATCTTAAGATTCTGTCATTAATATTTCCTATGACACTATCTAATGGACGACTTTTAGATTCTTTGACATTTACAATTTCTCGATTTAATAGTTCATCTTCCTTGTCATTATTTAGATTTTCTTGGTTTTCAACAAGTTGACTTTCAACTAAGTCATTATCTACCAAAGGTGACGTCTTAGAGGGAGGTGGACTTTCGTCAAATGTTATGTTTAACGATTCCTCGACTCTTAAGGTTTCTTTGTTTAGAACAATATAAGCTTTGCTATTTTGAGAATATCCAAGGAATACACCTTCATAAGACTTTGGGTCAAATTTGATGAGATAATCCTTTGTGTTTAGAATAAAGCATTTGCTTCCAAAAACTCTAAAGTAGCCTAATGTATGCTTTTTGCCTCTATATAGTTCATATGGAGTTTTATTCAAAAATGGTCTCATTAAAACTCTATTTAAAATATAGGTAGATATGTCAACGGCGTTACACCAAAATTTTTGTGATATGTTTTGTTCATTAAGCATTGTTCTACTCATTTCTTGGAGAGTTTGATTTTTACGTTCTACTACATTGTTTGACTGAGGAGTACGAGGAGATGAAAAATTATGAGTTATGCCATTAGCATCACAAAAAGCTCCAAATTGTGTTTCATTATCAAATTCACGACCATGATCCGTTCTAATTGACACAATGCTACTTCCTAGTTGATTTTGAATTTTCTTACTAAGAATTTCAAATTTATCAAAAGCTTCATTTTTACTTTTCAAAATTGTTGTCCAAGTGTATCTTGAATAATCATCAACTATGACCAAAGTGTAGAATTTGCCTCCATAACTTTGTATAGCGGATGGACCAAATAAATTCATATGCAAAAGTTCTAGACACTTAGATGTAGACACCATATTTTTAGCCTTATGGCTATTATGAACTTGTTTCCCAATTTTGCAAGCATCACAAAAGTGTTGGTCATATTTCAACTTGGGTAAGTTCCTAACGAGTTCTTTAGATGATAGAGATTGGATGAGTCCCATATTGGCGTGGCCTATGCGTCTATGCCAAAGAGTTGAGGTATCATCTAGAGAGGTGAGGCAAAATTTATCTTTAGATGTTTTATCTATTTTCATAACATGTATGTTATTTTTCAAAACTCATTTAGCTATGGTTATACCGTCTTTTAGTATTTTATTTCCGTTTTCACTAAAGAAGACATCATACTTTTTATGGCATAGTTAGCTAATGCTAAGCAAGTTGAATCCTAGGTTATCAACATGAGCAACATCATCAATAGAGAGAGAGTCATGAGAGATAGTACCTTTTCCGATGATTTTGCTTTTTAACTTGCTACCAAAAGTAACATTACCTCCGTCATATTCTTGGTAGGTTGAGAAGAGGCTCTTGTTTTCCATCATATGCCTTGAACAACCGCTATCTTTTATCCACTCGTCTGGTTCCAAACCGACTTTAAAGCATACCTAAGTTATAGAAAAACTCAAGAATTTGGTCCCCAATATCTCATGGGTCCATTTTGGTTAAATATCCCATTAACTTGATTCATGTATGGGAATGGTGGATATGGGTTCCATGGCATGTAGTTGGGACTTTTATAATGCCTAGGAAAGTTTTGGTTCCAACCATTTTGATAATAAGGTTGCGTTTTGTAGTTGCTTTTTGGAAATGGGCGTTTGGGAATAGTCATCTTAGGTCTTTGTTGAGTAGTTTTGGCTCTAAACTCATTCTTAGCAAGTCCTACTCCTATAGTAACAGCCGGTTTTTGTTTATTTACAGTTGAACTAGTATTGGGTTTCTTTGTGACTTTAACGAACTCTGTACGAGCCGATATGCAAGCTTTCTGTTCTGCTACAGTTCCCACGGATCCTTTCTCAACCACTGGCGGAACCAAGGATTTGGTTCCGTCTGATCCGTGGGTTTCTGAGACTGTTGGAACAATTTCTTGTACTTTTTCGGCTTGTTTCTTTAGACTACTTAAATCTCCTAATTTCATAAACCTAATCCAGTTTTATCATGTGGAAAACTAGAAAGGGGGGTTGAATAGTTTTACCATTTTTAAATTTATTTGCTTTGGATACTTAGTGTGAATTCAACTAGTTCAAATAACAAACAATAAATAATATGCAAGTGAAGAAAGAAACGATCAAACCATAACACGATTGTTTATAGTGGTTCGGTCTACAAGGACTCTATTCCTTGCCCTACTCCACTCCCCGAGTATCTAACTCGAGAGTTTTTCTTCACTAATCAACAAGCTCCCTTCTCGGCGGATAAAACCTTTACAAACGTCGCTTACACTTTTTCCGGTACAAAGCTAAATACCGAGTTCTTTTACAAGGGTACAACCACTCCCGTCACACTATGTATTTTGAGGACTAAAATGCTAACCGATCACTACAGAGGTTTTATGATTGTTTGGTATAAACAATGATGTGTGAATAACAATAATTCACACAGTGACTAACTAACAAGTCTTACAACGCTTTGTTGAAGTTTGTAATACTTTGATATTCTTGCTAGAAAGAAGCTCAATGAAATATGAAATATGAATGAGTTGGATATGAATGAAAGAATGTATGATGTTGTTTATGCTTATTAGTGATGATAAAACATGAATGTGTGGCTTGCTATTTATAGGCAAACTGCCATGGCAAACCACGGATGGGACGGATCCAAATAAAGGGATCCATCCTTGTACCTGTTTGGTTCCGTGAGAACCTAACAACATATCTTCACAAATCTTAACCAAATCTAACCAAGATATTTCCATATCTTTTCAAGGATTCATTGAGTAAGGATCTAAACAAGATATTTATGATATCTTCAAATGATCTTCAAAATCTCCTAAAGATTTCAAAGTGATGCATGCCATGATGTCATAATATATTTCCAATTTTAGATTAAAATGTATATGAAAGTAAACTTGTAAAATGTATATGAAAGTGAACATGTAACATGTATATACTAGTTAGCTGATGTTTTATATTTATGAAAGACTTATGACTATATATGTAAAAGACTTAACTATATTTATGGTTTGCTAAAAATAAAGTTTATAATTGTCATTAACAAAATATAGCAAATATTGTTAAATATAAATAACATTTTTTAGACGATATTTGTATTAACAATTGTCAAATGCCTACCCTTAAGAAAGGGCCCAAAGGAGCCTATAGTATACCCAAAACTAGCTTCAGGCATTGGGGACTGAAAAAGGACATGGCAAGGGAAAATTTGAAGGTAAAGTCACAACAGTTGATGGAGCTACACCTGAAAAGAAAAATACTTACACATTTTTAGTGGAAGAAGAAGAAGAAGAAGAAGAAAAAGAAGAAGAAGAAGAAGAAGAAGAAGAAGAAGAAGAAGAAGAAGAAGAAGAATAGAAAACTAGTAATACGGGAACGAAAGAGGAAACAACGCTAATACTTACTTGGAGAAATTGCTTCCTCTGCAACCTTATGATGAGAAGTTTCAGCTAGCCCAGGAGAAGTAGCAACCTCTTCCGGGGAAGAATTAAGTACATCTTTCCGAAGAAGAGCAGCAACACCATCATGGTTTCGAGAAGCTTCGAACGGTTGCGACGTCGGCTCAAAAGAACTTAAACAAGCAGAAGAATGAGCCCTCGAATAATGGGGATGAGAAACAAGCAAGTCCCAAGTAAACTTTCTAGTGGAACAGGAGAAGGTATTGCATAACAATCGGGCTATCAGGAAAAGCGTTCTTAGCTTTTGTAGAAGTCAGCTTGGCAACTTTACTACGAATGGTCCTAGAAGGGACTGCAAAATCAGGAACAACACGCTTTCAAAATATCGGCATCCTTTTCTTCTTCTCCGCCTTGGAAATCTTAGAATCCTCATGAACTGTAACAACAAGATCTTCCAGAGTACAGAAAACTCAGTATCAGTGAGGATAGTAACACGGTCGGGAAAACGATGCGTAATAGGAACAAAACTTCATCAGCATGACAGTTCAAAACCATTGAAGCAACTCTGCAAAGAGCTAAGAAATAAAATAGCGACATTTCTACAAACATTAGCAACAAGAAGCAAATGGTCAACAACAAAGAATAAAAAAGGAAAAGAAGGAAAGAAAAAGAAAAAAAATAAAATACGAATAAACAACAAACCCTTGTCATTTTCATCAACAAGCTTTGGATGAAAACCATCTCAACACCAAACCCTACTTAACCCGACAGATACAAAAACAGTCACAGGAAAAATATGATGGGAAAGAACATAATTTGTAAGAAGGGCAACAATCACATCAGCATTTTCAAAAAATATGTCTGGAACGGAAACATCAGATTCCTTGAGACACCAAGGCATGTACATTAGGTACAATGTGACGAAGAACCTACCCTTCCAAGACTTAATACCCGAACTCACATCAGAGACACAATGAGGCTTGCCTCGAAGCTTACTAATGGTAAATGAGTCATCAGTCTTGCTAAATGACAAAACAACAAAATACTTGGGATAATACCAAGAGATTTGCATTATAACTCAAAATTCGTAATCTTGATACATCTTATGAGGTTCATTTGAGACACATGAACGCGGAATGTTTAATGATTGACAAAAAGAAAGAAGAAAAAAGGAATACGGATCCCAGCATAACTGAGCCAAAGAGATTAGATGCCAATAAGATCTTAACCAAGGCGATCAATAGAAAGATCTTTCGGTGGAAGACGAGAATGAAGACTAGGTTTGATCTGATAAGTCGCTACAATAACATCGAGATCAAATTGAGAAAGGAACTAGTATGAAGACGAATGCCCCGCTTCATATTTTCCACTTTTTCAAGAGCGGTAGACGAAAGAAAACCCATCGTTACAGTGATTCCGCGTGAGCGTCATCAGAGAAGAACCCGGCATAAAAAGTCGAAGAAGAAGATAAGATATAAAACATAGCGAAGAGACAAGAATGTACCCATAAGAGGTGGAAGTAATGAGCAAGAAACCTAAAAGAAACCTCCTCAAGAAAGGGCGGTATCTGAAATATGAAAGAAGAAAGAAAAGAAGGGGTATTTATTGAAACAAAAGTAAAAGACAATCGTAGCATATATGTGTAGCAAAATGATTAGGCCGAAGAAAAAAACCCAAGAAAAAAAGATAAGTGAAGGATATGTTAGACAACAACGTAGAGCCCAAGAAAAGAAAACAGAAATTGAAGCCCAGCATCACCGAGCAAGGACTCGATAATACTTGACAGTGGGGACCTGACGATGTATCGATGGTCCGGTTCCGAACTTGATCCATCTGCAATAAGGTCAGTCTTTCTGATGTCGGAACAGTCCTTCGATGAGCGAACTTCGGGTGGAATCCAGTTAGTTTCGGAGGCATTAGTACCCTAGAAGGAACAACCTACTAGCCGGTGGATCGAAAAGCAAGCACCACAAACAAAGAAACATAACACCAAGAACACCTTTTACGGTCCCATTACATCGAATGTACCTATGAGGCTAGCATATTACCAGCAAAACAAGCCTAAGCCACGAACTGCCAGGTAAAAGTAAAAGGGTGCGCCGAAAAGTATTATAAATACCCTTCACCCACTTAACTTGGTAAGTAATGAATGTGAGCATTTACGACATACTCTCCCTCCCTCTCTCATATTCTCTTTCTCTCTAACCCGGTAATTATTCTTACGCCGGAGCTTGGTCACAAGTAGGTCCCCGTGGCGAGGCTAACGGTTTGCTAATCTTAGCAGGTTTCTACAAGGATACCTTGAAGTGTACAAAAACCAATACACTACTTCCAGTAGCATCAAAAATTTAACTCGAAGCTTGTAACACCTAGAGTTCGTATGACCTTATAACAATGACATCCTAATTTCATAATTCCTCGAACAACATCTCAATCCCATCTTGTATTCCATCATGACATAGAACATCGACTACTGATACACACCCATTGTATCCCATCATACGGTTGAAAGATCCTTCAAATCTATAAACATTCCATCCGCACAAGTATACGAATATTTGTTCGTACATGGTGCTATATTATTCGTCACATTGAAACCCTATTTATACAATTAAAACTCACACTACTCACCAAATCTATATCATCAAATATTATAAGCTTAAAATAAAATTGTATAATTATATTCCTATAAATTTTCATTCGTACCTTAAAAACAAGTTAAATATTGATATATATCAAACTAGATATATTTCATATATAAATCTAAGTTATAATTCTTTTAATGTAAAACTTTGATTTAGTGCAAATTTTAATGTATACATTGAAGGTAAAAGAACTTGTGCAAGAATATGTCACAAAGATTTTTAGGGCCTGTTTGGTTTATATATGGGTTTAGGATTTGGATTAGGATTTGGATTAAAGTTTGGTTTAGGATTTGGTTTAGAATTTAAATATAAATTAAAGAGAGAATAAATTGTTGTATATTATTTATTCATAACATAATAAAAAAATTATAAAAGGTCCTACTTGATATAAAACAAAACCAAATCTACGGTTGAAATAAATATATGCAAAACGTAAACTCACTTTTACGCGACTTCCTAGGAAAAGTTTGTATTCATGTCAGAAATTCCATGGGGTAAGCTGGGTTTTGTACAATCCAAATATGAGGGTTTAAATCACTGTTTCAAAACCTCTGTACTCTAACCAAACAACCATTTTTAACTTTCACTCCAATCCCGTTAACTCAACACCCCATAACAAACACCACCTTAGTTTGCACTATTATAGTGTATACATTGGAGATGTCCTAATCGTATAAGGAACCATTGATTAATATTAAAAAGCATTATGTTTAATCACACATTTCTTGTTCAAAAAAAAAAAAAAAATCACACATTTCATGTCAGTAAAGATAAATTTACCAAAACTTGTTGTTTGAATTATCAGTTCTATCTAACGAAGTTGTGGTTCTTCAAGCTTAAATTGCTTCAACAATCTTATATCTAAGAACCAACATTGTTGTTTGCACAACACGAAGAAGGTAAAAAGGGAAGGTTCGTGGTCTTTTTTGGTTGTTACATATCATTGTCACTTTTAGACGGTTTTACTTTTTTATGCCTTTAATTTATGCCGTCCTTTTCCAACTCCAAATCATGCCTCTTCCGTACTAATTCATTTTTATTGTTATTTCATTTTATTTAAAGTAGTCTTCTAATTTAAAATAACTTTGCTTATTAACTCAATGGATATATTGGCAATTTGGCATATTGCTACTAGATCACAACAGAGTAAAGTATAATATTCTATTTAGGTTTCAGTTGGGAAAGTATATATGTATACCAGTTAATACTCATCTACAAGTTTTTCTGTTTGTTTAGTTTTTATTGATGAAAAGATTTGATATCAAACCAATATAGTTGACTTCTTGTATTAGGTTGTTTCATTTGGCTTAATGTGTGTTTCAATGTACAAATCCAAAGTATCCATAAATAGTTAAGAAAATAAAACGTCTTGTAACGAGCACGAATAAACAATATCTTCACTTAAACGGCAAAATTTGTTAAGCTAACAAGATGCTAGAGGAATTACAAGCGCATATTATAGGATCATGGATCCATTTCATCCAACTAATTATGCGTAAACTGCTTCTATTTGTGATCCAAAAGTGAGAAAGGATTTTAATTTCTTCGAGTAGGGTTTTTGGAATTTCAAGCTCGAATCATAAGCTATCCTGCTAATGAAACATGATAACCTAAATTAATTTCGTTGACATATTTACAATTGTAGCATTTGATAAAACGAGAGATAGAAAACAGTCGGCTATATCAAGGGCTTTGTGGTCTAGTGGTAATCACATAGTCGGTTAAGCGTGCTCGTGTGAGAGTAGTACTGGCTTGGGTGACCGGCCGGGAAGTCCTCACACGAGGACCACAATTGCTCCGTTGATACTAGGCAATGAAGAGGAGAAGCTGTTGCAGCAGTTTCGAATCTGAGCCGCCCCCGGTTTTCATCCGGCCGTTACTTCAGCGAGGTAAAACTCGTGTGGAGGCGGTACGGTTTCCGGGTGGATGCCGTTAATCCCCACTACGCCAGCGTGGACCCGGTTCAGACAACATAGTCTGGGTACGTGGTGGATGAGGGCCTGCTGTTTGGCAGGTGTGACCTATCCAAAAATATTGAAAGTCACCGTTCAAAAAAAAAAACGAGAGATAGAAAACAGTCGGCTATGTGTAGGAAGAAAAGAACTACGGAATGTAGGACCCTTAAAGATGCAGATGCAGTTCTGCACCACGTGCACCAAGCCTCCAATCGTATCTCCCTTGGAGTCTGAGCATGGTCCCATACCATCTTCTCGTATATGCAAAGAACATGTGATTGATATAGTATGTTCATAAAAGTTGTTAAAAATAAGATATATGTTCATAGAATATTGCATGTCTGAACTTGTCTTTCTTACAAGTTAATGACATTTCTTATAAATTGATTGGCCTTAACTAATGTCACAATTTGGTTAGAAAAAGAGTAAATTCTCAAAATAGGCAAAAAATATTCCAATATTTTAAGACTTGGCCACAAACCACACCATTTTCTCATTTTTTCTACGCTCGACTGCTCGACCCCATAAATTTATCGACACATGTCATTCTATTATTTTTTTATTAATTTAAATTTGGCCCACAATAGTACCAACTGACGGCGCTCGACCGGGGACTGCTCGACCAACGGCGTACTTTTTTTTTTCCCTTGGAATAACTCGAAAAAAAATTATAAAAATTCGAAAAAACTTATAAAATTTTGAAAAAAATTTAAAAAAATTCGAAAAATTTTTAAAAATTCAAAAAATTTATAAAAATTCGAAAAAACTTATAAAATTTTGAAAAAAATTTAATAAAACTCGAAAAATTTTTAAAAATTCAAAAAATATATAAAAATTCGAAAAAACTTATAAAATTTCAAAAAAATTTTAAAAATTCGAAAAAACTTATAAAAATTTCAAAAATTTTTAAAAATTCGAAAATATTTTAAAAATAATAAAAAACTTATAAAATTTCGAAAATTTTTTAAAAATTCGAAAATTTTATAAAAATTCAAAGTTTTTTAAAAATTCGAAAAAACTTATAAAAATTCGAGAACTTTATAAAAATTTGAAAAAAATTTTGAATTCCAAAATTTTATAAAAATTCGAAAAATTTGAATTTTTATATTTTTTGAATTTTTAAAAAAATTTTTATACTTTTTGAATTTTTATAAATTTTTTTGAATTTTTGTAAAATTTTTAAAATTTTTTATAAATTTTTTGAATTTTTATAAACTTTTCGAATTTTTAAAAATTTTTCGAAATTTTGTAGGTTTTTTGAATTTTTAAAATATTTTCGAATTTTTAAAATTTTTTGAAATTTTTTTAAGTTTTTTCGAATTTTTAAAATTTTTTTTGAATTTTTAAAAATTTTTCTAAATTTTATAAGTTTTTTCGAGTTTTAATAAATTTTTTGAATTTTTAAAAAATTTTGGAATTTTTATTGAAATTTTATAGGTTTTTTCGAATTTTTATAAATTTTTTGAATTTTTAAAAAATTTTCGAATTTTTAAAAAATTTTTGAATTTTTAAAAAATTTTATAATTTTTTTTAAATTTGTTTCGAAATTTTATAAGTTTTTTCGAATTTTTTTAAATATTTCGAATTTTTTAAAATTTTTTTCAAATTTTTATAAATTTTTTCGAATTTTTATAAATTTTTTGAATTTTTTAAAATTTTTTCGAATTTTTATAAGTTTTTTCGAATTTTTTTAAATTTTTTTGGAATTTTTATAAATTTTTTCGAATTTTTATAAATTTTTTTCGAATTAGTCAAATGGGAAAAGAAAAAAAAGTATGTCGTCTGTCGAGCAGCCCCGGTCGAGCGCCGTCAGTTGGTACTATTGTGGGCTAAATTTATATTAATAAAAAAATAATGGAATGACACGTGTCGATAAATTTATGGGTCAAGCAGTCGAGCGTGGACAAAATAGAAAAAGAGTGATTTTTTGCCAAGTCTTGAAATATTGGACTATTGTTGGCCTATTTTGGGAATTTACTCTTAGAAAAATGAGTTAGCAAAGATATAGTATACCCAATAAGAATTTATTAGGATATGCATTTTACTTATAGCCATGTAAATATTTCCGACAAGGTTGTCAGGATCGTGATCGTGCTCGTAGGATCGTACGATCCTACGATCCTACACACACAAAACGAGCAGGATCGTTACGGGATCGTAATTCAGGTAGGATCGTTACAGGATCGTGGGATCGCTCGTAGGATCGTGAACGATCCGATCCTGTTGGTAACCCTTTTTCAGGTAGGATCGTTACAGGATCGTGGGATCGCTCGTAGGATCGTGAACGATCCGATCCTTTTATTTTGACTTTTTTTTAGAGGAAGGTTTTTAAAAATGGTTTGTATACATATGTAAAGGAAAAGCCGAAAACGATCCTAGGTAGGATCCGATCCTACGATCATACGATCCCGATCTTGCAAAACAAAAAACGATCCTAGGTAGGATCCCGATCCTGACAACCTTGATTTCCGAAGTGAAAAGTTCAACTTAGCATAAATTATCAGAAGAAAATCGTGATATTCGTTATACTTAAAAAACGAAGTAAAATGAATCAATGAAAGTTTCAATGCGATGTTCTCAAAAGAGTAAAAGGGCTACATGAACATGACCAATTAAGTATGTACTGTAAACGCTACATCCTTTTAAAGCAAGATTGATACTT
This sequence comes from Artemisia tridentata subsp. tridentata, assembly GCA_021014915.2. Lineage (NCBI taxonomy): Eukaryota > Viridiplantae > Streptophyta > Magnoliopsida > Asterales > Asteraceae > Artemisia > Artemisia tridentata. The sequence goes on from CP139506.1 coordinate 151,218,278, forward strand.
ATTAAATGTATCACATGAATCGAAAACCACTGAGAATATATATACGCGCATGTAAAATTTTTTAAATTAACTATTACTCCTTCCGTTTTAAAATAAGTGTTCAGTTTGATTTTTATGAGTCAAACTGGTTCAACTTTGATTTTTTTTTTCTTTTTTTTTGGATTATATAATATTTGATGAAAATTATAACAATAAAAAATACACTTAAAACCCAATCTATTCATATATTTTGCATCAAGTACTATATAACACCCGCAAAAATAGATGAGGTCAAAGTTGAACCAGTTTGACTTTGAAAAATCAAACTGAATACTTATTTTGAGACGGAGGTAGTACCATATAAAGTTGAAGATATACTCTATAAACGAAGTATATTTAAGATCCATTTTTCAAGTAGGCACAAATTGTTGGTATTTTAGTGTAAAATAGATTGAGTTTAATATGTAAATAAGGGTCGACACTTATTTGGATATTAACTGGACTAACGGGGGTTCCAAGGGGGCGTAGCCCCCTTGGTGGGGGTTCGAGGGCAACGCCCCTGAGAGAAGCAGGGTCCAAGGGGCGGCAGCCCCTAGCAGGGTCCAAGGGTTAGAATTTGTTTTTTCACCAAATAAAACATATTAAGTTGATGCTCGTTTCTGCTAATAATGCTTGGTTTCTGCTGTTATGGTTCCTGCTGAAAGCAGATGGTTCCTGCTGAAAGCAGATGGTTCCTGCTGAAAGCAGATGGTTCCTGCTGATAGTTGGATCGTTTCTGCTGATAGTGTACGGTTCCTGCTGATAGTGTACGGTTCCTGCCGATAGTGCAGTTCCTGCTGCTAGTGTTTTACAGTTATTAGGCTTTAATAACTGCCCCTATAAACCGTCTTATATATTCTCTATTTCGTGTAGAGAAAAGACAAGGCTGATCAACCATATTTGATCATGTTTTTACAGCAAACATACAATCATTCACAAACTTGAATCAATTAGATTTTATCCAGTCGTTAATTGGTATACACTCCAATTTAATCGATCTGAAAGCGTACTATTCGTGACTTCTAATTGCTATCAGGATACCAATCTCACCCCAATTACCACACATAAACAACACAAATTATATAAGATCCATTTTTAAGTGGTGGTATGTTAGCACGGCACACACACGTCGTGTGTCAGGCAGCTGGCTCAGCCAGCCAGTCAGTAATTCTCATTTCTCAGGCATCTCTTTTTAAAACATATTCGAAATTTTAAATCATAAATTGTGGCAACATGTTAAACGAATATGTATCTAACTTTTTTAAAAAATATGTCTAAAGAATTGCCAGTAATATTAGTAACTTAAAACTCAGGAAGTAGCATTAGTGATCAAATCGACACTAGTTAATTTTTTTACGGCTATATGTAATATCTCAGTTACCTACAAAATTTGCAAGAAAACTAAAACATTAAAATCGCTATCTTAAAACAAAGTGTAAAGCACATGTTTTCGTTTAGAAAATCATACGAAAACATTGATAAGGCATAAAAATTTCTTGCAATAATGTTATGGCGTAAACATATTTCCGTTAATGCATCTAAATGGTAGGAAACATCTATCATAACATGGGTTTAGACCATTCACGTATCATCGTAAACCTTTTTGAAAGTTTCTAGTCGTGTTATCGACTTTCTTAAACCACATCATTCAAATGGATTGAACAATGAGAATGCAATATCACAGACATATTCATTTCACACAAGCATGAAATGATTGCTTACTGTGATTTAAAAGTTCTTAAAACTCTCTTTTTGTAAAACTTTTCATAACGCACGACAACTGATGTCCTTAGTTCACTGTTGAAGTAATTTCTTGCAATCACTTCTCTTGAACGGGCACTTTATCACTTCTTTAAACGGTTTGCTCAAGTCATCGTCCACCATTTTCCCCTTGTCGTATGGTGACCCTTCGATGTCCTCTTCCTCGTGCTCGTCACCGAGCCTCAGCATTCTGGGGCTTATCAAGCTGCGATTGCTTGGTTGCTTGAACAGCTCCTTCAGGGCCGAAAGATGACTCTCAATTGTGGCTCGGATATCCGGAGGGTCTTGGTCTCCTCCTCCGAATCCCCCATCTCCTCCCACATTCCGGACAGGGGTAACAATAGGTGTAGGACCTGTCATTCCGAACCTCAGGTAGATCGAGCGGCAGGTCCCACGGATGGCGCCAATTTGTTGAAGTAATTTCTTGCAATCACTTCGGACAAATAAAGGAGGCCTTTCGGTTGAACTAGGTGAGGGTTCTTCCGAGAGGCTTGTGTGTCGATCCCTCCGGCTACCAAGGGTCCTTCGGGTATCTGCACACAACAATACGCGTTAGGCTTGCCCTGGGTGTTATCCCAGGACCCACCTCCGGCGTGAGAGTAAGTATTTGATATTCCGAAAGGCTATAAACAGTAATATGGATTAAATGCTAATGATTTAGTTGGTTGAGAGTAGTAAATGAGCTGGGTATTTATAGTGCCCAGCCTCGATACCTGAACTGGCGGCACCGGGTTTTCAGGGAACATGTCGCTGACACAATCCCGTAAATCCCGGGGCGGCTGCGGCGGCGTCTGCAGCTGCCATCTGTCCAAAAGGTGGTGCCACCTGTCCTATGACTTACAGTTGTGCTGGCCGGACGAGCTGGTGCCTTCCGGTTCCTATCGGATGATTTTATGCCGTCCGGATGGCCGGACAAGTCAGGCCGTCCGGACAAATACGCCAACATGTCCTCCCCCCCCCAGTATCACAGTATCGGTTTTACCGATGTAGTGATACTTTGAAAATTCTGGCATTACCCATGACATATAACTAACACGATGTGACTTTGATGTATAGAAATTATCATTGCAATACCTCTAAATCCTTTACGATTTACAACATACACGCCTTGCAACTTACATTGACTTAATGACCATCGTCCAGACACGTACGTCCCATTCTTACCATTTCCGAGGGGTTTAGGTTGTCAACAATTATTATTGCTTTTTCAAAGAATAACTGTCATGTTTGCCTGGTGAGTCAATGTACTTTTTTTTTTGGTCTATCCGGGGGGTTTCATGTTAGGAATATAAATATTCAGATGAAGGCTCGGTCACCCCGAGCATCTAATTAGCATTTCCATAGCTCGTAGGCTTATCTATATTATCTTAGTATTATTAGTATTAGTATTAGTTGTATCTATATTTGTGGAGTGGGTCGGGGCTTTCCCCACTGTCAGCTCGCTCCACAGTCCGCTAGGGACATATTATGTAATAGTATAAATACTCCCTTCCCACCCATGGGAAGGGTTGGACCTTTTCAATCTAATACATTACAAGTTTCTTTCTCACTCTAAAAGGCTCCCACTTTCTCACTCTAAAACTCTCCTATTCGATCCAAACAAGCCTCACACAAGTGATTCTTGCATTGTGAATACCCTACAATTGGTATCAAGAGCCATGGTTAGGTCCATGAGAGTTGGTATTCACGGATTTGTGTAGTTTGTGAGGTTTTTATACTTGGGTCGATTTGTAGTTTTCAAGTTCTTTTTGGTTTGGTTTGATTAGTAGCATAAAGTTCAATTTGTGCTTTGTTCAGTGATTAGAGGTTGTTTTACCTTGTATTTGTGTAGCTTTAGAGGTTTTTTCTTGGTTTGATTTGTAGGTTTTAAGTTTTTGTTCGGTTTGATTAAGTAGCATGAATTTCATCTTTGTACTTTGCTTAGTGATTAGAAGTTGGTTTTCTTTGTACTTTCTAGCTTAAGAATAGTTTTAGAGTGGTATTTAGTGGTTGGATTCACAGATCTAAGAACGGTGTGGTGATTTTGGGAAAATTCGTGGGTAGTAGTTGAGTTGTTCTTGGCAGCGGTTTGTCTATTTTGGACGAATTATTGGACTCGGTTTGTGTCAATTCTTGGACACGGTTTGTCTTATTACTCGTTTAGGCAAAAGGACAAAAGGCAGTGAAAGTGACGTGCCTGGGAGTTTGTGTCTACTCGGTTTGTCCCTGCTGCGCGTACTCGGTTTGTCCCTGCTGTGCATACTCGGTTTGTCTCTGAAGAATTTACTCGGTTTGTGTAAATTTACTCGGTTTGTGTCTACTCGGTTTGTCCCAGCTGCGTGTACTCGGTTTGTGTAGACTCGGTTTGTCTCAGAGAAATTTACTCGGTTTGTACCTACTCGGTTTGTCCCAACTGCGTGTACTCGGTTTGTGTAGACTCGGTTTGTCCCTGAAGAATTTACTCGGTTTGTCTCTACTCGATTTGACCCAGCAACGTTTACTCGGTTTGTCTCTGAGAAATATACTCGGTTTGTGTCTTGGTGATTTTAGAAATTCCCGCGAAAGATTCAATTTCTCGGTTAAATCACCAGATCTGTAAAATCCCGCATTCACTATGACAACTAACTCAGACTCCCTTATTTCGGAGGTTCTCAAACTGTATGATGTTATCAAGGATCATGGGAACTATAATTTCACATCTATAACAGAAACAAATGATACTGATTCTGCTGGAACTGATGAGTCACATTCGCAGTCACACATGGATGAATGCCTTCAGGTTATGCAGTTGGCTAATGATATGAACAGTCAAGTAGCATGCTTCAGTTCACTTTTATCACACATTAAGGTTTTGTTTGGTAAATCTGAATACGTGATGGGGTACAAACGGGCTTTCGCTTCACTCTTTGGTCAGGAAATTGGTGATTTCACAGTCATAATGACATTATATCTGGATCAACTAGAACAAGAGCTGGTCAAGGAAGAATATTCTGAAGATAAATCCAGAGCGGCTCTCAATGTGATCAACAATCAACTCCAAGTGTTCATCAACTCTCAATACACTATGGATTATCACTATGACTGCCAAGTGACTAAAGAGTGCTTTGCTAAATATACTGGGTCAGAAGTTGAAATGTACAAGACGACACTGCTACTGCTGATGAGGGATGTCCAGGGGTTCATTGAGGAAAAAGGTGCACTGGGTAGGAATGGAACTGAATCAGACAAGACGGATGATGGTGTCAACACAGGAAGTGACTTCACAAGATGTGAGAAGGAATCCTACGAACCTGAAAAACACCAAGCACAGACCACTGTGGTACATCTGTCTCATCTAGATAATACTGTTTCTAATGAAAGTGTGCATGACAATTCGTCGAATTCCTTGCCTACGGCTGAGTCTTTCAAATCACCTGATATGATTGAAAAAAGGGTTTACAATGAACTTTTAAAAGGATTTTCAAAACTTGAAAAACATTGTGTTGATCTTGAAATTTCAATGCAACAATTAAAAGAAAAGTTCCAAATTAACCTTCCATCAAAAAATCCGGAATTACCTGACTTTCGGGAATTTTTCATGATAAATGAGTTGAAAGATCAGCTGGTGGCCAAGAACGCGACAATTAAAATGTTAAGGACCAAACTAAGTGAATTGCAAGAAAAGGTCAATGATGATAAAACCTCACATGATGCAAACACTGTTGAGTTACAGGCTGAAAATGATCACCTTCAAGCACTAAACCTTAGGAAATGTTTCTCATTAGCTTCTCGTAGGAATGATGTAAAGAAGTCGGCCAAGAACAGGGTGAATCCTAAGTCTGTCAAATCACCAGTCTTGGGAACACCTTCTCCAAGGTGTGCTCCCCAAGTTGGTGAGACTAAGAGTTTGCCTAAATCAGTCACTTCACGACCTAGACATAAGGGAACATTAGCTAAGAGTCACTTTCAGGATAAGTCTCATATGACAACAACAAAGGAAGATAATGATCATGTCACTGCATCCATTACGTCTACAAATAATCACCATAGGCCTGTAAAATTAATGAAGCACCCTAGGAAGCCTAATAGATCTAGTGCTGAAAAACAAGAAACTTTCTCTTGTAAAAACACTAAGGTGCCTCAGAAACAGAGCATATTTAGAACGTGCCTAAGATGGTTGCCAACTGGTAGATTATTTAAGAAAGTTGGTTGTCAGTGGGTACCTACTGACACGAAAAATGTCTCTATGAATGTTTGCAAGAAATCACAGAGACAGGACCCCATTGTCACTAACCAATACATATGCAAACAAAATACTTATGATAGTGCAGGGAGACGGTTTCCGCGTGCAGCTACTCTCACAGAATGCATCATGATGAAACTCAAGGTGTGGCTACCAAAGGGGAGATCAACTCCCAAAGAGGAGGTTAAGAAGACACACCTGTGATGTAAGGTGACAATGACTTTTGAACAACTCAGTTCAAAACTCGTACTGTTCTGATGAAAAGATTCTCATGTATCCTTTTTTCTTGTTGTGTATAGTTTCTCTTTGTTTATAGGTGCATGTGTATTGTGTATATAGTCGTTTGAATAAGGAGAGGCATGTCTTCTGGATATCGATAACATTTACGATCCTAGAAATGTCATTCAATAATGACACGGGGTTTTAAATGAAGCTCGAACAGAAGTTGTTCCTTATAAGTAAATCATGTCTCTAAGGTTTGCTATTACTTTAGATAGCAACCCGTGTTCCCTGGTGAAGGCAGAGTGTCACCATAATGACAACTCTTCTTCAAGGTGATGTTCACCTGAACATGGATTACTTCATATTCATGTTCATTCATATTTCTCACCAAGTGATAAATTGCTGCTCAATCAATCAATGTCTAAATTTCTATACAGAAGGTTAGTCATTGATTGAGGGGGAGAGCTACAGCAATTTAAACTTGCCTATGAGCTCTCACAGTGCAATATCTGAATCTACTGCATCCATCTGGGCTATCACCAAGTATTTAGGAATTTTGTGAGTTGTGTGAGTTGTGTTTGAAAGATGTGGATGCTTTTGAGTGTAAGAATCTTCCAGTGACAGGATAGTCTGAGGCCAAATGAATCAAGAAAGTAAATAGAGAGAGTTAAGAGTTGGTACTTTAACTTGTTACCTAGGTGGTTTGTCAAGTCTACAAAGACAGGGACCAGAAGTGTCGTTAGGATAAAGTTGAATGTTAGGTGTAGATATTTAAGGTTCAAAAGTCATACGGTTTGTCCTAAAAACACTAAAATTCATACGGTTTGTCAAATCAACTAAGACAGGGACCAGAAGTGTCATTCGGATAAAGGTGAATGTTAGGTTAAGATATTTAAGGATCAAAACTCACTCGGTTTGTTCTTAATCACTCTCTCTCCTCCCTACCAAACCGAACCCACCTGCTTATCTATCTAAACCCACGATCTATAGCTATATCCATTAATCGAACTTCATCCTAGGTAATTAACGATTCTCTCTACTATCAGTTGACTAAGTCTCGCATCAGTCATAGATTCTTATCATTTCAATTGGTTTTTCTAGGTTGATTCATAAGACGCGTCAATCGATCATAGGTTTGTCTACTGTTACTTGCTTTTGATTGATGGGATTTTTGTCTATGTGTGTAATTACTGATATCATATGCTTTTATTGATTCATTTCTTAAGATATGATTAGGATTGTAGTGATTTATCGAAAGAAGTTTGACTTCAAAAAGTCAAAATTGTTCTTGCGACTAGGTGTAGTTCGTATAATTTTCGATTGGTATGTCTCTAGGGCTGAGCGCATTAAGTTTTGCTAACAAAGTGAGGAATCAGTTCTGCTAAGTAATTAGCTATTGTTTGGTTGGATACGATATGTCGATAGATTCGTGATTCGGTTTAAGATAGGTTTGATAGCCTTAAGGTCTCGGATTGTTCCCTGTTTGTGCATACCGTGAGTAATCTATTTTGTGGAATCATGGTAAACGATGTGGGTTGTATGTTTTTGGTTGAATATTTGCAATGCGTTGTGTGTTAACTCTGTGTGATGTTATTGATATGTTTGAGAAGTAACTAGGCATTTCAAGTGTTGTTAATGCTATGTCTAATCTGTAATTATGGCGTTCAAATATTATCAAGAGTGTATGTTTAGATGGTATAATATTCGATGCGGTTTGTCTATTTGGTTATGTGGCTGCCTGTATGTGTATCCATGGACTCGGTTTGTCCTTTTGCTCACTAACGCGGTTTGTCTGATTGCTCACGGACTCGGTTTGTCCATGTGCTCACGGACTCGGTTTGTCCATGTGCTCACGGACTCGGTTTGTCTATGTGCTCATGGACTCGATTTGTCTAAACACTCACAAACTCGGTTTGTATAATTGCTCATGAAGTCGGTTTGTCTAAATGCTCATGAACTCGATTTGTATAATTGCTCATGAAGTCGGTTTGTCTAAATCCTCATGAACTCGGTTTGTCTGAATGATCTAGAATGCTGTTTGTTTATGTGATCATGGATGTTGTTTGTATACTTTGTCATGTGTAGTCATTAATGCGGTTTGTCCACATATTCACGATCTCATCTTGTCTATGTGCTTATAAACTCAATTTGTCTATATGCTCACATGTATACATTTAAGCTGTGCAGTTGCTTTTTTAGTATGTGCTTGATGTATGATGCATATTTGAGTGCTACTTGATTCACTGTAGTTTCTTGCAATGTTCACATAGGCTATGTGCTAACCTTGAGGATTAACTCCCGTCTAACTAGTCTGGGCATACTGTCTTTTGTGAATGTGTGTCTGTAGATACAATGACTGATACTGAGATCACCACCTCTTCCGAGCCAAACCCCGAGGACTCAATACCTGTTCGCACAGATGAACAAATCCTTCCAAAGAACAATTGGATCCCTATTGGAAGGAGCAACTGTTATATAGATGTGGCAAGACCTCAACCCAATCCTATTTACAAGATATCTGTTGATATCTTGAAGGAAACTACTTTCTTCAGGGCATTCACAGCATGTGCAACCGTTCCCTCTGTTTACATACAGCAGTTCTGGAATACGATTCAACTCAACACAGACACCGGAAATTATCATTGTCAGTTAGATGAACAATGGTATGACCTTACCAAAGACACCATCAGAGGGGCTCTTCAGATCTCACCCGTTATCATTGATAAACCCTTCACTCAACCTCCTACATCCGAGGCTCTCGTCCACTTCATTAATGATCTGGGTTATCCATCAACCGTCCTCAAGGTGTCAACAATTGTCACCAGTGAAATGTATCAACCATGGAGAACACTCGTCACCATCCTCAACCTATGTCTTACTGGGAAGACTTCGGCTTATGAAAAACCTAGGGCTCCCGTGCTTCAAATTCTATGGGGAATTGTTAAACGTTCCAACATAGATTTCGCTGAAAGGATCTGGGAAGAATTCATTCACTCCATTCACACTTTCCTAGAAGACAAAGTTAAACTGGAGTCTAATCTGGCCAGCAGGAAGAAAGTTAGAAAGATATTAATTCCTAGCATCAGATTCACAAAAATGATAATCCACCACCTCTACTCTCTTCACAAGTTCCATCCCAGAACTAATTCTCCTCTCCATTTGTCCTCTGAAGAATTTGTTCTGGGAAATCTCAAGTGGGCTGCTAAAGGGGCTGATCAAGAAGTATTTGGAAGACTTATTCCTGAGCTCCTTATCTCAGATAATATTCGTCAAGCCTCCTATTATAAGGAGTATCTGAGCAAAATAGAGCAATATCAGAAGTCCCTCTCTGATAAGGTAAGAAGTGAACCAGAAACCCAGAAATCCATCAAACAAACCCAATCTAAGTCAAAATCAAAGAAAAGAAAGGATGCACCCACAGAAGTTGAGGGATCTAAGAAAAATAAGAAGATCAAAAGGAAGGCATCAAGCAAGAAGGTGAAATCCAAGAGAATCAAGACGAAAGGTCGAGATGATGATGAAGAGATGGTGGGACCTGAACTAGGTCTAAGGGATGAAGAAGATCCGATTCTACAACAAGCCTTGGAGCTGAGTGCTAAAGAACATGCTGAATCAACAAGGAGTGCTACGAAAGGAGTTGTCCTTAGAGAACCTGTTGTTGAAAGCAGTAAGCCATTACCTGAAGTAGAGGGCAAAGGTAAAGGAGTAGCTACAGCAGTCCAAGCTGCTAAGACTCTTCTTAGCATATCATCTCCGGCATCCAAGACAACAACACGATTTGTGCTCAGGAAACGTGAGCAGGGATCATCTAGAGCACTTGACCTTTCTGAAGGACATCAAGAAGAATCACCAAGCTTGGAAGCTGCTCAAGATTCCAGTGATACAGAAAGCGATGAACAGTTGTACAAGGAAAAGAAGGTGGAGATGAAGATCACACATACAGAAGTAAAGGACCCACAGGATCAAAGTGAGAGTCAAGAAGAGGAAGTTCATAAGGAAGCTGAGTCTGGTAACATTATCAAAGAAAAGAAGGAGGAGGTGAAGGTCACACATACTGAAATTAAGGATCCACAAGATCAAGGTGAGAGTCAAGATGAGAAAGTTCAGAAAGAAGCTGCGTCTGATAACATCATTATGGAAACTCATGATCAGATAACAACAACCACTACAGAACCTCCACAAGAAATACAACATGAAGAATTCGTGGCTTCTACATACCCGGGGGTTCATGAGACTCTGAAAATGAAGGAGGATGAGCAATCTCACATGAATGAACCAACAGGGTCTACTGGCACTCTATCGTCTCTGAAGAACCTTGACACCGACTTCAACTATGGTGATCAATTCATTCTGGATAAAGCCAACGACAACACCACAGAGACTGACATACCACATGATGATAAGGAAGTGGAGTCAATGGTGTCTGTACCAATTAAACAAGACATGTCTGGTATTAGACCTTTGACAATTCCTGTGTCCACAATAGCAACTATCATAGTAGATCCCTCACCAGAAGCAACACCAGCGACACCCATCCCACCAGAAGTACCATCTAATTTAGCATCAAAACTAACTGCTGCTACAAAGCTCATTGATGACATGTCACTAAAGATGAAGAATTATGAGCAGAGACTACTTGAGGTGGAAAAGCTTAATATAGATCAAAAGGTGGCTCAAGCTGTGAATGATCAGGTAGAGGAAGCAGTCAGATGGGCAATGGAAGCTCCTATGAAGACACGATTCAGAGATCTTCCTACTACTGATATGAAGTCAATCCTATATGACCGAATGTTTGAATGTGGTCAGTATCAAGGCCACGAAGATCATCAACGGCTTTATGAAGCCTTGGAACAATCAATGAGTCGTGATAATCAGGATTTCCTCATGGCTGAGCTTGAAGAACAACGGAAGAAGAGGAAAAGAAGACAAGTTAAACCCCGTACGCCCCCTGGCTCTCCACCACATCCTCCTCCACCTCCTCCACCTGCTGGTGGATCTGGAGCAGCAAAGATGTCAGGAGCTTCAGAATCCACCCAAGCTCAAGCTCATCATTGTCCAACTGAATCTTCTGGTGGTAAAGATCAAACCACTATCTCTTCTGGCCCAAGCACATCTAAGGGTGTTTCAAAGGCAGGATCGCTTGCATGGACCACAGTTGATGACAGATACAAGCCCTCGTTCTCGCCAGTTCCTGAAGATTTTGTCATGAATGAGGAATCGGTTGCAGATGATTTGTCTACTCAAACTGATGAAGAAGATGTCTCTGCAAACACCAATATCCCAACAGTTGATCCTAATCAAAAATGGTGGTTGGAATTCTTATGCACAGACACATCGGATGACTCTAACCCCACCAGTAAACGATTCACCAAGGAAGACAGGGAATCTTGGGTGAAACCTGTACCTGAAGAAGAACGAGAACCAGTTCCTGAAACAGATTGGTCTATTCCATCATCAGACACAAGTGTTCCTGAAAACAATTGGGCAGCTGCCATTGCATCACAACACAACCCACCTCCAGAGAACTCACTGCTGGCGAAAACAAAAGACATGGGGGCATTTATTAGTTGGTTCTGTAAGAAGAAAGGCATCACAAATCTCACTCCCCAAGATTTGGAAGGTCCTGCATATGAAATCGTCAAAGTGTTTCATCCTGATGTGATTCATCTTCAATATCAAATGGAAGAATGTCATAGACTATTTACTGATCAAGTTGATGACCAGATCCTTTCCTACGACATCAACCGACCTCTTCCCTTTGATGGTCCACCAGGTCAGAAGAACATTCAAGCAGATCTCTTCTTTAACAACGATCTGAATTATCTCCGGTTTGGGAATAATGGTGATCGTCAGGCATTATCCATTTCCAAGATGAAGGCGGCCTACTACCCTGACGTTGGGCTAGAACAAATGGTGCCTGATCAAGTATGGTCAGATGAAGAATACAAGTTTGAAATTACTGCATCTTATGGGATCACACATTGGTGGTTCCACAAGAAACGATTTTACATTGAAAGGCACGCAGGAGAGGGAAGTCGTCGGGGTATACGCTCACATCTAAGAATCTTAAGTGTCATCAAAATTGATATTCACCCAATGTATGGGTATGAGTATCTTAAAAGGATAGTGCTTCGTCGTGTTGATCAGAAGGAGTATATCATTTCTGAAAGCGACTTCAAATATCTATCTCCGAGTGACTTCGAGGATCTCTTCCTTCTGAATCTTCAAGGGCACCTGAATCATCTTCCACCTCGTGACAAGAAGGCGCTTGCTGCTGCTGTGAACTTATGGATCCGGGGTCTTGTTATCAGGCAAAGGGTGAGTGATTTTCAACTAGGGATAGAGAGCTATCAGACCAAACTCAATCTCACTAAGCCATATTGGGAACGTGAGGGTCTCGAGTACATTCACGACTTTAAAGTAATCAAATCTCCAAGAGCTGTCAAGTTCACTGACCCGCATGGGACTCCTATGATGATGCAATTCAGTGAGATTCATAAATTCAGCGATGGTACCCTGAGGATGATCGATGAAGCACTGGATTTCAGGATTAAAGACTTCAAGCTAAATCCTCACAACCCACAATTGAAGACTCAGTTCTGGACTGATCTGGATGTACAAAGGAGCAAAGAGTTTATGAAAGCCATAGAGCGTAGACTGAAAACAAGAAGGATCTTTCGCAACCTGGAAAGCTTCGTTGGGGGTAGAGTTCGTGAAGGAGATTACAGACTGATGGAAAGAACGACATGAGCTGATTCGCTCATAAGTGGTCTTTGTAGTGATCTTATTCTTTTGTTGGGCACTTGTAATTTTACAATGTAATTTCCTCGAATCTTGTAATACTCTATGTGTGATCTGTGTATAATAAGCAGTGAATCTCCCTCTTTAATTAAGGGGGAGCTTAGTATGTTCCATCATCAAAATATATTTAATCGGACACATTTTCTCCCACATTTTCTAACTTATTTAAATCAATTGGGATCACAAATCTCAAAAGGTTTGAAATTTTTGATCGGGGGAGAGAATGTGATTTAAATATGAAATCTGATGAAAATGTGATGTTTTGGATTTAAGTGTAAGCTCTCCCATATGTGCTAAACTCTTTTGTATACCAAGGCACATATTGAGGGGGAGCAAAATGTTTTGGACATAAAAGTAAACTCTCCCATGTGTGCTAAACTACTTTATATATCGATGCACACATTGAGGGGGAGCAAATGTTTTGTGGAAACAAAAAGGATTTGGCATCTCATGTGACCGTGACTCAGTATTAACCAATGAATTGACGAAACTTGAACTGTCATCAATCGAAAGGATTCGTCTTGGACGGGTAATAATTTCAAGCTGGTCTAACCAGTGATGTAAGCGTGTCTCGAAAAAGATGAATCTGAGTAGAGTGTACCATTTCGAGAAACTTTCTGTGGACTTGACCAGGCCAGGTAATAATTTCAAGCTAGTCTAACTAGTGATGTAAGCGTGTCTCGAATCGGTCATGCTCACTGAAAGTGGATCAATTCAAAAAGTGCGAGCTCTACCTAACATGTGCAAATTTATAAAACAATCAACCGAGCACATGTTGAGGGGGAGCATTTGAAAAATATAAAACTCTCAAGTGTTTGCAAAAATGTGTTTCAGAATCATGAACACTTTGAGAGATTTTTCAAAGATTTGGTTTATGGCAATCGTGGAAGTACACCAAAGACCGACCATTTTAATTAATGCATGGAGTTATAAGGATGGTTAGGTTAGGTTCAAGTTCCCATGATCCCGCCAGAGCCGGAGGGATCTACCCAGGGATAATCCACTAGTTAGTGTAGAAGTCCTTAGGTATGTTTAAAAAGGAGAAAAGTGGATAAGGGAAAAGTGCCGACTGAGATGGAGCTAGTACTGGAACAAACCCAACAAGGTGCTAGTTATGAAGTCTCGGTATGCACTGAAGGGGTTGAAGAATGAAAAAGAATTGTAAAGATAAAGGGTGAAAAGAAATAGCCCTCCTTACAACTTAGGCAGAAACCGGGTCAATACATATGCTATCAGAATCACTTAGTTGATTGCTGGCATTGAAGACAAAGTATCATGGACCCAGTGATACGCTGCACAACCCTCCCTAGCCACTCAAGGTCCCTCAAAGGATTCTTGTTTCAATTGTCACGGAGTTCAATACATTCCTATCGTCTCTCTCACTCCGAGTTAGATGATATTGAAAAGGTGGCAGTCCTCTCCAGCCTCCGCTCACCAAATCAAAACGCACTACAGAGTCTAGAGCCACGAGATGCATAATAAGATCTCATAGGGACACGAATTATCTCTACACTGGTTGTTCAACATTAAGGACACCAGTTGTAATCTCATGAGTCCTACGCAGATCTTAGCAATCTGCCAGAACATTTATGAGAGAATTTACTTATGTAATTCTCAATGATTGAATGGAAATTCCTGCCAGGGTCAACATCAAGCAGCCTTGAAAGCAGGTCACTTCGGTAATTCCTCGTGGATTACGCTTAGTGGTCGCGGCGGTTTCAACCGGTCTACAGTCGTGGAGTGATCTCCAGCGACTCACCTAATCGTTGATTTACTACGGTAAAATCTTAAAAAGCCCTCTGTGGGTTTTCGATTAGGAACGGTCTTGGTAAGGATTAGAGAGAGTTTTCACACTATGCTGTTAACAATCTCAAAATCCAAACCCGTAAGTACCGGTCGATTGGTTGCTAACTGTCGTATGCAGGAACTTCTGGCGATTGTAGCTGTGGAATGCTGTAGCTGGTTGCTGTTGTAGCTGGTTGCAGAAAAGATGCCAATCCATCATCACATGTTCACACTACATCATCATTGTTGTTCAACAAAGTCATAATCAACCAAAAGACCTTCAACACGGCTTCTGCTAACTCTGATGCTAAAAGATCATGACACCAAACAGTGTGAGCATGTCGGCTCGAAGAATATAACATCACAAGGAAACATACTGCTGAAAGATGACTTGGAAACAAATGTTGGATGATAAAATCGAAGAATATTCAAAGATCATCCAAAACGATCAAACGGTCATCAAAGGTTCACTGCTGAATGTACAAAAACACAAGACTTTGAAGAATCAAAGACTAAGAGCTATAAAGACAAGTTCAGAAGAAAGAATGCTAGAATTCGAATTATTTTTTCCGGGGTGACCTCCCTTAGGGGGAGATTGTTAGGAATATAAATATTCAGATGAAGGCTCGGTCACCCCGAGCATCTAATTAGCATTTCCATAGCTCGTAGGCTTATCTATATTATCTTAGTATTATTAGTATTAGTATTAGTTGTATCTATATTTGTGGAGTGGGTCGGGGCTTTCCCCACTGTCAGCTCGCTCCACAGTCCGCTAGGGACATATTATGTAATAGTATAAATACTCCCTTCCCACCCATGGGAAGGGTTGGACCTTTTCAATCTAATACATTACAAGTTTCTTTCTCACTCTAAAAGGCTCCCACTTTCTCACTCTAAAACTCTCCTATTCGATCCAAACAAGCCTCACACAAGTGATTCTTGCATTGTGAATACCCTACATTTCATCCTCCCCCCCGGTATCATAGTATTGGCTGTGCCGATGGTGTGATACTTTAAACGAATTACGGATTCATGTTTGACCCTTTCGATGGACCTAGCCCGTTAGGTTTGAGTATGTCTTGCGTTATTTTAAACTCGCCGAGAGTCATTTTACATATATATTATTATTGTTGAAAAGAATCGCAATCACAGAGTGCTGACACGTGTGCATGCGTCTAACGCGTGGGTGGAGGTGTTGCCACGTCAGCGCCTGACTGGGCGCGATATTTCACGTCTTCCTTTTTACCTATAAATAGCGTCATTTGTGTCACTTTTTATTACCGTAATTTTATACATTACTTCGAGACGCCTTCCGGTATTATTTTCCGAACAGTAATCGTGAATCAATCCCAGCGGCTCTCATACTAGCCCCTCATCTGCACAGGTACGTTCCGCATCACCCATATCTTGTATTTACTTTGCTGTTTGGCTGTGTCCCGCTTTCCCTCGGTTAAACCATGTCGGTTTCTCCCATTTCGATTCATGACGAGGATGCTCAAGGGGTTGAGGGATTTCTTCCAAAATTCGACATTCAAAAGTACACCTCTCGACTAGACGAAGAGGCTGTGTATAGGACAACTACGGACTACGGGATAACGTCAGATCTGCATCCGCGGCTACCTCCCAAAGGTATGACAATGGACGAATTACCGAACGATGTTATCGGTTTGTACTTGGAATATTTTATTGAGGTTGGCCTTCGTGTACCTTTCTCTACCTTCCTGCTGGGTGTTATCAAATATTATAAGGTTCATATTTCTCAATTGGTTCCGCTGGGCATGCATCGTGCGACGCTGTTCGAAGTGTATTGCCGAAGCTTACATATCAATCCTACTACTCCTTTGTTTCGGGCTTTCTACAAACTGAGTAAGCAAGGCCATTGGTTTTCTTTTGAGAAAAGGGTCGGTCGGGAGAAAAGGGTATGCTTTCGGGAAATTTTGACTAGTTTGAAGGGTTGGAAACGTGACTTCTTTCTGATAGATAGACGAGCCATCCCATTTGCTATGCCTTGGAGGCATCATGATTCGGATATATCGGATCCGTACCCGAAGGGAGAATTCAATGTTGCGGATGCTGACCGACTGGCTCAGAATGTGATAGATCTCATCCAGGTTCCTCGTGGTTTTCTCTACGCCGTTGCGCTTACATCTCATTGGGAACATCCCGGCTACCGAGCGGCCATAAGGGATGCCGAGGGAATGGGTATAGCCTTACATCCTTTGTTCCCGTTTCCCTTCTCTTTTATTTTCTTTTGTATTTCTCTGACTGGTATATTTACGTGTTTACTTTTTAACTGCTTGACGTTCTTATTTTCCGTAGCTATCATAATTTCTGAGTATTTGAAGAAGCCAAAAATCCGAAAGGGTGCGTCTGTGGTACAAGGGGATCAATATCCGGAGGGTCAGTCTCACGAGATGCATGTGACTACTCCCGCCACTTCTAATGCCGACATTCCGGAGAAGACGGCCGAACTGACAAGGGTCGAAGTACCAGATGATAAAGTATTGGAGGCCAAGAGGAAGAAACAGGAGCAAAACGTTGCTCGACAAATGTCTCGGTCCCAGCAACATGGGACTAGATTCCGCCTTCAGCGCAATGTGGAAGGAGGTGGTGAGATCCGGCCGATCAAGCGAAGTAGGCCGAACGAAGATGCTGATGTGGTGGAGCTAGATGCTTCGGCCGCAAGAAAACAGCCGGAGGCCAAGGAGGTATTGGCGTGGGCTTCACGTCTGAGGCCGCTGGTGCTGGTAAGCTCTTCGGAAATGTCAATCCCTTCATTTTGCCTTTGCATTTATTTTGATAATAATCGTCGCTTATTCTTACCTTCTTCTCCTTTCTCCTTTATATATATATATATATATATATATATATATATATATATATATATATATATATATATATATATATATATATATATATATATTCCGGTGCTGGCTCTG
Organism: Artemisia tridentata subsp. tridentata; assembly: GCA_021014915.2. Classification (NCBI taxonomy): domain Eukaryota; kingdom Viridiplantae; phylum Streptophyta; class Magnoliopsida; order Asterales; family Asteraceae; genus Artemisia; species Artemisia tridentata. The sequence goes on from CP139506.1 coordinate 151,236,005, forward strand.
GCCATGGGAAGGAGAAATTAATTGATGAGGATAACTCCTCAACTTTGCACGTTCCGAGGTGGAAAGTTCGCAAGGACGATCGTTTGGATGGTTGGAAAGTTTGTCGGGATTTGATGTTGAATCTGCCGACTCCGAAGGAGAATTCGTTCCTGGAGAGTTTGGGTGATGCCGAAGCTGTTCAACGGGCCTGGAAGCTATTGGGTATGGGGGTCGTAGCTCAATCGGACATGTTGCTCCGGTTCAAAAATCTTCTCCATGAGCATCATGAGCTGTATCGTCTCCACCAACAGTGTGGAAACCTCGGAAAAAATGGGGGAGAGCTCAAACAGCTGAGGACCGAGCATTCCACTTGTATGGTGAGGGAATCGGAGTTGATGGGTCAGGTTAAAGAGTTGAAGAAGTTAGTGGAGGACGAGAGGCTGGCCGCGGCGGAACGGATCAGTGCCTTGGTGGCTGATTTGGAAAAAGCCAAGACCAAGCTGAGCGAAGAGGTAAAAGACAATCTGATCCTCCACCAGGTAAAGAAGGATCTTATCGCCCGACTGGGCCGTACGGAGACGGATCGGTTTAGGGTTGTGAAGGATGTCATCCCGGAGGTGGTTCGTCGTCTCTTGAACAGTCATGAATATAAGGAGCATTTGGCGGGCCCTTTCAGTTTGTCTTCACAATCCGGCTTTTTGGAGGGTGTGTTTGTGGGTCGTAAGCCGGAGGAGGTGGCTAAAATTGTGGCCGAGACGGATGACCTGGATGTGGAGGCTGGTAAGAAGTTCGACCTGTTGTACGATGGGTTATTCACCGCAGAGTATCCCTACATCAAGAAGATTAGCGGTTCCTATCTTAAGTCTCTTGATGAAATCCTGAAGATCTTTCCTGACCCTGCTCCATCTACCTCCGCCGAGAACCAAACTGCCGGTGCTGCCGATGGATCAACTTCCGGGGCTCCCGAGACCGAAGTTGCTAACGTCCAGGGGTCTACTGATGGAGGGGATGAGTCGGCCCCTTGATTATTTCGGATTCCTTGTGAAGCTCTTTTAAACTTGTTACTTTGAAAAACATTTGGGGTTGTAAGGCCTTTGAGCCAAAAATAATTTATTTGATTCGGATGATTGTAATAATTTGTGACGAACAATCTGTATGGTTTCCTGTTAATTTTTATGTCTAGCCGTGTGGTTGCTTTACATATTTCGGCCTGTACCATGTTTCTTATTCACATTTTTATTTACTTCCGGAACAATTCACCTTCTCGGTCAACCGGGATGTTTAATGTTGCTTTGACCTTTCGAAGCTTTCATCTTAGCTTACGTGATGGTGTCTTTCCTTTCGTAAATTTGCCATTGTCAATGATTATCTGATCCTTCTTCCCCCTCTTTTTTTTACTTTTTTTATACCGCATGTGTAGAACAAAAATGTACTACCTCCGTCCCATAATAAGTGTCCAGTTTGGCTTTTTACGGTCTAACTTGTTCAACTTTGACCTTAAATACTTTTATGTGTGTTATATAATACTTGATGCAAAATATATGAATGAGCTGGATTTCAAATGTATTTTCATTGATATAATTTTCATCAAGTATTAAATAACACAAGTAAAAATATTTAAGGTTAAATTTGAACAAGAAAGACAAAAAAAAGTCAAACTGGACACTTATTATGGGAAGGAGGGAGTAACAACTTGGGCTCCAAAGATGAGATAGTTTCGGATTGCTTGGTCAACTTTAGCCTCCGTGGATCGTATATTATCCTTTCGTTCCTCTTGCATTTTCGACCCCCAAATGTGTGCCGAACACTTGTTTGTTATTACCGTCGCTGCCTGCGCAGCTCCGGAGGTACAAGCTGACGTTCGGCCTACACTCGGGTTATGAACGTACCACTTGCCTTTTATTACCTTCACTATTTTCATAGCTCCGGAGGTTCAAGCTTACGTTGGAGCTAGATTTTGATTACGAACGTATAATACTTGTTTTTTATTACCTTCATTATTTGCATAGTTCCGGAGGTACAAGCTTATGCGTTTTTGGGCGACACACGCCATTCGGCCTTTTTGCCGTGATTACATGGTAGACCCCTTTTTGGGCATACCATCTTTGAACATTGACCACACAAATCTCCGGAGGGCGCGGACCTCTCGGAGGGGCCACTTTCGGCTTATGTTCAGGGTATGATAAATGATTACTCGATCACCCCTTTCTGGGTGCCGTACAGCCTTTCCGCCAGGATTTATGGTAACCCTTTTTTGAGTATACCATATTTGAACATTGACCACACAAATCTCCGGAGGGGGCCAGCCTCTCGGAGGGATCACTTTCAACTTATGTTCAGAAATTTTTGGGCGACACACGCCGTTCGGCCTTTTTGCCGTAATCATATGGTAAACCCCTTTTTGGGTATACCATCTTTGAACATTGACCACACAGATCTCCGGAGGGCGCGAACCTCTCGGAGGGGCCACTTTCGGCTTATGTTCAGAATGTAACAAGTATGCAAGGATGTATTGTAGGAAAATTGCCTCCCTTCAACGGTGGGACAGCTGCATTTGTCATTTAAATAGTCAATATCAAGCCTTTTCGGGCATTACATAAGATATATAAACCAAACATTCATGGACACATTTTTAACAATCGGTTGTCCGTTATGCCTGTGGTGCTTTCCTTTCTGCCTTCGCGTGACTCGTGTGGTCCCGTTCGGCAAGCTTCCATTTCTTCAGTGGGCTCATGCTTTTCTTGGCTTGCATCCCTGTTGGTTTCGTTCCACCGGCATATGAGATTACCTGCCTTTAGTTATGAAGGTATTTTTGTTCCTTCTGTTCGTTTATAATGAAAACAAACATACCTTCCATCGTTCTTCCCAATGACGAATTCCTTCCCTTGTTTTTGTGATGAGTTCCATCGTTCCTCTTCCAGATGACGGGTTCTCCTTCCGGTATACCCACTTGTTATTTCAGCGTTCCAGGCTTCTCCCTTTATCTCCTTTTCCTTCACCTGTTCCTCCCTTGATCCATGGTGCCCTTGAATTTTTGGCCGCACGACCAGCGTTGCTATACCGCCTGGAGTAGGGAACTTGACCATCGAGTGGATAGTCGAGGGGACGGCCTGTAACTTCCTTAACCCGGTACATCCCAATATGACATTATAGGAAGAGGGCGAGTCAATCACAATGAATTCCATCCAAACTTTCCGAGATCGGCCCTGACTTCCGAAGCAGATTTCCAAGTCTACCACTCCTCGTGGCTTAACGGGTTTCCCCGTGAATCCTACCAGAGTTGTGTCGACCTCTTTCAGCCGGGCTCTGACCGAAAGGTCTAATCGTTCAAATTGGTGTTCATACATCACTTCCATCGAAGCACCAGGGTCTACATAGACCCCTTGTACTATCATCCCTTCCACTTCGGCTTCAATCACTAGAGGCTCATCCGACATCTCACCCGAAAGGATGGACGGGAAACTTATTGGAACGTTCATCCACTCTTCTGCGTCTGTCCTTTCTCCTCCTCGAGAGGCTACTGAGCTTCGGATCATGTTAATGATTTTTCCCTTGTTCCCCTGGTGGTTACCCCCTTGGGTGGCTTTTCCTCTGTGCCTGAGGTCTTTCAACAAATGATCCAACTTCCCTGTATTTAATGCGGCTCTTATCTCCTCTTTGAGTTGCCAACAATCATTGGTGAGATGCCCCTTCTCACCATGATAGTCGCAGTACCGGTCCTCGAAATCCTTTTGTGGTTTCCCCTTCGTGGGAGGAGGCTGTGGTAACTTCAGTTGGTGCTCGGTTGCCAATATCTCTTTCGGTGTCTTTGTCAGGGCGTTCAGATCTATCGGTCTTGTCTCATTTCGGCGGATATCCGTGCGGCGAGGATCGATCCGGCCAGTGCTGTCATACTTCGGGGGAACATAAGGAGCATAGTAATCATTCCTGCTGTTGAACACTAGATCTACTTTAATAATAATAAAAGATCTACGTTAACTCAATATATCAATCGTATATGCATAAAAGAAAGATGGGACCAGAAACACTTATGATGATATACGAATAGATCTAATAGAATAATAAGAAGAATAAGAGAAGTAGAAGAGATTAATGAAGAATATAATAAGAATGAAAGAAGAGAATTAGAAGAGAATGGCGGCGCAATAAAGATGAAGTAATAAAGGAACCGAGTATGTATTAGCTTGGAGGAAAAGAAAAGAATACAATGACAAACACACACTCCCACCTTACCCTCTCTATTGCACACTTACTAATGTGGTGGGAGGTGTGTATTTATAGTTGGGAAGTGTTGCCCTAAAGGCTTTCCTTTGGGCTTGGTGGGCTTGTGTTGGACTTGAACATTTCAAGAGATACATGGACTTTTACTAATACATTCTAACTAAGTCCAACACAAGGCCCTTTATAAGACTATATTGTTACATAGAATCGACATACATACTAAATGATAAATGACCATCACTTCTATATAATTTAAATGCTAACAATCTCCCCCTAAGGGATGGTCATTTCAATGATGCTCTAGTGATTGGTCTTTTGTCTTTGATGTCTTGATCTTTGTATGTCGATGTAGAATAGTCTTCGTTCTTTGTTCCTTCATGCACTGTGATCTTCAAAGTCATCGTCTTTCAATCGTTCTTCCCTTGATCAAAATCTTCTCGTGATGATGCGTTGTGTCCTCCAACATACTCATACATCTTGGACTGTATACTTATGATAACAATCTTCCTGTGCTAACAATCTCCCTGTAATCTTTCATCATTTGACATATTAACTTGTTCTTGACATCTTGACTTCGTCTTTAATACTTGGTCTTTAACTTGATCTCCTTGTCTTGAACTTTACATTTGAGCTTAGATGAGGGATGTTCTTCATAAGTATGAGTATGCTGAGGTGAAGATGTTTGATGTATCTGATGATGGTTGATGGATGTTTATAGGTAGCTGCATAAAACTGTTATTAATAATCATCCAGCGCTTACGGGTTAGGACTTCGAGATCATCAACAGCATAGTGTGAAGACTTTCTCTAATCTCTCCCAGGTCGTTCTGAACCGGATACCCCCGAGAGGGCTTACACGGACACACCGAAGTGCACCCACGATTCAGTGAGTCGCTAGAGATCACCCCATGACTGTAGACCGTTTGAAGCACGTAACCATCATGATAAAACATGGAAAGATACAAAGATCTCATTAAGACTCTTACAACTTGTGTTCTTTTTGGTGAACACAAGTGTATTATATTGGAAGTGTTCCTAAGAGATTTTTAATGAATCTCAAGGCTCTAGACTCTATTGTGCGTTTTGGTTTTAGTAGTCGGAGGCATGGAGCAGAGTGCCACCTTTTCAATATCAACACATCTCGGAATGAGAGGCCGATAGATTATGCAGTGTTCTCCGTGAGAAATGAAACAAATATCTTTTAAGAGATATCTGAGTGGCTAGGAGGGGTGGTGCAGTGCGTCACTGGGTCCATGACGTCTTGTCTTCAATATCAGTATCACCTTAGTGAATACCGATAGCAGATGTATTGACCCGGTTTCTGTCCTAAGTTTTCATGGAGGGCTATTTCTTTTCACCCTTTCATTAAACTTTTCTTTTTCATTCTTCAACCCCTTCTTTCTCCTTTCTCATTTACTCCTTTTTTTTTCAATCTTTCCTAAGAACTTCTAATTCTAATCTATTGGAATTGTCCTTGGGAAGATCCCTCCGGTTCTGGCGGATCATAGGACATAACCTAATCATAATCACCTTATAACTTCATGATTATTGATGAACTCAAATAAGTACATTTTATTACTATCATTTATCCTATTAATTTGACTTGTTTTATTATATTATGTATGAGGATTGATACTTAATCGTTTACTTTTGTAATTCTCAGTTGAAAACAAGCATTTGGTGAAACTTGGCGATTTTGGACTAATTATGGAGCAAAACATGCAAGAAGTTAAGAGTCTACTGAAATGTACAAGATCAAGACTAATCTGCTCCAGATGCGCCGCATCTTGCTTATCACATACGGCGCATCACTATCAATATTTCACCACATACGATCCAAGATACAAGAGGACATGCGCCGCATCCAAAGATAAAGATACGCCGCATCTTCTGGCGGTGTACGAATATTCCTGAATATTATAATCTTGGACCCCACGCGAAGTTAAATAAATACGCCGCATCTACTTACTAGATGCGCCGCATCTTACCCTCAGACAGAAACTATAAATACCCCAAGACCAGACGAATTTCGAGTGACATATATTATATACAAAGACCGAAGTACAGAAACCAAGGACGAATTCAGTCGAATAGCGAGCACAAGACACACTCAAATCAAAGATACAAGAGCTGTAAGAAGGTGCTGCATGTGTTTAATTCATTAAGTAGTTTTGTTTTATTGTGTTAGTAAACTTTAATTCATCAAGATTGGTGGCTTGTGTAATGCGACAACGGAAAGATTGCACTCCCTTAAAACTGCTTTCTCATTAATTAAAGTTTATATGTTGATGTCTTTGGTGACTTTTATTAGTGCATTGATAACCTCTGTGTCTAGCTGAGCGTTGATCGGGTCGCCATGCCTCTGCCCTCGCCTATTTATTAGATCGCCTATGCATTCTATGGTCTGTAGAAAAGTAGGAGAAAGATAAATAGGATAGTCATAAGTAATCATTAAGGGTTTACTCGCCGATAAGATTAGAACCAACGAAAAAGGACTTAATCTCGGTGCGTTGCATCGAACTATACACTTCATATAACACTAGCAATAAAACAAGTGACAAACTACTTATCATAAGGACAGCCCTCTTATTGTCTCGAGTATTTATCTGTGTACGTGTGTGCTATTCGCTGATTCGTGCCTATTGGTTTAGTTTATTATTTAATTGCAACCAAATCGTGCCAGTCTCTCAGGCTGAACCCCCTTGCGTTAGATTAGATTGTATAGCTAACTTAATATATTAAAATACTGATTAGAATAACTAGATAATACGTTCCACACTTAGTGATCGACACTCTACTTACCATTATATTCATACAGACCGGGTACACTGCTCGTTAAGTGTGTGTGTTATTGATAAGTCGGCTAAATATAAATTTAAAACTTGAGTAGGCATTAATACTGCTAAACCGCAACGACACATCGCACGCATCAAGTTTTTGGCGCCGTTGCCGGGGAGTGAATTGTTATTATCTGTTAATTTGATTAGTATTTTAATTAGGTTTTAAAATTTTTTTTATCTAACTGCTAATTTTGTTGTGTATTAGTTTAATTTGCATTCATTGTACTATTTTACATATTTTCTGTTTTTGTGTGTTATTTGTTTGCTTTTGTTTGTGTTTATTTTCGTGTGTTTTTATTTGTTTTAATTTTTCGTGTTTTTTGTGTTCTGCTATCGTTGTACTGAGCCAAATCGAACGTTACGGCGCATCTGATTCCTCAGATACGGCGTATTGCGTTCAATTTTTATAAAATACAACGCGTTTAATTAATTCGATTCGACGCATCTTTTCCCCAAGATACGGCGTATCTGTTTTTGATAAAAAAAAATTTTCTAAACGTTAACGATACGACGCATCTACTTTAGCAGATACGGCGTATCTATTATTTTAATTAAAAACAGTTTTCGAATTATTAAACAGATACGACGCATCGATCTCTGTCGATACGGCGTATCTTCTGAATCAAAAATCTTATATTTTGAAACGTAACGAAAATACGGCGCATTAACTTTTGTTAATACGACGCATTTTAATTTTTAATAAATATCGATTTTTGATAATTAAAACAGATACGGCGCATTCTAATTTCTAAGCGGCGTATCTATTTTCTGAATAAAGTCTGATTTAATTTTAACGATTATAAGATACGGCGTATCCAACTTTCTGGATACGGCGCATCGTCCGCAGATATCAGCCATTTTTATTCTTTATATCCATTTCTAAATTCATTAATTTATCTTCTAGCGAACAGATTCTACTGACGATTTTACCTATGATAACAGGTTTTGCTATGGAAGATATGTCAATGAACGGATATCTTGCTAAAGGAACAAAACAACATGATTAATGGATTGGCAATTGAGTGCACCAATTGTCAACGGTGCTTAACAAAGTTCTTTTGGTAAAACACGATTTGAAAGGGATTACACCTAAAGGCGGAAAGTCAACCTTTCAAATGTGATCGGTATTAAGGAGCTGAACGTGAGTCTAACTTGAAGACTCTGGAATAAAGACAAGTGCTTACCGGGAGACAACCCGAATTTATCTTTTATTATTCTGTTTTTGTGTCGAGTCAGTCAGGCCGCAGAGGATACGGCGCATCTCAATTCTGAGATGCGACGCATCTCCTGCAATGGTCATATCTTTATTTTTCTGCATTTTTACTTTTCGACTTTAAAACTTTTTATCAGTTTATTTTAATGCGGCGCATCCCTGGTTAAGGATGCGGCGCATCTTTTATTCTGATCCGTATTTATTCCAGGCTCGATACGGCGTATCTTCTTCCATAAGATACGGCGCATCGACTGACCTGATGATTTTCATTTTTAACTTTTATGTTTTATTTACCTAACTACTAATGTGTTATGCAAGTTGAACCTTTCTTACCTTAGGTGTGTTTTAAAGCCTTGGTGGTATTATAGTTCCCTGCATTTCCTGTGGATACATCTATTATGAAGCTTAAACGTTCTAATCCACAAGAAAGATGATTTTTGCTCTAATACTAATGGAGGATCATACCGAGCAAATCTCAGGGGAGTTTTTCTGTTCTAATTCTTTTATTTTCCAGTTTTTAACCTTTAATACAAACAACGAGGACATTGTTTAACTTAAGTGGGGGGATTGGAGAATTAGAACACTTAACATTTACTTGTCCTAAACTTTTCAAAATATGCTTAAAATGTGCTTAATATATCAAAATTTAAAATTTTTAGCATGTTTTTGTTTAAAGTCTAAGTTGCATAGCTGCACACATGACGTAAAGTTGCATAGCTGCACACATGACGTAATTTTCAAAAATTGTGATTTTTCAAAATTCACAAATCTATGAGTGTGCCGGTGACTTGTAAACTTTAGAACTTGGCTTGTATACTATTCGAGACCACCATAATAAGTATTATTTATATAATTGGAATGACTTGTCTAAATTGGTAAATTTCTAGGATTACACCCAAATAGCCTTTATATGTTATGTGTTATTAGCTAACTACACTGGTTAGTTAACCTCCGTATAAACCCTTTTGTTACTCTCATTTTTAGAGTAAGATACCCCTAGAAAAACACTCAGAGCCATTCCTTTCGTTTCTTACACCTTTGTTAAAATGTTTCGTTACACCCTTACACCTTAGCCTACCCTGTAGATTAAAATCCGTGGTTGGTTAATTGCTATAGGCAAAGTGTGTTTTCTTACATTACCTGTGTTCGCGTGCGTAATTCATTATCTATGGTTAGGTCGGGAAATTGCACAATGCGATTGGAGTGAAAGTAAATATTGTATATTTTTGAGTTTATTTTTCGTGTGTTTACTACTTTCACTATTACCGTTATTTCTGAAGTTATGAAAAGTATGGAGTAATTATCCAGAATTATCATTATAGTGATGTGGTGAAATTTTACACATCTATGTTTATGTTATAAAAAAAAAAAAAAAAAAAAAAAAAAAAAAAATAGAAAAGAAAAAAAAAAAAAAAAAAAAAAAGGAAAAGAAAAAGTTGGATGTTTGATTTAAACCAACTTATGTAAAGTTATGTAAGTGGTCGATATCACCACTAGTTGTTATATATTTATGGATTGAATGGGAGTTGGCAGTTATGGGAACGTCAACTAAGGTTTATTCTTTGATTAAGATCTTGTTGAGTATAATTCGTGTCTACCTAAAGCGTGTGTTTCAAGTGTTAAAGCGTGAGTTATTCAATGATATGAGTCTTATTCATGGGATGGTTGGGATAGTGATTAACCACACTTAGGATTTTAATTTATTTGTTTTGTTTATTTTTCATTTTTACACCAATTTATATCCTAAATATTATCCATGCCCTGTATTATTCTTTATCCAACCAAACCTTTGATTTATTGAGATTAGGGATTTGAGCAATCTTAAGTATCGTAGTCGTGGATTCGGCTATGTATTTATGATTTTGTCGCCCTTTTTGATATATTATTATTGGTGAAGTTTGGACCTATCTTTAGCCTATTCGAGTTAAGGATTTGAGCAATTGCAAGTATCGTGTTCGTGGATTCGATCATGTATTTGTGATTTTGTCGCCTTTTCTGGAATTTGAGATCGATAGAGATTAAGAATAATTAACCCTTAAGCCTAAAAACCCTTTTAATTACCGCTTTAGACTTGTTATTCCTTGGCTTTAGTGGAGGAGATGTGTATACTTGCCAAGCTTATGATAGAATATTCGTCGCGACTGGACAGTTAAACGATTAGATTTGCTTTTATCAAAATATTTTATTTTACTTCTAATTCGTTAAGTGTTTAGTTGTGTGATTATGAAAAAAATGAATACATGCTTAAATATAAAAATAAATCCTAATATCTTTTAGGATACATTTTCATAAGATTAATTCTAAGGTTTACTTGGGGACAAGTAAAGTTCAAGTGGGGGGATATTTGATGAACTCAAATAAGTACATTTTATTACTATCATTTATCCTATTAATTTGACTTGTTTTATTATATTATGTATGAGGATTGATACTTAATCGTTTACTTTTGTAATTCTCAGTTGAAAACAAGCATTTGGTGAAACTTGGCGATTTTGGACTAATTATGGAGCAAAACATGCAAGAAGTTAAGAGTCTACTGAAATGTACAAGATCAAGACTAATCTGCTCCAGATGCGCCGCATCTTGCTTATCACATACGGCGCATCACTATCAATATTTCACCAGATACGATCCAAGATACAAGAGGACATGCGCCGCATCCAAAGATAAAGATACGCCGCATCTTCTGGCGGTGTACGAATATTCCTGAATATTATAATCTTGGACCCCACGCGAAGTTAAGTAAATGCGCCGCATCTACTTACTAGATGCGCCGCATCTTACCCTCAGACAGAAACTATAAATACCCCAAGACCAGACGAATTTCGAGTGACATATATTATATACAAAGACCGAAGTACAGAAACCAAGGACGAATTCAGTCGAATAGCGAGCACAAGACACACTCAAATCAAAGATACAAGAGCTGTAAGAAGGTGCTGCATGTGTTTAATTCATTAAGTAGTTTTGTTTTATTGTGTTAGTAAACTTTAATTCATCAAGATTGGTGGCTTGTGTAATGTGACAACGGAAAGATTGCACTCCCTTAAAACTGCTTTCTCATTAATTAAAGTTTATATGTTGATGTCTTTGGTGACTTTTATTAGTGCATTGATAACCTCTGTGTCTAGCTGAGCGTTGATCGGGTCGCCATGCCTCTGCCCTCGCCTATTTATTAGATCGCCTATGCATTCTATGGTCTGTAGAAAAGTAGGAGAAAGATAAATAGGATAGTCATAAGTAATCATTAAGGGTTTACTCGCCGATAAGATTAGAACGAACGAGAAATGACTTAATCTCGGTGCGTTGCATCGAACTATACACTTCATATAACACTAACAATAAAACAAGTGACAAACTACTTATCATAAGGACAGCCCTCTTATTGTCTCAAGTATTTATCTGTGTATGTGTGTGCTATTCGCTGATTCGTGCCTATTGGTTTAGTTTATTATTTAATTGCAACCAAATCGTGCCAGTCTCTCAGGCTGAACCCCCTTGCGTTAGATTAGATTGTATAGCTAACTTAATATATTAAAATACTGATTAGAATAACTAGATAATACGTTCCACTCTTAGTGATCGACACTCTACTTACCATTATATTCATACTGACCGGGTACACTGCTCGTTAAGTGTGTGTGTTATTGATAAGTCGGCTAAATATAAATTTAAAACTTGAGTAGGCATTAATACTGCTAAACCGCAACGACACATCGCACGCATCAATTATCCTAGGTTTGATCACTTGCCATAAAACCTTGTGAAAAATCTCTCAAAGTGTTTATGAATAAAACACATTTTAGTTAACACTTCGAGAGTTTTACATTTTCTGAAATACTCCCCCTTCACATGTGCTCATGCATTTTTAAGTTAAATTAGCACATGTTGGGTAGAGTTCGCACATTTGAATTGATCGATTTTCAATGAACATGACCTTCGCGAGACACGCTTACATCACTAGCTTGAAATTATTACCCGTCCCGGTCATATTCAATGATCATCTCTCGAATTGGTACATTCTACTCAGACAAGTCCTTTGCGAGACACGCTTACATCACTGGAAAACCAGCTTGAAATTATTACCCGTCCCGGACTAGTCTTTTCGATAACGGACATTTGGTTTCGTCAATTCGAGGGTTAATGCTGAGTTGAGCACTCGTTTGAGATTCAATCCACGAACTTTAAACCTTTTGATCACATTTTAATCACGTCTTCTCCCCCTCAAACATAGCATGTATTGATATTTTTGATATCAACTGATTAAAATGAAACTTTTTGGAGAGAAGGGCAGATTGTAGCATGAAGTTGGAACATTTTTCTTTTTAATTTTATACTCCCCCTTAAATAAAGCATATTGTAAAACATTTGAGATTAAGAGGGAGTTTTCATTTTTTTAGGATAAGTCCTCGAAAAATATATAAGATGTTTATTTTGAATGAGCACTTTCCTTTCTTTGAAGAACGGGTCCTGAACTGATGTGTCCAGAAGCCATTAAGATTTTTAGGATAAGTGCTTTGAAAGATTTTGAATAAGCACTTTCCTTTCTTTGAGGCGCGGGTCCTAATCCGATATGATTAGAAGCCATTAAGTTAAGCTCGGGTCCGAAACTGAGATGTTCCGAAGCCATTGAGAAGAAATTTTGAGAAACGACATGTTTTGAAAACATTTAAATGAACTCTCGCTCAAGCATCTGTACATGCCCGTATCATTGTTGAATGACATTTCTAGGTACGTACAGAATATCGATTATACAAGAGACATGTCGGAGAAGAATATTTTTGGATTTTATATTTTATATTGTTTTTGTATTTTTGAAATTTTATATTTTTGTATTTTGTTTTTGTTAGTTTTTCAAATTTTGTATTTTGTTTTTTGATTTTTTGATTTTTTTTTCAGAAAAAAAATGATATTCACAAAGAAGAATTAAGTATGAACAAGTAAAAGTGGAGTTAAGAGTGGAATAAGACAAGGATTTCCAGATGCGATGTTGGCATAAAGTTCTTTTTTTCAACATCGGGTGTATGAACCTTCTGCACTTTCATAAGTACCTGCATCCACAGAATCCACAAACGAAGAATATGCACAAATAATAGTGTTATAAGTACATGAATCATCACATTGAGGGTGTCCACAATCAACGGTTGTAGTGGTTTCTACTTCTTTATCCTGATGATTTTCACTATTATTTGTCTTGGTGTAGCTATCAAGAATCTTTCTTGTGGGAATCCATCTAAGACCAACTGTTTCAAAGACTTTTCCCGTGGGAATCCACCTAAGGCAAGATCTAGGAGTTGTTTTCTTTTCAGATACAGCGGAAGTCTCATTTTGAGAAAAACTACGTCCTGTAGGGATCCACTTCGTAGAATTCTTAGCTTTTTGCTTCTTATCAACGGGTGTGTTTCTATTTGGTGTCTTAGAGGATTGTGCCTTAGCACGCAAATTTGCTTTCTTGATATACTGTGCCACACATGCATCATGATTAGCTGAAAAGACACATTTTTGACATGTAGGACAGAAAAATTCAACATTCTTGTTCAAAACAGCAACCTTAACTTTGTCACTACAGTCATTTGAAGCTTGTTTTCTGTTCGAAGAGGAATTCTTAGTGTTGCATTCTACTTGTTTAACATTTTCTTTTTCGCAGCTACTCTTAGATGCAGGCCAATCCCTAGTCTTTTGTTGAGAGTTCCTAGGTAGTGGTTTACAACTACTAGCAGTGCCTTGTAATGTTGTAGAATTCATCACCGTAGACGGTGTTCCTAAAATTCCATCTTTTCGAATCTGTGCCTTTTTCCTAGCTTTTTCTAGATAGGAATTGTGGACCATGTTGTTTGAACCAACAGATTCTTTAACAGTATTTGTGGTCACATTTGGTGAGCTATTCCTTGGGGCACACACATTAGGATTCATCTTGTTGTCCTTTGAATTTGTTGTAGCATTCCTAGACTCTTTTGGATTATCTTTTTCACTTTTGTCTATCACCCTATATGTTTGAGATGTTGAAGCAGATGCAGTAGTGGGACTAATCCTATCAAGATCAGGTGCTATCACATTTGAGTTTTCGACAACAGCTTTTCCTTTTCCTTTCACATTCTCCTTAGGCAAGGGTGTTGAAATAGACATTTTTGGTCTAGCAACAGGTTTGTCCGAAGTTGCTGGTTTTGTACCCTTAGATTCCTCACCCTTCCCTTTTTGACTTTCAAGCTGAGACTTCAAAAGATCAATTTGTTCTTACATGTTTTTGTAGGACCGCTCATACGACAATTTATCATACTTGCATTCTTCCTTTTTCTGATCAAGTTGTTTAAAATATGTGACATTTTGTTTTTCAATCTTAGCAAATGCTTTTTCATATTTTGAAACAATTTGGGAAGTCTCAGCTCGAAGTCTTTCATCATCTTCGACAGAATACATTTGATAAATAATGGACATAATATCAGTTGAAAGAGCTTCTTCAGAGAGTGCGTCATTTTGTTTTTCCAAAACTTTGATTTTTTCAATGTTTTCATTAGCGTCAAGTACCAAGGATGTGTGGTCCTTGACAAATTCAGTTACTTCTTTGATAATTGCGTTCTCAACATGAATTGCTCTTGCATGTATGCCAGATACAATGGGAGTAATCTCTGTTTCGAACATCTTTTTCTGTTCAGTTTGAAAACTTGAAAACCAATCGTTGATTTTAGTATCAGTTTTGGTTGCCACAACATCTTGAAGCATTTCAACTCTCCTTTTAAGATCGGCCAAAAGTATTCTAGCTTCACTTGCGGAAGTGTCGGTAGAGTACATTTGTTCGATGTTAGAAAGGTGTTTTGACACAACTTTGAACTTTGAGGCAGCCACTGGTTTTTTGAAAAACATAGGTGACTCCTTTTTAACAAGATGAACACCAGCAAGTTTGTTTGCTTCATTATAATCAATTGGTTTGATTTCTCTATTCAATTGTCTCATTTTGTTTCGACTCTCTTTCGTAAGCTCAATCGTTTCATACGAATCATAACAAGTAGGTGGATCATGCACATCATTTATAAGATTACCATTAAATAGCACATTTTGTTTTTGTTGAGCTTTCTTGAGATAGCAAGGATTTTCACAACCGAGAGCCATTTTCTTCCTTGTGTGTAAAATCGGGTTTTGATCGTTAATTATCATGTTAAGCGTTTGTGTAGAATGACCCGTTTTTACAAGCAATTCTTCCAACTTTTTAATAGTTTCCTGTTTATCAAGAACTTCATCAAGAAGTTCGTCTTCTCGTTTTGAAAACTTTGTATGCAACTCCTTCTTCTCTTTTTCAAGATCAGAACAAGTTGATTTTTGTTTTGAAAGTTGGTTGGTTAACTCAGAAATTTCCTTTTTTAAAGATTTAATTTTCATGTTCAAATTGACATCAAGAGTGTCAAATTTGATTTGTAATTGTTTTTCTCTTAAAAAAGAATCTATGTAACCAGTTTCAAGTTCTGACTGTCGTTTGTGGTTAAATTCAAAAGCTTTTTCGTTCATCTTGTATCTCTCAAGCTCAGTGGTCAATTTCAGATTCGCGGTCTGAAGATCGCTATTGACCTTTTTCACCTTTTCAATCTCAATGCGACAATTATTCAGTAATGATTCAAATAAAGCATAGGTTTCCTCATCATTAGCATCATTTTGTGCAACTTGAACTTCATTAGGATCCATATCTGGAGTTGCCAAATTAATATTGCTACAACTTGGCGTGTCCAAGTATGTATCATAAGTAGGTTCGAGAGGCACATAATTTGGCTTTTCATGAGCAAACGGATTAACCTCATTACTTGGAATTGATGTCTCATGGAGTGGTTCTGTGTCATAGGTAGGAGGAGTGTCAGAATCACTGCACGATGTTGTTGCTTGCTGAATATCCATAACGTCAGAGGTTCCACTAATTTCTGTAGAATTATCATTAAGTATTGTTGTAACCATGAAGTTGTATTCCTCATCAGTCAAGGGTATTCCCGAGTCATCCTTTTTGGCTAGCATCAACATGTACTGGAGCTTTTCTACCTTATCCATTGCATTGACATTTCCAGCTCTACCTATATCACTCCTTTGGGTTGCAGAAGAAGTCATGAAACAATAATTCTCATTTTGATTGACCCCGATCTGATTCACAATCTAACCCCTCTGATTTCCATTATACTGCCCTGCATTTTGCATTTGAATACCCGTAGCATTTTCAGTTGCATCTGACTTAGACTCAAGCAATGCTTCAGCACTTCGTTCCTCTTCTGACCATCGTTTCATATGTGCAGCAAATGTGATTGGAAATCTCAAGTCAAGTGATTGTAGATGCTCTGGAAGCTCATATTCTTCATCATCTTGTTCATTATCAGTCGATAGCTTCTCACTCTCATACCATGTTTCCTCAGATTCAGTCTCAGTTATTTCAGTCTGAGGATATGGGGCAAATAATTGAATGAGAGGATCCATATCAATTGATGAAATGAGATTGGTGAGAAAAGACATTGTTGGTATGATAAAGTTGTTTCAGTTGATTCAGGATCGTTGCAAAGAAATAGGTGTTGTGATTGTTGAAGGTTAAGCTTGGTTGTTGTTGTGAAGCCTTGGTTGTTTGTTGATGATCGTTGAAGTTACAATTTAGATAAACAAAACAAATTAAATAAAATTACTAAATTTGACTATACTATAATTTAGACAAAATCAAAAGTTTACAATTTCGACAAAAGTTATGTAAATTACATTTTAGATAAAATGACAATTTCTATAGAAATTTCAATTTGACCAAAATTTATAGAAATTTTATCAAAATATCAATTTAGATAGGAATATATCTAATTTATATAAATTTGTAATTTATATAAAAAATCTAACACTCTTATACAAGAGGGTAGATATCCGATTGTCGAAGTATTTTCTACACTTATACAAGCGCAAAAATACCGAGTTCACTTTTGATGTTGAAGAAATCCCGATCGAAGCAAATTTATAAAAGTTATTTAAGTTGCAAAAGTTTAGTTCAATTGCGAGGGTCAAAAGTGCCAATATCCAAAAGATCTCAAATCTGCGTGAATTGCGAGGGACTAGTTCTGACAATTTCTGAAACTTCAAAGCAATTGCGAAAGGCAGCTGAATTGCGAGACTAAACACCAATTGCGAAAGGCAGCTGAATTGCGAGAGAATTTCCAATTTCGAAACTTTGACGAATTGCGAGAATTTTGGCCAATTGCGAAGAAAGTCACCAATTGCGAGAGACTATTCTGAATTGCGAAAGATCAAGCAATTTTGAAAGAATTTTCAAAATTTGCAATTTCGATCACGTTCTCAAATCTTATACAAAAGATGAGAAAAATTCCAAGTCGAGGTGATTTCACAAACTTATACAAGTAAGGAAATACCGAGTACCAATTCCGAAGATGCTGATGAATTGCGAGAGAACCCCAATTGCGAGAAAGTCACTAATTGCGAGAAACCCTTTTTACTCGCAATTCAATTTCCGAAAAACCCTTTTTCAATCGAAAATCTTTACAAGAGATTCGATTTTGTCCGTGAAGAAGCACCTTTTTATCAACTTCTTGTACAAGAAATGATAAAAAATCAATCCGTAGCCAATGACGATTCGAATGCAAGCTTTTTTTGTAGCACTTTTTATCAAGTTTCTTATACAAGAAAATGATAAAATCCAATCCGCAATGAAGAGTCGAACCGTAGCCTTTTTGTAGCACCCTTTTTTCGATCAACAAACTTTTTGTAGCAACTTTTTGATGAACCAGATAATACTTTAATACGATGACAATTTTTTGAACAACAATACGTGACAAAAATCACGACACAACAAAAAGCTTTCAACTTTAACTTAATAACACACTAAATAACGCTGACCAGTTAAAAAGCTACAACCTTTTCTTGTTAAACTCACGTAAAAACCAAAAAGCTCCAAGCTTTTTCTTTAAAACTCAATAAATGATGCGTAAAACGTAAAAAGCTACAACCTTTTTGAGAAATAACGATAGAATAACAACACAACTAGTACCTAAATCCTTGTATGGCGATTGATACCACTTGTTGAACACTAGATCTACTTTAATAATAATAAAAGATCTACGTTAACTCAATATATCAATCGTATATGCATAAAAGAAAGATGGGACCAGAAACACTTATGATGATATACGAATAGATCTAATAGAATAATAAGAAGAATAAGAGAAGTAGAAGAGATTAATGAAGAATATAATAAGAATGAAAGAAGAGAATTAGAAGAGAATGGCGGCGCAATAAAGATGAAGTAATAAAGGAACCGAGTATGTATTAGCTTGGAGGAAAAGAAAAGAATGCAATGACAAACACACACTCCCACCTTACCCTCTCTATTGCACACTTACTAATGTGGTGGGAGGTGTGTATTTATAGTTGAGAAGTGTTGCCCTAAAGGCTTTCCTTTGGGCTTGGTGGGCTTGTGTTGGACTTGAACATTTCAAGAGATACATGGACTTTTACTAATACATTCTAACTAAGTCCAACACAAGGCCCTTTATAAGACTATATTGTTACATAGAATCGACATACATACTAAATGATAAATGACCATCACTTCAATATAATTTAAATGCTAACACCTGCGTCCTTTGAAATTAATCTTGAGATTATTCCGGCGGTGATCTCCTCCGAAAGGGGGCCTTGGTTGTTGGTCACTTCTGCTGTGGTACGGGCTAGGCCGAGATTCCATTCTCTCTCCCTTCGGCAGTTCCGTTGTCCGAAAAGCCTCTTCGGCACGGACGAAATCATCAATTCTTTCCAACATCTCGTCGACAGTCTTAGGGATCTTGTCCGAGAACTTTTTTGCCAATTTTGGGCAGTGGTGTCCGTTCAAGAACGAACCGGTTTGCATGATTTCCGAAGCGTCTGGGAAATAATTGACCTCGCACACCCATCTCTCTTTAAACCCTGAAAGGCTCACATTAGCCTTCCGGTGAATCTTGTTGATCTCCGCAAGGTCCTTGGTGTTACCCTTAACATACTAAACCTATTCAAAAACCTCCTCTGAAGCTCATCCCAACTATTAATGCTCTCTGTCGGAAGCTTATCAAACCATCCCCTGGCTTTCCCTTCCAAGGTTTGCTGGAACATTCGACACCATACGGGCATGGGCCATTCTTCGTGATTTCCCGCTCCGGTAAAATGATTGATGTGGTCGTATGGATCAGTTGTTCCTTCGTATAGTTTTAGGTTCGTCGGTATCTTGTGCTTGGGAGCTGAGAACTCTATGATCCTTCTCGTGAACGGGCACTTTATCACTTCTTTAAACGGTTTGCTCAATTCATCGTCCACCATTTTCCCCTTGTCGTATGGTGACCCTTCAATGTCCTCTTCCTCGGTATCCTCGTGCTCGTCACCGAGCCTCAGCATTCTGGGGCTTATCAAGCTGCGATTGCTTGGTTGCTTGAACAGATCCTTCAGGGCCAAAAGATGACTCTCAATTGTGGCTCGGATATCCGGAGGGTCTTGGTCTCCTCCTCCGAATCCCCCATCTCCTCCCGCATTCCGGACAGGGGTAACAATAGGTGTAGGACCTGTCATTCCGAACCTCAGGTAGATCGAGCGGCAGGTCCCACAGGTGGCGCCAATTTGTTGAAGTAATTTCTTGCAATCACTTCGGACAAATAAAGGAGGCCTTTCGGTTGAACTAGGTGAGGGTTCTTTCGAGAGGCTTTTGTGTCGATCCCTCCGGCTACCAAGGGTCCTTCGGGTATCTGCACATTACAATACGCGTTAGGCTCGCCCTGGGTGTTATCCCAGGACCCACCTCCGGCGTGAGAGTAAGTATTTGATATTGTGGGAAACTAGAAGGGGGGTTGAATAGTTTACCGGTTTAAAAACTTCTTTTAAAAATCTTGTTTTAAAAGTTGGTTATTGGAAACTTTGATTCGAACTCTATGTGTAATCAATCAACACAAATATGAACTACACACTAAGCTAAGTAATAATAACAAATAAAAGTAAAGAGTAGAGTTGGAAAGATCAAACCGAGTCAGAGGATTTATAGTGGTTCGGCTACGAAGCTCTTCTTCGCCCCACTCCACTCCCCGAGTACCACACTCGAGAGTTTCAAGCACTATGTCAACAACCTCCCTTAAGGCGGAGAAAACCGTACACGTCGCTTATCCTATTACCGACTTAAGCTAGATGTCGAGTGCTAATCTTAGCTAGCACCAATCTACCAAGGTCCACGTGACCAAACACACAAGCCCAATGGCTTCAAGAGATCACCAAGATCTCAACACGATCACAATTATCAACACTCACTTCACTCTACTCAACTAACACTAACCTAATGACCCTTGATCTTCTTGATCAATCACACAAGCCCAATGGCTTCAAGAGATGTTCACTATCTCTATAGATCACACTTGATCTTCACTCTCACTCACAAAAAGGAAATATACTTGATGTATGCTAAGATACAACAAGGTTGTAACAAGTGTTACAAAAACCTATCAACTACAACTCTAGTATCTTCTTGATTACTTGAGTTCTTCTCTTGCTAATGAAGAGGGATGACAACACCTTGTATCAACTTGGATACTTGTGTTCTTCTCTTGCTAGTGAAGAGGTATGAAGAGGATCACTTGAAGGATG
Organism: Artemisia tridentata subsp. tridentata; assembly: GCA_021014915.2. Taxonomy (NCBI): domain Eukaryota; kingdom Viridiplantae; phylum Streptophyta; class Magnoliopsida; order Asterales; family Asteraceae; genus Artemisia; species Artemisia tridentata. The sequence goes on from CP139506.1 coordinate 151,256,869, forward strand.
ATTGGATCACTCTTGAAACAAAGAAAAACTAATCTAAATGACCGTAAGAAGTGAAAGGTGTGAGAGGATTTGACTAAGGGATTTTTCTGTGTGTGAAGGGTGCCTAAAACTGTGAAAGAGGTGGGTATTTATAGGCAAAGAAAATCTGAACGTTACAATTCAAAATGGTACGGACGGCTCCACTAAATGACCCACGGCTCCGTTAAATTTAACGGTACCGTGGAGCCGTGGTAGACTAGGACGCTCCAAATTTTGTCTTTTCTGGTGAAAACTTATTTGGGGAAGGTTGGAGCTGATTTTGGGGGGAAAAATAGCTGTTGTGATTTTCAAACTTATTTTTCCATTAAAACATTTCTTAATATTTCAAAAATAATTTGTCATGTGTATTTTTGAAAAAATGTTTTGTCCCATTTAAAATGTGAATTTTCAAAACATGAATTCACTTCTTTGATCACTAGTTCAAGTTGTAACTTTGTTCAAGAGTGATTTGCGTAGAAACGGGATCTTCCGATTAAAAACTTATTAACGTTAATTTTAACGTAACGTGTGTTCACATTTTGTCATCCTCAAAACGTGAAGTAATCGAAAGATATAAATAACGTTTTTAGAACATTATTTGCATCAACAATCTCCCCCTTTTTGATGATGACAAAATATAAACTCATTTTAGGTTAAAATTAGTTTTAACAAGTTTTTAATGAGTTTACTCCCATTTCTCCCCCTTTTTTGTCAAATCAAAAAGGTGGTTAAGGCTCCCCCTTGATGTGTACTCCCCCTCATTTGGAGAACACAAAGGAATCGAGCAATGGATCGTGCTACAAAACAAAGTTAGACGACAAATATACAATATCTAACAAGTAGCACATTTGTGACAAATAACCAATCATTTAAAAGGAAAAACCTCCACATAAAAACATTCATTCATAAAACAAACATGTGTCATAGTAATGTATGACTACATAGAAAGCACTAAGAAAGATAAAAGAAGCCTAAATTCCTAATGACTAGAGACAAGCTTCATTTCCAAGAGGGGTCCTAAGAGTTTATTGTGGAGGACTAAACAAGCAAGTGTTTAGTTGTTTTGGTTAGGAGGTGGTGGAGATTGGGGCCCCATTTGAGGTGGTGGAGGTGTCAAGAGATGTTCTATAAAGTAGAACATGAAATGAATCTCGTCTCTTAAGAAGTAGATGAGATTACGGTTGTGGAGACAACATAGGCAATTAGCACTATGTAACTCAAAGGGATGTGGTTGGTTGGGTTGTGCCATGATAGGAGATGGTGATTGTGGTAGGGTTGTTGGAGGTGAAATTGGCATGGCATTGTCCAATGGGGTGAAGGGAGATGGTGTGTATTCCATTGATGATGTAGTGTAATAGGATGATGAAGATGTTGTGTAGGTAGATGATGTTTTAGATGGTGCATAAGGTGGTGATGGTGAGTATGGAGTGGCTTGGGAAGGTGGTGTCATAGCTTCATCATCTCTTGTGAGATCCACAAAGAGTGGTTTTGAGGGTGGTTTTACGGTTATCCTAGGTTTCTTGGAGATTTGAGAGGTTGAACCATGTGTGGAGGACATGGTGTTTGTGTGATGGGAGGTTGAAGGTGAAGTGCAAGATAAGCTTTCAAGGGTGAGGCCTTATATAGGCAAGTTGGGTGAAATTTGAATTAAAGTTGATCCTATGGTGTAGGAGGGGAATCCTAGGGTGAATGTGAGGGTGCAAGGTTTGCAGGTTTGAGGTTAGGGTGATAGGGAAGTAGGAGCATTAGGAAAAATCCGTTGTACAGGGTCACGGCTCTGTTAAATACCCCACGGTACCGTTAAATTTAACGGTGCCGTCCCTATTTAGTGGTGCCGTGACACTGTTGGCATGAAAATTTCCTTGCAGGCTAGGTTTGGGCAGCTAGGGGGAATTCTCTAGGGAAACTAATTCCTGGAAATGAGAGTGCCTCAACTCACTAGGTACTTATTTACCTAATATATCCATACAATGCTATATCTAGCACATAAGGATGATCATGCAATGTTCTCAAATAATCATAAGCATGCAAGCATAAGAGGACAAGATAAAATAACATTCAAATATCACAAAGAATATTCATGTAGGCATGTAAGATAATTAGAACATTAATTCCTAAAATTATCTATTAGTAATAAACCCTAGTGAGAGATATAAATCTCTTCCTAACTACTTATGACTTGAGCATTCCCCCTTCTTGTCACACTCTCGTCTTGAGTATTTGTCTCTTTCTCATGAATAGGATCACCAAAGGGTGCATAGTGGGTGGTGAATTCGGAAGTGAGGATGGTTGAGACATATGACTCGGTTATGGGTTTCATGACAGGTGTGAATAGGGAGTATTGAGGACCATGAAGGTAAGGGTGAAAGGTTATGAAGTGATGATAGAGACGGGTTAGGAACATCCCATAAGGTATCAATTTATTCTTGTTACCATTGAGATGTACAATTCGCTTAGCGAAGAAGTAAGCAAGATTGTAAGGTTGTTGGGTTAAGAGACAGTAAATCATATGAGCACAACACGCCGGGAGTTGCTCACGATTTCCTGTGAGACTTAGAACATTTTCTCGTAGGATGACTGCCCAAGAAAGTAGTTCATGACGCACTTCTTCCAGACGAATTTTCGTTGGATGTGGGCGAGGGTGAGTACGGATGATTTTGGTTAGTTCGGTTGGAGAGGGTATGTACGAACAGTATGGACTATTCTCCTCACGATAGTGAAAGAGAGACTCAAGACACCAATCTTCAGTATAGGCACATTGCCCATGATTGGGTATACTAAGGATTTGAGCAAATTGCTCAAGATTTAGAACGTATTTGAAGTTTTTGACCCAAAACCAAAGTGACAAGGATTGATCCTCGTTACGTACGAGTTCAACTTGTCGGAAGAACTCCAACACAAAGCGAGGACAAATGTACTCGTTAATGTGGAGTAGACAATCGAATCCTATAGCTCTAAAGGAAGTGTTGATGTCCCGGTGGTAAACTAGGGATGGATCAACGACACGGCCTTCATGAAACCGACGGGTTTCAAGATTGACATAGGCACGAATGTGGTTACCGGGTGTAGTGGGTTCACGTGAGATTTCGGGTGTATAGGTATCGGTTAGGAGATGATCAAAATCATATTCATGAGACATTTTTGTGTCCTATAAGAAAAAAAATTTAGAATAAAAACCAGTTGCATACAACACGTGCCTAGTGTGTGCCTATATGCAGACTATGTGGAGGTGCGGTAATCTCGACTCAAAAGAAAAATAATGAGATTACCCAAACACTCCTGATTTCATTTTAGCTCAAACAAATATGTCGAAGAGTACATATTGATTATGTAATTCGAATAATATTTGTGAGATCATGAATGCATGAGAAAGTGTTTTTAGTTTGCATCAACAATGCATGAAAAAGAATAATTTCATGATCCTAATTTTGTGAGATTTTAAAATTGATGGAATTGGGGTGTTTTAGTGTTGATGACTTCTAATTTTGAAACATTCCTAGAAAAAGGTGAAAATCCCCAATTCAATTTTCATCAATGAACAAACCCTAGACTCAAAATTAGAAATAAATTAAAATGAGAAAACTTACAAATTATGTTGAAAAGGGTAAAAAGATTGAGGATCTTGAAATCAATTTCTTGAATATGATCTTGAAGAGGTGTAATTGAGTTTTGGGTTGTGAGGTTAGGTTATGACAGCAATTGCTGAGGTTGTGAGGGTTTGGAATGAGTAATGTGGGAAGAGGGGACTGAAATACGAAATGTTCCAGATGCACGGTTCCACGGTACCGTTAAATTTAACGGTGCCGTGCCACATTTAGTGGAGCCGTGATCTGCTGGGACTGTTTTCTGTCCCATTTTTATTTTTGACGAATAAGTCTCGCTGTTTTAGTGAGATCTTATGACACGAGGAAATAATTTGTACCTAACAAATTCTTATGACTAGGAGTTCCTAAACTTGACTAGACGAGATACACGAGATGACTTCAAGAGTCATGAGATTTATGGAATATGTTCCATCATTCCTAGACCTAGACGAAGGTAGTTAAAGGATTCTCGTTTGAGAGGTTTGGTTAGTATGTCAGCGATGTTGTCTTGAGAAGGAACTTTCTGAATGGAAATGTTTCCTTTCTGAACATTATCGCGAAGGAAGTGGTGGCGAATTTCAATGTGTTTAGTACGGGAGTGTTGGACAGGGTTTTTGCTCAAGTCAATAGCACCTTTATTGTCGCACATAATGGGAACATCATCTAAGTATATGCTATAGTCGTTAAGGGCTTGTTTCATCCATAGTGCTTGCTGACATGCCTTTCCGGCGCTTACGTACTCGGCTTCGGTAGTGGAGATGGCAAGAGCCGTTTGTTTCTTGGAGAACCAAGAAGTTAGACAACAACCCATGAAGGTACAAACGCCACTCGTGCTTTTTCGATCCACGTAATCTCCCGCATGATCAGAGTCGGCATAGACAACAGTTTCTATACCGGTCCCTTGGGATAAAATAATCCCAAGTGTATAGTGCCTTTAATGTATCGGAAGATACGCTTAACCGCTTCAAGGTGAGAGGTTTTGGGATCCTCTTGGAAGCGAGCACAAAGGCAGACACTAAACATGATGTCGGGCCTACTTGCCGTGAGGTATAGTAAACTACCTATCATACCTCTATACTTAGTGTTATCCACGGACTCACCTTCTTCATCTTTCGTGAGTTTTATTTCCGTGGACATGGGAGTTTTCATGGGCTTAGACTCTTCTAAACTAAACTTCTTAAGCATTTCCTTACTATACTTAGATTGATTAAAGAAGATACCATCTTCCATTTGCTTAATTTGTAGACTAAGGAAGAAATTTAATTCGCCCATCATGCTCATCTCAAACTCGTCCATGCATGATTTTAGAAAAATCATTGCACAGTTCTGGACAAGTTGAGCCAAATATAATGTCATCAACATATATTTGAACAATGATGAGATGTGAATCTGTTTCTTTGGTGAAAAGCGTGTTATCTACCACTCCCATGGTATATTCATGTTCAATCAAGAATGCTTTCAGTCTATCATACCAAGCTTTGGGAGCTTGCTTAAGACCATAGAGTGCTTTCTTGAGTTTATAAACATGATTCGGATATTCGAAATCAACGAATCCCGGAGGTTGAGCAACATATACCTCCTCGTTGATATAACCATTAAGGAATGCACTTTTCACGTCCATTTGGTACAATTTAAAGTCTAAGGCACACGCATAGGCAAGGAGTATTCTAATAGATTCTAATCTAGCTACAGGTGCATTTGTTTCATCATAATCTATTCCTTCTTGTTGGTTATAGCCTTGTGCTACCAACCTTGCCTTATTCCTAGTCACGACGCCATTTTCGTCGAGTTTATTCCTAAACACCCACTTAGTTCCTATGATGGTTTGATTCCTAGGAGGAGGTACCAACTCCCAAACTTGGTTGGCGGTGAATTGATTAAGTTCTTCTTGCATGGCAAGTGTCCAACTTTCATCCTTAATCGCTTCACCAACATTCTTAGGTTCTACAGTAGATATAAAACAAAAGAAATTACTTTTGTTTTGAGCTTGTGACCTAAGGGTTCTTTGGTTTAGGTTTCCTATGACATTTTCAATAGGATGGTTCTTGGATTCCTTAACATTGACAATTTCGTCAACTTCAACTATTTCATCCTCAATGTCATCATCTAAGGTTTTCTTGCCATTAACCTCAATGGCTTGTTCCTCATCTAAGTCATCATCCACCAAGGGTGATGTCTTAGTTGGAGGAGGGCTTTCATCGAATGTCACGTTGAGTGACTCTTCAACTTTCATTGTTTCCTTATTTAGGACAATGTAAGCTTTACTATTTTGGGAATATCCTAGGAAGACACCTTCGTAAGACTTTGGGTCAAACTTGGTGAGGTAATCTTTAGTGTTTAGTATGAAGCACTTGCTTCCAAACACTCTAAAGTAATCAAGAGTAGGTTTTCTACCTTTCATGATTTCATATGGGGTTTTTCCTAAGATAGGCCTAATTAAAATCCTATTAAGTATGTAAGTTGAGGTGTCCACCGCATTACACCAAAACTTTTGCAAAATTGATTGTTCATTCAACATCGTTCTACTCATTTCTTGTAGAGTACAATTTTTCCGCTCTACTACCCCATTTGATTGTGGAGTGCGTGGAGCTGAGAAATTGTTTGTAATACCATTAGCATCATAATATACTCCAAATTGCACTTCATTATCAAATTCCCGACCATGATCCGTCCTAATGGAAACTATTGTACATCCTAGTTGATTTTGGACTTTCTTACTAAAAACCTCGAATTCCTCAAAGGCTTGAGTCTTATTCTTAAGAAATCTAGTCCAAGTGTACCTAGAGTAGTCATCAACTATTACTAAGGTGTAGTAGTTTCCTCCGTAGCTCCGTACGGCGGATGGACCGAATAAGTCCATATGAAGGAGTTCTAGGCATCTAGAGGTTGAGACTATATTCTTAGCTTTGTGACTAGAATGAGTTTGTTTTCCAACTTTACAAGCTCACAAAAGTGTTGATCAAACTTAATCTTAGGTAGATCTCTAACTAGTTCCTTAGATGCCAATGATTGTATCAAACGCATATTGGCATGACCTAATCTCCTATGCCATAGAGTGGAGTTATCATCTATGGTTGCTAAGCATATCCTATCCTGAGGCTTATTTCCTATTTTCATGACAAATAGGCCATTTCTCCTAACTCCTTTCTCTATGGTTTTACCATCCTTAATGATCTCACTACCCTCTTCAGAGAATATAACTCTACACTTATTATCTACCATTTGACTAATGCTAAGCAAATTAAATCCTAAGTTATCTACACGCTCAACATTTCTAATAGTGAGGGAGTTATGAGTGATCGTACCTTTGCCAATAATGTTGCCCTTAAGTTTGCTACCGAAAGTGACATTACCTCCGTTGTATGCCTTGTATGATGAGAATAGACTTCGGTTGCCCATCATGTGGTTGGTGCATCCACTATCCTTGACCCATTCGTCAGGCTCCAAGTCGATTCCCAAGCATATCTATTGCATAAGATAAACATTCAAACATTTGGTCCCCAATATCTCATGGGTCCAAAGTGGTTAGCATTAAACATCCCATGCATCATTTGCATGTGGTTAGGATGTTGAAATGGTGGCAAATTTCCCATGGCAAGTAACTTTTAGTTGACGGTCATTCCAAGTTACGGGATAGTCACTTGGAAAGCTTTGTCTTCTAAAGTTACGTCTCGGTAGAGGAGTTCTTGACCGAGGTTTAGGGAGTGTTTGTTTTTCTAGGTGGAGGAGTCTTAGACCTAGCGTCAGATTTTACAAATCTAGGTTTGGGTTTTGACATAGGTTTGTAGAATCGTTTAACTTCCTCTATACTAGCAATAGAGACTTTTGTACCATTAACAACAATGTGAGTTGGTTTAGGACTTGATTTATTTTTGAAATTTGAATCATTTCTGTCTCCAGAGTCGGACGGTACCACGGTTCCATTAACTTTAATGGAGCCGTCGGTACCTTTAGTGGTGCCGTCTAGGACTTTTGACAGAGTTTGAGATTTTAACAGATTCTGCTTGATTAGTTTTATCTATCAAAGCATTTTCTGTTTCCTTTTCAAAGCTAGTAATTCTAATTTTGTTTTCCTTGAGTTTTTCATTTTCTACTTTAAGATTTATGCATGACTCACATCCTATGTCTAATACTTTATATCTTTCAAGTCCTTTAACTTGACTCTTTAGCTCTAACATTTTCACTTCTAGTTCATGCAATTTTGATTTTAGTAATTTGTTTCTACTTAACATTTTTGAGACAATTTTGCATAGATTATTATGTTCTTCATTTAGTTTGTTATCATCTATTCATGAATTATCATCTATGAAATCAGGGTAGTTGTAACGTACCTCATTTGAAGCATGAGCCATTAGACACTTTTCGTCCTTGGGCTTCTTTTCTTCATCATCACCGCTATCACTCCAGGCGCCTCCTATGAGAGCTCGTTGGTTGTTGAATATCGGTGGCTTGGGACACTCTCCTATGAGATGATTAGGATCTCCGCATCTAAAGCATTTCCTATCACTTGTCCCTTTCTTTTCAACATGGTTCTTTTGTGATGTCTTCTTCTCATCACGAGGTTGCCTAACGAACCTACCTCTTCTCCTAAAGAACTTTTTAAAATCCCTAACCGCTAGTGCATATTCCTCATCTTCACTATCGGAACTCGAACATTCCTCATCACTAGACTCCTTCTTGGCTTTCAATGCTAGAGATCTAACTCTCTCGCCTTTGCCTTTGACTATGTCGGAGTCTTTCTTAATTATCATCTCGTGAACCTTCAAGTTTCCTATAAGTTCATCGAGTGACAATGCCGCCAAGTCCTTTGACTCTTCTATGGCGGTGACCTTTGCTCTCCATTTAGGATGTAGAGCTCTAAGAAACTTCCTAACATAGTTCTTACTAGAATAACCTTCATCAAGAGCTTTAAGACTAGTGATAATAGTATTAAATCTAGCAAAAGCATTATCTATTGACTCATCCTCCGAAATGGAGAATTGTTCATATTGTTGAACAAGAAGATCTATCTTGTTCTCTTTGACTTGGTTATTACCTTGGTGAGTGACTAACAAAGTTTTCCAAATGTCTTTTGCCGTATTACACATAAAAATTCTTTCAAATTCCTTTTTAGGCAAAGCATTATAAATCATCATTTTAGCCTCATTATTTTTGGCTAATTTCCTTTTAAGTTCATCACTTTGTTTATCATAAGAAACTATTTCATCCTTTTTAATTTCCGGATTCTTTTGAATAGGTTGAAAGTCACCCTCGGTAATAACATGCCAAAGATCAATGTCTTTTGATTTCACATACGTTTCGAATCTTGTTTTCCAATAAATAAAACAATCGGTTTCGAAAAGTGGTGGTCTTTGCATAGATTGCCTTCTAGATATTTGTCGAATCCATTGATCGGTTCAAGCTTTAAAATACAATATACTTTAAAAACTTGACTGACGTGGCTCCTGATACCAATTGTGGGAAACTAGAAGGGGGGGTTGAATAGTTTACCGGTTTAAAAACTTCTTTTAAAAATCTTGTTTTAAAAGTTGGTTATTGGAAACTTTGATTCGAACTCTATGTGTAATCAATCAACACCAATATGAACTACACACTAAGCTAAGTAATAATAACAAATAAAAGTAAAGAGTAGAGTTGGAAAGATCAAACCGAGAGATAGAGGATTTATAGTGGTTCGGCTACGAAGCTCTTCTTCGCCCTACTCCACTCCCCGAGTACCACACTCTAGAGTTTCAAGCACTATGTCAACAACCTCCCTTAAGGCGGAGAAAACCGTACACGTCGCTTATCCTATTACCGACACTAAGCTAGATGTCGAGTGCTAATCTTAGCTAGCACCAATCTACCAAGGTCCACGTGACCAAACACACAAGCCCAATGGCTTCAATAGATCACCAAGATCTCAACACGATCACAATGATCAACACTCACTTCACTCTACTCAACTAACACTAACCTAATGACCCTTGATCTTCTGATCAATCACACAAGCCCAATGGCTTCAAGAGATGTTCACTATCTCTATAGATTCACACTTGATCTTCACTCTCACTCACAAAAAGGAAATATACTTGATGTATGCTAAATACAACAAGGTTGTAACAAGTGTTACAAAAACCTATCAACTACAACTCTAGTATCTTCTTGATTACTTGAGTTCTTCTCTTGCTAATGAAGAGGGATGACAACACCTTGTATCAACTTGGATACTTGTGTTCTTCTCTTGCTAGTGAAGAGGTATGAAGAGGATCACTTGAAGGATGATTGGATCACTCTTGAAACAAAGTAAAAACTAATCTAAATGACCCTAAGAAGTGAAAGGTGTGAGAGGATTTGACTAAGGGATTTTTCTGTGTGTGAAGGGTGCCTAAAACTGTGAAAGAGGTGGGTATTTATAGGAAAAGAAAATCTGAACGTTACAATTCAAAATGGTACGGACGGCTCCACTAAATGACCCACGGCTCCGTTAAATTTAACGGTACCGTGGAGCCGTGGTAGACTAGGACGCTCCAAATTTTGTCTTTTCTGGTGAAAACTTATTTGGGGAAGGTTGGAGCTGATTTTGGGGGGAAAAATAGCTGTTGTGATTTTCAAACTTATTTTTCCATTAAAACATTTCTTAATATTTCAAAAATAATTTGTCATGTGTATTTTTGAAAAAATGTTTTGTCCCATTTAAAATGTGAATTTTCAAAACATGAATTCACTTCTTTGATCACTAGTTCAAGTTGTAACTTTGTTCAAGAGTGATTTGCGTAGAAACGGGATCTTCCGATTAAAAACTTGTTAACGTTAATTTTAACGTAATGTGAGTTCACATTTTGTCATCCTCAAAACGTGAAGTAATCGAAAGATATAAATAACGTTTTTAGAACATTATTTGCATCAACAGATATTCCGAAAGGCTATAAACAGTAATATGGAGTAAATGCTAATGATTTAGTTGGTTGAGAGTAGTAAATGAGCTGGGTATTTATAGTGCCCAGCCTCGATACCTGAACTGGCGACGCCGGATTTTCAGGGAACATGTCGCTGACACAATCCCGTAAATCCCGGGGCGGCGGCGGCGTCTGCAGCTACCATCTGTCCAAAAGGTGGTGTCACCTGTCCTATGACTTACAGTTGTGCTGGCCGGACGAGCTGGTGCCTTCCGGATGATTTTATGCTGTCCGGATGGCCGGACAAGTCAGGCTGTCCGGACACATTCGCCAACATTCACATCATCATGTCATTCGATTAAAGAATTACATGGATAATTTAACTCTTAAATGTTAATTATGAAACTCGCTAGCGTAGGCATACTAGTATGTCCGATTTCTTATTAGAATAAAGCAGTAAATACATTGGTTCAAAAATTTTCACTACTTAAGTCCTTGTCAGGAACGTAGGGCTATAACCATCACTCCGTTAGCAAATTCAAACAATTTACATCTCAAGGGACTAAGGACATAATTTTTTTCATTATCAGCTAACGTGTGTCTCCCGTGATGTGTTTTTTCGTCAATTTGTTTGTCCCAATGGTGATTGTGTAAACATATAATGATATAATTGATTGACTTGATTGATTGATTGTACAACATACACATATATAGATACATAAGAATAATCTAGAATCGGGCTTAAGCCCGTTACACAACAATACGGGCTAATACTCCCCCGTAGTCTGAGCGGGAGGACACCGGACACTCAGGCTGGTGCAAAATTCCTCAAACAAAGCAGATGGTAATCCTTTCATGAAGATTTCTGCATACTAATGTCGAGAAGGAACATGAAGAACCCGAACATGCCCAGTGGCAACCAAGTCGCGAACAAAGTGAATATCAATCTCGATGTGTTTCGTTCGCTGATGCTGAACCGGATTGCAGGATAAGTAAACAGCACTAACATTATCACAGTAGACAAAGGTAGCGGAAGATAACGGAGTATGTAACTCTCGAAGTAAGTTTCGTAACCAACAGGTTTCAGCAACAACGTTGGCAACCCCACGATACTCTGCTTCTGCACTAGAACGAGAGAGAGTCGGTTGCCGTTTAGAAGACCAAGAGAGAAGATTGTTTCCAAGAAAAACACAATAGCCTGAAGTCGATCTCCTAGTGATGGGGCAACCAGCCCAATCTGCATCAGAATAGGCAACCAATGATGAAGTAGAAGAGGCAAACAACAGTAACCCATAGTCTAAGGTACCCCGAACATACCGCAAAATCCGTTTGAGAGCCGAGAAGTGGGGCTCGCGAGGGTCATGCATATGAAGACAAACCTGCTGAACTGCCTATGATAGATCCGGGTGAGTAAATGTGAGATACTGAAGAGATCCCGCAAGACTCCGGTATCAAGTAGAATCAGATACCGGATCACCATCATCTCCCAGTTTAGACTCAGTGTCAACAGGAGTCCGACAGGGATTACAGTTAACCATATGTGCTCGCTCTAAAACCTCAATAGCATACTTCTTCTGAGATAAAAATAACCCTGAAAAGTCACGGGAGACAGAGATACCCAGAAAATAATTAAGTGGACCCAGATCTGTCATAGCAAACTCCTGATGTAAGGATACAATAATCCGTTGCAATAAACTCTCAGAAGAAGCTGTGAGAACAATATCATCAACATATAACAATAGGTAAGCAGTATCCGTCCCTTGTTTGTATATAAATAAAGATGAGTCACAACGACTATGAGAAAACCCAAACCGAGTGATATACGATGCAAATCGCTGAAACCAAGCTCTGGGAGCCTGTTTGAGCCCATATAGAGACCGCTGTAGTAAACATACATAATCAGGATGCACAGGATCCCGAAACCCCGGAGGCTGATGCATATAAACTGTCTCAGCTAAATCACCATATAAGAAGGCATTCTATGAATCGGCCAATGACGAGAAGTAGCTAAACTCAGGACAGTCCGAATAGTGCCCGGTTTAACCACTGGGCTAAAAGTCTCATCTACATCAACCCCTTCTAATTGATTACTACCATTCGCCACAAGTCGAGCCTTGTAGTGACTAAGAGTCCCGTCAGCCAAGTACTTATGGCGAAAAAGCCACATAGAGCGAATAATGTTGGTGTCAGCGGGTTTAGGTACTAAGGTCCAGGTTCCGTTCTTAATAAGTGCAGTGTATTTATCACGCATAGCATTTTGCCAATTTAGATCAGTAAACGCATCACGATATGTTTTTGGTAAGGGTGAGACTGAAGACACATGCATATTAAGTCGCTGAGTGGGACGATTAGTCCCGACACGAAAGCGTGTGACCATGGAGTGAGTTGAGACAGGGTTTGGGTTTTGAGGGGGATCTGCGATAATATGTTGGGTTGGTGCTGTATCTGGGATTGATGTTTATGGTGGAGATATGTCAGGGGCTGCCTCATGGTGGGCTGTCTGAGGGTGAGGTGATATTGGTGTGGTTGGTTCATTTGTGGGTTGTGGCATGGGGGGTTGAGCAATGGTATTTGGGGGAATGAGTGGTGGATTGATATCAGGTAAATCGTCCAAAAAAGTGTAGGTGGGTGGCATTGTGGGTTTTGAGGTGCCATATGGGAAAACGGTTTCATCAAAAGTTACGTGACGAGATATAATAATTTTGTTGGTGTTTAAATCAAGACACCGATATCCACGGTGATTGGAGGCTTGTCCCAAATAAATGGATGGTGTGGCGCGAGGTTCAAGTTTATGATTGGGATATAGGTGTGGGTAGCAAAGACATCCGAAGGTGCGTATGAGGCTATAATCCGGGTTTTGGCCAAAAAGACGGGTGTAGGGGATTTCATTGGAAATCGCGGTCGATGGTAGAATATTGAGTAAGTGGATGGCCATAATTAGGGCTTCAACCCAAAAAGTTGGTGGGAGATTGGCTTGAAACAGTAGGGTACGGATGAGGTTGTTGATCGTGCGAATCATCCTTTCAGACTTGCCGTTTTGCTGTGATGTTTTAGGGCATGAGAAGCGAAATTGTATGCCATTTTCGGCAAAAAGTTTGTGGAGGTTACGGTTGTCGAACTCACCGCCATGATCACACTGAAGGGACCTGATTTCACACTTAAACTGAGTGCGAATGTAGTTACGAAACAATAGAAATTTAGAACGCACATCAGATTTGTTAACTAAAGGATATACCCAAATAAAATGCGACTAATGATCCAAAAATAAGACATAATATTTAAAGCTCGACATGCTCGGAATTGGTGAAGTCCAAATGTCCGAGTGAATAATGTCAAAACAAGAAGTAACAACAGAATTGGAACTAACAAATGGAAGCCTAACATGTTTGCCAAGTTGACAGGCATGGCAAAGCACGGGAGGTTTCTCCTTATTACATGAAATGAAATTGTTTGAGACGAGACGACGTAGCACTTCGCTACCTGGATGTCCAAGTCGCTGATGCCACGTGTGTTGATTGACGAGGAGAGCTTGAAGGATGGGAGACGGAGCCGTGACCGGGTAAAGATCACTCGTGCTATCACATTGGAGCAGCACCCGTCGAGTCATGAAATCCTTAACTGAAAAACCAAACGCATCAAATTCAACAGTGCAATTATTATCACGAAAAAATTGACGAACATATATTAAATTTTTGACAATATGAGGAGTAATTAGAACGTTATTTAAGTGTAATGATTTGAAGGGAGTTGGAAAAATGCTATGGCCAGTGTTGGTGACGGGTATGGAGTGTCCATCACCAACAGCAACAGAGGGATACATACACGTATTAAAAACTTCACTAAGACAAGTAATGGAATCATTAAGGTGAGAGCTCGCACCTGTGTCCATATTCCATGCTCCGGTTGTGGGATCGTGAAGAGTCCCGGTAGTGAATGCATGAGTTAAAACCGTCTCGTGTCCCGAGGGAGTAGCGGGTCCCATTGACCCGATGGTTGCAGACCTGGTTTGAACCGATGGGGGTGTTGTTACTGGTGGATTGGGTTGAGCTGGTGTGGCTGTTGGTGCGGATGGGGGGGGGCAAAAGGGTTATGGGCTGTGGTAAGTTGCATAGGTCCATTTGGTTGGGCTTGATGTGGGCTGGTATAAACATAAGGTGGCGAGGGGTGGACTGGATATTGTGGAAATCCAGGTGGTGGCCCAATGGACGATGGGCTTGGGTAAGGAGAGTAGGAGTGGGCTGGACTTGGGTTACTGTGGGTGTAATAGACGGATGGGTTTTGAGGTGATACTGTGGTGTTATTTTGTGAGGGAAATGGTGTGTTAGTCAGACCCAAACGCCCTAAGATTTTGACCAGGAGTTCCTCAGTGTCATTATTTGGTTTAGGAACATGCGTAGGTGAAACGGTTTTGGCAGAAGAATCATGAACAAACTTACATCCCACACTATATCGACAAGCCCCTTTAGCAAAATTAATACACGGCCACCAAGATTTGACTTGAGGGTTTGAGGGACGACGAGGTGTACCTGTTTGTGCCATAAGAATCATAGGGGAGGAGGAGTCCATGGGAGGTGTGATTGCCTTGGATTTGAGCCTCATCTCTTCGGTGATAAGCATTGTACGCGCCGTCTTTAAATTGGGAAATGTATCCTTGTAATGCATAAAACCAACCACTTGATCATACTTGTCAGGAAGACCTTCAAGAACATAGTGCACAACATCTTCATCATTTACATGTGAGTCAAGACTCGTTAGAATGGTGACAAGATTTTCTATCTTTCGAAAGTAAGCCTCCATGCTTTGATCACCAAGTTTGATGGATCGTAACTCCGCCTTTAAAGCATTAGTACGTGATCGTTTGTTATCTTTGACAATGTCAATGATGAGATCCCAAGCTTCCTTAGAAGTTTTGGGACGTGCAAGAACCAACCTTGCTTAAAGGGTTTCGGAAAGAGTGGTAAAGATCCATGAAAGGATGATCTTATCTACCTTGAGTTCTTCCGACGTTAAAGGAGGAGGGTTACTGGAAGTTGTTTCATTGGGGAGGCCATGGATGTATTTGGAGACATCATAGGAGTCACAAAGTTGTTCAAAAAAGAACTCCCAGGAACTATAGTTCCAATTGTCGAGATCAAGCTTGACTGGAACTCGAGTAATAAGGTGATGATGGGTAACTTGAGATAGTTTTTCGGACGTTGGGATTGTGGGAGTGACGGATCCAGTCATTATGACAGTATTATGGTACAATGAATTGGACTATATGAGTTTTAGGGTTTGTTATGGGATTATGGGAGTGGTACGTGGGTAACAGAAACACAAAACCAACACTTGTGACCTATAAAGCACAAGTAACTTATCACCAGTAATATAAGCGTGTGGATTTGTGACTTAAACACAAATCACAAACACAGAAACGAAGGGTAATTGGGAAAATTTTCTAGGGTTGTTAGGGGTGATGGGGGGAGCGTGGTTATTGTGATTTAGGAAAGGATCGTGGAATGTTTAATGGCCTGATACCATGTAAACATATAATGATATAATTGATTGACTTGATTGATTGATTGTACATCATACACATATATACATAAGAATAATCTAGAATCGGGCTCAAGCCCGTTACACAACAATACGGGCTAACAGATTGCAGGTGAAAGATATGTGTTGGTCGATTACAAATAAGGATCTTGAGTTTTTGTCGGCAACATAACTGATTTTGCGCATATGAAATTGATTTGGATTCCGTTTGCATGGGAAATTGACATAGATTTTAATGAAGTGGACAAATAAATAAGAAATTGTTTCACTTTTGTTAGCGGAGAGATAATAATAGCCCAATATCTCTGACTAAGATGTTAACTGTGAATATATGCAAACAACGTGAATGTATATTGCAATTTACCCTTCTTATTATGCGTAAACTTCCAAGTTAATTGCAGTATAAGATTTTTATTAGACGTCTATCATACATGTTCTCATTTTGTGTCATGCAGAGCTTTATTCCTGTGTTGGTAACCTAAACTACTCCCTCCGTCACTATTTTTTAGTTCATTTTTTTATTTTGGGCTGTCTTAAAATAATTATTTATTTCGATATTTTAGTCAATTAAAATAGACTTAAATGGATAGAAATGATATATATTTGATTGATATAATATGTAGTTAGTGAAAACTTTTTAAACTATCTACAATTTGAAAATGGATTAATAAATTATGACGAAAGGAACATTTTGTATGAGATATTAAATAATTTTGATTACACAATAGGGGTTTCCAAGGATTATGGTGCGTGAGGTTAAAAGGGTGCCACTTGGAGACGTGGTGAACGGGGTGCCAATGAGTGGGAGCCAACATTAACCAGCCAACAAAAACAGGCTCCACATATAAAATACATACTCCCTCCGTTATAAAATTATAGTCTCCATTTGACTTTTTCGGTCTATTTTTCTTAATTTTTACTATAAATATTTTTATTTGTGTTATACAATACTTGATAAAAATTATACAAATAAAAATACATTAAAAACATAATCCGTTCATATATTTTGCATCACGTATTATATAATATAAATAAAAATACTTAAGGTAAAAGTTAAAAAATAAAGACCTAAAAAGTCAAAAGTGCACAATAATTTTGATACGGAGGGATTATATATTAGCCACAATAATTATAATACTCCGTATTATTTTATAATCTAAAACTTTCCCATGTTTTTAAGGGTATCTGGGTGGTTTTGGGATGCACGACTGCAAACTCTTAGCCGGTAAATCTTTGTTTTTAGCTTGTAATAGTTTACCCTTTACAAAGCAAACATCGAATTCTAGTATCGTCAAAGTTTAGTTGGTTAAAGACTCCATATAAAATTTATATCTCTTTATTTTACAAAAGAAAACGATGACAGTTGTTGATTACTAGCATATGTTCGATTGGTTAAAAATGAATGCAGTAGAAAGTGTATAGAAATGATCTTCTTTTCTCTTATTATTTGAACATGGGCACATTGCTTTTCTTTATGAGTCGAGTTATTTTAGAAACCAAACATTCCTCACATACCAAGGGACTTATCCCCACCATCCATCTAAAAAGAAATCAATGGTTGAGATTAAAAGCATTTAATATTTCACCCATTTTTTATAATTTAAATATCTCTTAAACCGTTAATCGTTAAGCGAAAATAATTACACCATCGCGACAAGCATTTAATTATCTTTCTATAGACGGGCATTTTGATATACTTTCGACAAAAAAAAAAATTCATTTTTTTCACGTTTTTTTTCGTAGCCGAAAAAATCATATATGATATATCATATATGATATTACATATCATATATGATATATATGATATATCATATATGATATATCATATATGATATTACATATCATATATGATATATATATATATGATATATCATATATGATATATCATATATGATATTACATATCATATATGATATTATATGTAATATCATATATGATATATCATATATATCATATATGATATGTAATATCATATATGATATATCATATATGATTTTTTCGGCCACGAAAAAAAACGTAAAAAAATGAAAAAAAAAAAAAATTGTCGAAAATATATCAAATTGCCTATCTATAGAAAGATAATTAAATGCTCGTCGTAACGGCATATTTTTTTTCGCTTAACGATTAACGGTTTGAAAGATATTAATATTTGAAAAAAAAGGATGAAAGTGGGTTTTTTAAATTGTTGGGATTAATCTCATCCATTAGATCAAATAAAGATGGAGGGTGGAGATTAGTCCCTTGGTATGTAAAAAAAATTTGGTCCTCAAATGATCTTAAATCTTTCTTTATTAGTTAATAGTTAACTAATGTAGCAAACTCTGTATTTATTTGAACAAAACTAACAAGTCACTTAATACATTGTTATATTTTGACCGGTTAACTTACAAATCTTGTCTAAAGATTCCAGCCTTGGAAGAAAATAAGAGAGCTTTACAAGATTAGTATAAACAGTTCTTTTTGGTGGCAGCAATTCTTCAAAAAGGAATATTAAAGGCTTATTTCGCGGATGGGGAACAACCAATGCAGTGTCTTTGATAGAACCTTTTGCACTGAGCCCAATCTGTTGGTATTGGGTGTCTGTTAGAAGTGGTCCAGAAGAAGATCGAGCAATTGGAAGAGAATAGTATTGGGCCTCTTAAACTGGTCCTATATTTGCAACTTTGATGATGCGCGTTAATGCTATAAGAGCGGCCGGTGTGGTATTTTCGTGGCTCGCCGTGGAGCCTATTCGTTGCTCGCCGCCACACCGGGCCTTGTGCTCGAGCCTCGCCGTCGACATGTTACTCGTCTGCACGAGTAGCTTCAAGTCTGACACATATTCAATTTTTATTTCATTTCAATTGTATCAAACGGTCACAAGACCGTTAAATGCTACGCTCCTTCTTTTTTTTTTCCACCTATATATAGCATGCATACAATACACAATATATACTCAAACATAGCATATCAAATTCTCCCAACACAAATCTGTTAAAACACAAAGCTGCCTTCAACCTCAAAAAAAAAAAAAAATCATGTCGCAAAACCCAAACGATAATATGTATTTCAAAAGCATCCTAGCTTCGAATCCGTACGCGGGTTCGTCAAACCCATCTACCCCCGCATCACAAAACTCTAACTCGCCATCACCACAAATCCCTCCGTATGGCACGCAATTGCCTCCCGAGTTAATTTACCAAAATCAACAGTTTGTGATTCACGGATTTGCAAATTACCAACAACGTCCAGTTTCCCAATCTTAACCACAGTTTTTTAATGCTTCGCAACCTTCATCGTTTCCGCCACCATCTGAAGCTCAGTTCAGAGTACCTGCGGACCGTGAACCGCCCAAAGGACGCGGGAAAAAAAGCAATGGCAAAAAAATCAAAAAAAAGTTGTTAGCTTGGACGATGACGATGAAGACCTTGATGCGTTGGCTCAAGTTATGGAGAGAAACTGGGTCAGAGATGAAGCAAAGTTGTTTGCGGAAATTTGGATAGAAATTTCCCAAGACAAGGACATCGGAAATGACCGTTCCGATGAATTCTTTTGGAACCAAATTCTGGAGATGTTCAATGACCAATCTGGACGTCCTCCTCGTTCCAAAAGTATGATGACCGGTAAATGGAAAAGGATGAATAGCAATTGCCAAAAATTTAACGCTATCTACAAACATTTGGTGCGTAGAAGCGATGAAAATGACGGCGATCATATCAAGAACGCAAAAGAGAATTTTGAACAGCGGTTTGGCGGACGAAAGTTCGCATATGTGCACGTTTGGGATATTTTGAAACAATATCCCAAATGGGATGCGGAGGATCCCATTGACGTGACGTGTCTCGAGGATATTTTTGGTCCGGACCGACATCCTCGTCCAGACGGCGCGTTCAAAGTGCGGGCTGCAAAGAAGTAGAAGTCGACTTCAACGTCGAGCGCAGCGAGCACTGGTGGGAGTCAAACTAGTTCATTTTCGGGCAGCATCTCCGAAAAATATGCTGAAAAAGCAGACGTTCAAATGTCCACGTACGCGATGAGAAGGGAGAAGGATAAGAAGACGTTAGAGATGGAAGAAATGAAGTTTCTGATGCTTGATGCCAGCCAAGTCACACCAGAAGCGGCCGCTATCATTCGTCGATGACAAAAGAGAATTATGAAAAAATATGCAATCGAGGACGACGAAGACGAGAATTAAATTGATGTTTAGTATTGTATTGTGTTTTTTTTAATTCCCCGTATCGTTTTTTTATTCGTATCGTAAGGGTTGTATTGTATTTTTAATATGTTGTATTGTATTGTATTGTATTGTATTTTTAATTAAATGGGTTGTATTGTATTTTATTTGGGTATTTAATTAAAAAAAAAAGATAGTGGTGGGGCCCGAATAAGGAGTTTGTGGCTTGTTGTTGTAAAGGGGGTTGTTTGTTGTGGTTTGTTGTGGTGACGTGGCACCTCGTGGGGCCCGAATGAGGAGCAAAAATTGCTCACCACACCTAATGGTCTAAGGAACATAATCATGAGAATCATATTATTAACATAAAATCACATAAGCACGCAATGGAAGACTTGAATCAATATGCACAATTAATTAACCAAAATTAAATAGAAAATGTATCTTGTAAGCAATCCAAGCAAATTAAAGATCAAGAAACACAAACCCTAAAATTAAGGTTTAGTAAAATTCGATTAGGGTTAACCGAATTAGGTCACCACCGAAAATCCAAAGGGGATTTAATCTACATTCTTATACACGCGTATTGTTAGCGAATCAATGCGAATGCTAGTTTCAAGAATCACGCAAGCTAAACGATTCACTTGTATCTTGCAAGTCAATAGTATAGGAACCATATAAGGGTGTATAGGATCGATCACAAGAGGGAGGAAAGAAGAAAAGAAGAAAAGCTTAGCTTTTTGGGATTCAAGGATTACCAACTAATGAATACATGAGATGTCTTTATAGTTGAAGTAACTTGGAGTCCAAGAAAGAAATCCCTCACCCCTAAGGGTTGGGGTCGGCCGAACATAGCCCAAGAGGAGAATCCGGAACCTTATCTTGGCTTGTTTCCTTTTATAGTTATTCCTTTTATTACTTAACGACCGTTAAATTAAATACGGTTAAGTACTAACGACCGTTAAGGTTTATTGTGATTTAATAATTAAAACATAACTATTATTTATTAATTATTATAATTGAATCTCATACACAATGCGTGCAATCCCATAGTCTCGTGTTCGAATCCGGTCATACATATATTAAATATTGTCCATAAACTAACAGCTCCCACTTAGACATGTCTTAATATAGGTAATGACATTGGTTAGCGTCTTGCAACACGCCAATTCCCCCAGAACGACCATGAGTGTGGTTTCCTGGAAAAACCTTTTAATGATTTATCATTATACTTATCCTTCTGTTACTAATACCACGTTAAATATGGTTATGGATCTTAGTCATTCCATTTATTTAACTATTCAGTTTTGTCGTTATATTCCGATTGAACAAGATTACCAAATCATCTGAACACATTCCAGATTGATCTTGGGTATGGTCATACAAACATCTTGTCAACCTTACGAGGGTTCAGCAGTATTATACTTCAAAACAAATTTGAAGGAACAAATTCTCTCTTGACTGGAAGCAAAACTCATGAATTTCACAACACTTCTGAAAACAGCCATTATTACTAACAGTTACGAATAACGTTAGACTATTTTATAGAAATAGGCTACACCCATGACAGTTTCCTGGCATCTCAAGTCAGAGGATAAATACACATGATTTACTTAATGACAAAGATCCATAAAGTATAATCATGTAGTTGGGATCAGTCATATATTCAATCCTTTGAATATCATGTGAGTTTAGCATGACTACCCATCAATATAAAAAGTATATTCTAACCAACCTTCAGATATGCCTTAATTCAATCATATTCCCATATGATTGAACGACAACAGACTATTTAGAATAACATAAGTTATTCATAGATTTAAAAATGCAAATATAGGATACAATATATTAAAAATGTAAAAAAACATACCAAGTATTTTATTTCATTAAATAATAATCGTTTAATACATCCCTTATCCAAATACTAACCACATATCTACATGAAACTACTAGCTAAACAAAGTCCAATGCTTTCAGCATGTTGAGTAAGATTTTCCTTAGGTAAAGCCTTCGTGAAAGGGTCAGCTAGATTGTCATATGTGTGAACTTCGAGTAGATTGATTTCACCTATTTCGACTTGTTCTCGAACATAGTGATATCGTCGAGGAAAATGTCGGGCGCCCTTAATGAATCCAGGTTCATTGGCGAATGTAATTGCTCTAGAATTGGCGCAATATAATTTCATAGGTTTATCATTTGAGGTCATAACACCAAGGCCTGAAATGAACTTCCTAATCCAAACAGCTTCCATCGCAACTTCTGAAGTAGCTATGTACTCAGCTTCTGTTGTAGACATCGCAATAGTACTCTGCTTTGTGCTCTTCCAGTCTACTGCTCCTCTATTGACTACAAAGACATATCCCGTCTGAGACTTCGTATCATCTTTATCAGTTTGCCAGGACGCATCGCAGAAACCTATAACATCAAGCTCTGCCTCTGGATTTCCACCATACACTAGAAACATATCTTGAGTGTCCCTTAAGTACTTGAGAATGTTCTTAACAGCAGTATAGTGGAGACCACCTAGATTTTGTTGATATCGACTGGTGATATTCTGTGCAAACGTCACATCTGGCTTTGTGCATCTTACCGCATACATGATAGATCTTACAGCCGAAGCATAAGGAACATTTTTCATACGTGCCACCTCAGCAGGTGTTGAAGCACATAGTTTGCTACTTAAGCCATGTTCTACTTGCATTGGAAGATATCCCTTTTTGGAATCTTGCATTTTGAATCTCTTTAAGATTTTATCAATGTAAGCACTCTGACTTAATCCAATCAACCGCTTAGATCTATCTCTGTAGATCTTGATTCCTAGAATATATGCCGCTTCTACAAAATCCTTCACAGCAAAACATCTTTCAAGATAGGACTTAACCTCTTGTAATCTTGGAATGTATTTTCCCATAATCAATATGTCATCGACATATAGGATAAGGAAAGTAACATTACTCCCACTAGTCTTATGGTATACACATGACTCATCAAGATTCTGAGTGAAACCAAATTTCTTGATTTCCTCGTCAAATCTCTTGTTCCATAGCCTTGATCCCAGCTTCAATCCATAAATAGATCTTTGAAGCTTGCATACTCGCTTTGTAAATTGTGGATTCACAAACCCCTCATGTTGCGCCATAAAGATGTCTTCTTCAAGGTGACCATTTAAGAAAGCGGTTTTGACATGCATCTACCAAATCTCATAGTCAAAGTATGACGCTATGGCTATAAGAATCCTAATAGCTCTAATATCTACTACAGGAGAAAAGGTTTCCTTATAGTCAATCCTGAAGGTTTGAGTATAGCCTTTTGCAACTAGACGAGCCTTATAGGTGT
Source organism: Artemisia tridentata subsp. tridentata (assembly GCA_021014915.2). Classification (NCBI taxonomy): domain Eukaryota; kingdom Viridiplantae; phylum Streptophyta; class Magnoliopsida; order Asterales; family Asteraceae; genus Artemisia; species Artemisia tridentata. Next base: position 151,280,370 of record CP139506.1, read on the forward strand.
GTACTTTACCATCCATGTCAGTTTTCTTCTTGAAGAGACACTTGCTTCCAACGACTTTAGCGTTAGGAGGAAGGTCTACTTCAATCCAGAAATCATTATCTTTCATGGATTGCATCTCCACATTCATAGCTGCTTTCAATTTGTCCTTTTCAGGATCAGCCATGACAGCTTTATAGTTAGCGGGTTCTCCAAAATCCCCTAAACTATGTTCCTCGACCTCTACATTAAGACATAGATGACCAGGAGAACGCATAGTCCTTTCAGACCTACGAATGGGAGTAACTTCAGGTGGAGTTTCAAGACATTCAGGCTCCTCTTGAAGTTGGCTAGTGTTTTCAAAAAATGATGTATCTTCTTGATCATCAATCAGATCAATTTCTCACCCACTGAATTCTTGAGATATGACATTCCTTTCAAGGAAATCTGCATACCTAGCCACAACAATTTTGTGCTCAGGTGGGTAGTAGAAATAGTAACCCATCGTTTCCTGTTAGGCCACAAGATTATCACACAAGTCGTAATACTAGTGAGAGAAAGAGTGGAAGGAACTTCTATGTAAATAAGAAAAGTTTAATTAATCAAGAACCAACCCCCTTCTCCAAGTGAGAAGGGGTATTTATAGTTTTTACATCATAAGTGGGCGTTGCCCTAATTACTAGAAAATAAAACACAAGGCCACGGCCCAAGGGCCTTCTACATAGGCCGAACCTTAAAACAAACATAAAGGCCTTAATAGAAAAGCAACCTATTACATAAACTATGACCAAGACTTGATATTAATGAAATGTGTTCTCAACAATCTCCCCCTAAGGATTGGTCATCAAGGTTGCTTGACGTCTTCTTTGCTTCTTAGGCTTTGACGTCTTATGTATCTTTGTTCTTGTTATGTGTGATATGGTAATGTCGTGATCTGCCTTTCACCAGTGTCTTTAATACCGGTGTCTTTATGTCTTTTCCACCATGCTCATACTTCTTTTAACTTTCATCTTTACACTTCATGTATTCTCATTCTTTGGCATTAATCTTTAGACTTTTGAACGTTTCCTTCGATTTGATCTTTGTGAGAACTTTCTTTGTGATGTTAGTATGAGCATGATGGTGATGGTGGTGATGGAACTCTTGGTCTCCATAAGTACCTGCATGAAAACAGTTAGCAATAAAGTATTCGGTACTTACAGGTTCGGACTTCGAGATCATTAACAGCATAGTGTAAAAACTTTCTCTAATCCTTGCCAAGGCCGTTCCTGAATCGGATGCCCCCAGGAGAGCTTACACAGATACACCGAAGTGTATCAACAATTCAGGGTGAGTCACTGAATTATACCGAAGTATCACTCCACGACTGTAGAGCGTAACCCACAAGGGATTACCGAAGTGGCCTGCTGTCAGGGCTGTTAGATGTTGACCCTGGCAAGAATTTCCACTGAATCACTGAGAATCACAATTGTGTGTTCCCTCATGAATGTTCTTGGCAGATTGCTAAGATCTGCGTAGGACTCTTGTTATTTACAACTGGTGTCCTTAATGTTGAACAACCAGTGTAGAAATATTAAGGTGTCGTTTGTTTTTTCAGAGCTTTTATCTCTTCATCTGCAAACCATGTCTGCAGAAGAAGAGGTACATCTGAAGCTCTTTATCCGCAAGAAAAAGACCGTTTGTCTTTTGTGCTATTGAAGTACTTATTATTTTTTTTTTCACTATTATTTTTTTGTACTATTGAAGTACTTTTTTTTTTTTCATTTCCTTTTTCTTTTTTCACTAGTTTTTTGTGCTATTTATGTTTTCGTCTTTTTTTTACGTTTTCATCTGTATCTTTACGTTTTTGTCTTTTTTTTTCGTTTTCCTTTGTTTTTTACGTTTTCATCCATTTTTTACGCCTTCGTATTACTTTTCAACATTTTCGTCCGTTTATTACGTTTTGCTACGTTTTTTTTTTACATTTTCGACCATCTTTTTTTTACGTTTTTCGTATGGTTTTAGGTTTTTTTACGTTTTCGTTTGTTTTTTTTAAAGTTTTTGTATGTTTTTTCACGTTTTTGTTTGTTTTCTTACGTTTTGGTACGTTATTTTACGTTACGTCAGTTTTTGTACGTTTTCGTCTTTTCTTTTTACATTTTTTTCTGTTTTTTTACGGTTTCGTCTGTTTTCATATGATTTCGTAAGTTTTTGTACGTTATCTTACCTAAGAAAACGGACAAAAACAAATGAAAACGGATGAAAACGTAAAAAAAAAGACGAAAACGTAAAAACGGTAAAAAACAGACGAAAAAGTAAAAAACGGTCGAAAACATAAAAAAAGGACAAAAACGTAAAAAAAAAGAACGAAAACGTCAGAAAACGGATGAAAACGTAAAAAATAGCAGACGAAAACGTAAAAACGGTCAAAAACAAAAAAAAAAGACAAAAACGTAAAAAAAGGATCGAAAACGTAAAAAAAGGACGAAAACGTAAAAATACGGATGAAAACGTAAAAAAAGGGTCGAAAACGTAAAAAAATGAACGAAAACGTAAGAAAATGGACGAAAACGTTAAAAAACAGACGAAAACGTAAAAACCGGTTGAAAACGTAAAAAAATGGACGAAAACGTAAAAATACGGACGAAAACGTAAAAAAAGGTCAAAAACGTAAAAAGAGGTCGAAAACGTAAAAATATGGACAAAAACGTAAAAAATGAACGAAAATGTAAGAAAACGGACGAAAACATAAAAAAACAGACGAAAACGTAAAAAAAGGGTCGAAAGCATAAAAAACGGATGAAAACCTAAAAATGAACGAAAAAGTAAAAAAACGGAAGAAAGCGTAAAAAACGAACGAAAACGTAAAAAAAGGCCGAAAACGTAAGAAAACAGAAGAAAACGTCAAAAAATGGACGAAAACGTAAAAAAAACAAAAACCTAAAATAATGGTCGAAAACGTAAAAAAACTGACAAAAACGTTAGGAAACGGACGAAAACGTAAGAAGACAGACTAAAACGTAAAAAAATGGACGAAAACAGAAAGAAACGATCGAAAACGTATAAAAAAGATATTGAGAAAGAGATGTAGGGTTTGTGAAAGAAGAGGTAAGAAGTGAAAGATAATGTCTGAAATTTTGAAGGGGAAAGAAGTGAAAAGAAGCACTTATGTCTGCAAAAAAACAAACATAAATCTCTGCCCTCCCGCAGACAAAAGAAGTGAAAAGAGGGAAAAAGTACTTATTGAGAAAAAACAAACGACACCTAAGTGTTCCTAAGAGATCTTTTGATGTATCTCGCGGCTCTAGACTCGATTTAATGCATTTTGGTTTTAGTCATCGGAGGCATGGAGCAGAGTGTCGGTTTTTCAATATGAACACATCTCGGAGTGAGAGGTCGATAGATTATGCGAGGTTCTCCGTGAGAAATGAAACAAGTATCTTTTGAGAGACACTTGAGTGGCTTTAAGGTTTAGTGCAGTGCGTCACTGGGTCCATAACGGCTTGTCTTCAATACTGGTGTCACCGTAGTGACATCCAGTAGCATATGAATTGAACCTGGTTTCTGCCCTAAGGTTGAACATTTGAAGGGCTATTTCTTTTCACCCTTTCATTAACTTTTCTTTTTAATTATTCAACCCTTTATTTTTTTTTTTTTTTTTTTTTTTTTTTTTTTTTTTTTTTTTTTTTTTTCGTACCTAACGACTTCTAGTACTAAACTATTAGTATTGTCCATGGGTAGATCCCCCCGGTTCTGGCGGATCATAGGAAGTATTTCCTAATCTTAGTCACCTTATAACTCCATGACTATCCTATGTTGCCATAAACCATTCATTTGAAAATCTCTCAAAGTGTTTATGATTATAAAACACATTTTGTTAACACCTTGAGAGTTTTGCTTTTTCAGAAATACTCCAGCTTCACATGTGCTCATAAGTTTTTAAGATAAATTTGCCCATGTCGGGTGGAGTTAGCACTTTTTGAATTGATTGATTTTCAGTGAATATGACCGATTCGAGACATGCTTACATCACTAGTTAGACTAGCTTGAAGTTATTACCCGTCCTGGTCATATTCAAAGAAAATCTCTCGAAACGGTACACTCTACTCAGACAAGTCCTATTTGAGACACGCTTACATCACTAGATAAACCAGCTTGAAATTATTACCCGTCCAGGACAAGTCCTTTCGATTAATGATAGTTAAGTTTCGTCAATTCTTGGGTAAAATCTGAGTCGAGCTTATGCGAGATTCCATACTTTTGTTACCATATTTTAATCACATTATTATTCTCCCCCTCAAAAATAGCATATCGATGTTGTTTTTGGAAAACATTTCGATTAAAATATGACTTTTGAGGTTTGTGGGAAGAATCTAACAAGAACTTATTAGTGTTGAACAAAGATTTGTTTCAAGTACTCCCCCTCAACAAGTGAAATCACTTTTTAAGGTTTTAAACACGAGAGGGAATACTTGTTCTTTTGAGCAGAATTTTGAAAAAAACTTATCAAAATTTTGATTAATTCTACTCAAAAGTTAGAAGCTTTCACTCCTTATATTAGGATTGAGGCAATGAAGCGTACCTCAGGGTCCTTTCTTTACAAATACGGGTTGTGCACTGTAATATGTACACAAACCATAGTCATGCATAAACAATATTGAATGATGACAAACAAATGACAATTATACTAGTGATTTACTCTGGACGACGGAATGTAAAAATGTTAGGGTCCTTAGCTCTTCCCCCCACGTAGTTTTCCAATCTTCTCATCTGAACCCGATGCTTGAGCCTGTAGTCAATCCATGCCAAGAACTTGACCGCCTGCTTCACATCGTTTTGTCTCCAAGTCATGTGTCTTAACCAACCTTGCTTCTGCCCTTCAGTATGGTTTTCTAGAATATGATCAAGCTCAGAACTGACTTGTATCAAAGTTTCATCACTGAACTTGTGAATGTCTTCGTAGCCCATGAACTTTGGTCATCCAGATCTAACGTACACTACTCCAAATGGTCTTTTGATGAAAGAATATGGTTTCATTTCTGCGATTCTCGGAGGTCTAAGATCAGGTTTAATGAGGTTCAATTTCTTTTGGTAACTTTCAACACCGAGGTGAACATCTTCGACTCTTTTCTTTATTACTATTCTTCGGATGTAAAGAAGTAAGGAGTTGATGATGTCGTATTGAAGGCTGCCAGGGAGATGCTCGAGTTTTCCTTATATCTTTAGCAGGTACAAATCTTCAATATCGTTGAGATTCAAATGAGGATAGTCTGATTCATTGAACGAGTACTCCTTGTCATCTTGTCTTCGAACCGTGATCTTCGTCAGAAAGTTGTATCCATATTTTGATTTTCTTTTAGCACTCTTAATGGAAAGTATCCTTTGCTTGTAGTTTACCTTGTGTTTCGAGGTAAACGTCATTTTCCATTTGTAGAACCATTTGCGCATCTCTGGCCAGTGAAAGACTCCTAGAACAGCTTCATCTTTGTAATCAGCAATAGAAGTGCTGAACAAGTCACTAATCTGTTCTTCAAGTCCTTCTTGTACATATGTAGCAGCCTTGAACTTGGTAAGAGATATAGCATATCGTTTCTCTGGGTCAGTGTTCCCATATATCAGGTACTCCAAGTCATGATTGAAAAAGTATGCTTTAGGGATCTTGAGATTGTGAACTTGACCAATGAGCGGTAAGGGTTGAAAGTAGTCACGAAACTTGAATGTGTCGGGTTCACGAGAAGATCTTGCAACATCCCAACTAACATTCTCAGATAAAGCTCTAGCAACTTGTTCCAGGTTGTATTCGAATTCCAGTTGAGAAGTAATCGATGTCTTGAATTGTGAGAAACCTGCTTTTCAGATGTTGACAATGTCAGACAGTTGTAGTTTCTGGATCTTCATCACTTTCTTAAGTTTCTTTATGAAGTCCACAACTGAGCCTTCTGTAGGAACTTCGTCCTTTGGAATATCGGGGTATGCATCCACCATTTCTTCAAACCATTCAAACTTCTCAGCAGCTGGATTAATCCATTCAGGATCAGGTTGTAGTGGTGCATCCGCAGGTGGTTCAAGAACAACTTCAGCTTTGTTGTGTGTGATGTCATCGTGAGGTTCAGCATCATCAAATGTTCCAGTATCTTGAGGTACTAGTTCTTCTTTGCCAGTATGCTGAATGTTGGATGATTGCAGTATAGCTGTAGGTCCAGTCATTCTTGTACATTTTTCACTTGGCTTTGCTTGGTCGTCTTTGTCAGGATCGTCACGACGACGTTTGCTTGACTTGACCTATTTGCAAGGATCATCCTTCTTTTCAGCTTTCTTCATGGACTTGATCAAAGCTTTGTGAAGATTACTTTCCTCTGGATCATTGACGATGGATTCAAGCAATTGACCTTTGAGATCTGCGGCGGAAGGCTTTGATGGTTTAGTTTGAATAGTAAGTGGTGTTGTTTGAATATGATGAGCAACTATTCCATCAAGCTTTCTCTTGACATATTCCTTCAGAAGAGATGGAAGTGTTTCCTGAAGGCGTTTGCTGATCTTTTTTGGTAAGTTGTTGTTGAGGAAGTCATCCATTGCTTGAGAAACATCATATGTCTTGAACTCATCGATGTCTTGTTGCTGCGTCTTTACTTGAGCTTGCAACGCGCTGAGTTGTTCCTTAAGAGACTGGAGTTCATTTGTTTCAGGTTGTTGGGGTGTAAGTTTTGGTGAGGGAGGCTTGGTTTAGGAGTGTTGATCAATAGATGATGGTATAATAGGTGGAGTAGGTATACGATCACCTCCTTTAAATTCATCATCATCATGATCATCATCGTCTTGGTTATCTTCATCCTTATCACTTTCATTGTCATTGTTTTCATCACTTTCATCATTGTTTTCATCACTTTCATCATCTTTTTCATTATCTTCATCATCTTCCTTCTTTTCTTCATCAGTGTTGTCATTATCATATTCCGAGGGTAAGTGAATGAGTTGGTCTGATTCTTCAGATTCACCCTCAGATTCACTCAGTGAAGCATTTTCTGATTTAGACAATGTTGCTTCAGTTTCATCATCAGACTTAGACAAGGCTTCATCTTCACTAACCTTTGATCCGGACCCTTCACCTTTCTTCTTTAGCTTGAGTTTCTCAAGATCAGCCAAATACTTTGCTTTGTTTTATTGTAGGGCTTTCCCGAGTTGTGCAATTTCTTCTTCTTTTGTCTTTGGTGGTTGTAGAGTGTCATCGGGATTGTCTTGAAGCATTAGTGATTTTCCTTTTCCCAGACCTTCATCATGTTTTTCTTTCTTTATCTGCATGATTCTTTTCCTTTCTTCCCTCAAGCTTGGTTCATCTTCATCTTCTTTTGTAGATTCATCTCTGGGCATTGGTTTCCTCTTAGTTGCTCGAGAAACCTTCTTCGTTCTTGTAGTACCATCTTTAATTCCTCTTCTTCTTCCTCTTGTCCCAGTTGTTCCCTTCAACGTTATCCCCACCGATCCTGCTTTCTCTGCTTCATCATACCTTTCATAGGCTTCAGTTGCCCTCACCGTCTCTTTAATTAATGCTTCTGGAATTTTGAGACCTTGTTTGGTGGTGTTGGTGGCATGAATTCTCACACGAGAAAGAACATGGTCCATCTGTTCAGTATGAGCCTTTTCAGTTGGGCGTTTGTCAATGTCTTTTTCTCGGGCCATGAAGTGAGCAATGAGGAGTTTGGTGAAGCGAGGGAAAAGAATCTTGTAGCTCTTCTTTTGCCCAAATTGACGAGCTTGATAAACCATGTCGGTCTAGATATACTTGGCATAGTCAAGAATTGCAGATGTTCAAGTTTGGGGTGCTCGTGACCCGTTTCCTTTTCCGTGATGCAATGGCTTAGGATGGTGTACATAGTCAACCACGGTTGAGGATTGTATCTTCGGTCCACTGATGCGTGGTTTTGCGACCTTACAACAGGTTTTACCTCTCAAGAGATCTTGAGAAGTTTGCAATCCCCACCAGGCAGTGTACTTAACCGATGTAGTATAGTGAAGTGGCAAGTACCGGGGGATTGATCGTTCAACTCAAAGAATAGTGTTCGTTAGGATTGAAATTTATCTACTAGGTCTAGAGGTGAGGGATGATTCTTTTTGTATTTTTATATATTATGAAAAGCAAGTAAAATCTCTGGTTTGAAGGAGTGGGCAGAATTAGTTGCTAATCAACTAACCCAAAAGCTACTAATTAAACTAATGTGCAGGAAAGTAAACTAGGGTTCTACAAGGGAAGTGAAGCATGTCTACCTATGATATGTTACTCCTTGCTAGCTATCCAATTCTACCTATTGAATTGTCACACCTTGTTTTAATTGACGGGTTGTATTCCTTAATACCAATCGTGGGGTGGCGTACGTACTTCCCCAACTCTATAAGCTCCTACTTCACTCTTATGTCGAGCCGGCTAAGAAGCTCCTAACATGGGATCACTAGAATTCACTCATGCATTAAATACAACCATAATAACCTTAGTACGCATTGGTTCATGTTTCTTAAGACGTTCAAGCAAGTTACCATATAGGAGGTTAGCCAGTTTTCTTAAGCCTAACATCGATATCACCCAATCACACAAGAGACAATAGGAAACAAGAATTATAAGCTAAACCAATAAGATCTATTGAAGTGTCACACCTTTATTGATGACGATAGACACATACATCAACAAGGAATCAATAAGATCTAATTAATTATATACAAGTTTCACACAATCATAAGTAGACACAAGGTGAATTAGCAAAGCATGATCAATGAAGGGCAAACAACCATAATAATGAAAGACATAATTAAGTTAGAATCAACAAACCAATATTTGATGTTTATGAAGTGATTGAAACCCTCTAAGTTGCTGGAAAAACACCTACCTAAACCCTAGAATCGGACTTAGGGTTTAGGGCTTACAAAAAGTGAAGTTGTGATGTTGTATTTATAGCTGATTTTCTGTCCGCATCGATCTGACGGCGTCAGCTCCCCTTTTTCACCAAATTGTAGATTTTTTCGTCCCGATTCCGTGGCCTCTTGAATCACCTAAATCCGAGTTCGTATGAAGATTTTATGGCCAAAACAGTGACAGCTACTCCGCGCGCGAGTTGTGATTGTCTTGATTAACTTGTGGCGGTTTCACTAAGGTTCCTTCTCGTGTAAGAATACTTTGACGCCGTCACTCTATATCATCTGACGTCGTCAGGTCTATGATCCTGACGCCGTCACCTTCAAAAATCCTCTGGCCCGTCTCTCTTTAACTTAACACTTGACGGCCTACATCCATTAACACGTGACGCCGTCAGACTTCCTATGTAAAACTTTCTGGCGCGTCACGTGTATAATTCCACCACTTTCATCTTCAAGTGACGGCGTCAGCATCCAAAACCTGACGCCGTCAGGTGTAAAATCCTGACTTTCCTTGGTCTTTTTGTTTTCTTCATTCTTGAGAATAAAAACGTCCAAAAAGCTCCAAAATGCTTCATATTCTAGAAATCACGTCCCAAGTACCTAAAATGAGAAAAGAAACGATTTAGGGCAATATTTGATCATATAATCGCGGATTAGGGCTTAAATGACCCCCTAAAAGCGGTACACTTTTCGCTTCATCAAATATCCCTACACTTGGGATTTGCTTGTCCTCAAGCAAATGAGCTTTTCCACCAATTGAAATACAAGTTAGGGGTCATTTAACATTAATATAAAAGTAATTACAACAAATGATCATTCCACCTTGGTCAAAATAAGCACGGAAATTATACACTAGCACCTCACAATAAGTTTTTGGATACTCTCATCCCTCGGGTGTTGTAAATTTATATATCGTAAATGGAAATGGAAGAATATCGCTCACTACCTGTCATAGAAAATAGATTACCATAGGCTTGGGAAAGGATCACGCCTCTACCACTTTTGGCGTAAGCACCTAGGATAAAATATCAAAGAGGTCTTTACAAAGGGTTATAACGTTAGGTGTAGGGATAAGGAAAACACGGTTTGTTGGATAAGGATATTTTTACTGGTGGCAAGTCAATCATCTTGGTCAATTACATGTAGAATGAGGCGTTGCTAAGCCAAGACTCGACTCAACTTAAACTAATCACGAACTAATAAACATAGAACAAAACAAAACATAAATAAAAGATAGAGGCGGATGGTAGTTCGTATGCTTTTTCTTCACTTTCACTTTTTTTTTTTTTTTTTTTTTTTTTTTTTTTTTGTGTGTGTGTGCATACACTCTTGCCCTACCATCCAAAACAATACATCACTAGGGATTCTTTGTACCATCCCTACACTTGAACTTTTACATACTTTACATAAAATTATTCTAATGACTCGAATCAAGATAATCGAAACATTTGGAGTACTTTAAAATATTAACGTACATATGGGGGTAATAAATGATGTTCTTCCCCATTACTCCATTACACTAGTACTTTACCCATAAGTCCCAATCATCCCAAAACAATATGTACAAGGATATGACTCGACTTAGCAACCATGTAATCAATTAGATAATTAACTAAGGGTTTAAACAAATGTTGTCACAATAATGCACTAAAGATGAGTGCACACAAGGTAGGCTAAGGCGATTTGGGTGTACATTTAAGTGGGGTGTAAACAAATTCTTCCTTTAAGTAAAATGCTTAAAGGTTGAAACGAAAAGATAGGCTCTGAGGGGTGTACTAGGGGTATCGTGTACCAAAAATGGGTACAACGCAAAGGGTGTGGGAGAATTACTTGACCAATGTAGCCAAAGTAATTATAACAAAAACACAGGTGTAAAACAATGGGTTAATCCTAATGCCTCTTATCATGTAGTCAATCCTAACTACATGAATGTAGTCTCACTAGCGGTCTCGGTATGCATCACAAACGCAAGTTCTAGAATCTATAAACTACCGGTACACTCATAAGCACCAACAATGAATGCTTTTTCCTAAAGATCTAAAGGCGAACCTCACATATTTGGGGTGGAAATTTTTGAGTGGTATGGTTTTTGTGCTAGTCATACAATTCCCTATCCATGAGACGCTTATTAAAATCAAAGTTTCACTCCTATATGTTGTAAAAAATTTTAAATTTGGTGCTAAAATTGCCCTAACCAATATTTCTCTTGGCTTTATTACACATTCACTATTAAACAAAAACAAAAATCAAGCGAAGTTGTAGTTTCTAAGGCATCCTAATTTACCTTCCCTACACTTAATCCGAACATTGTCCCCAATGTTCTAGACAAAAGATGTAAAAGTAAAAATAAATGAGAATGGAAGAAACTAATACTCCCCTGATTCGCTCGGTATGGATGATGTGATAATATGGTTAAATCTCCCTCCAAGAGAATGAACATGATAAGCTTCACTCCATAAATATAATCATCCTCTTGATGTGTTGCACGTACATCTTCTTATCCAATAATACCTGTAACCAACAAACACAAAAACCAAAGCATCAAACCGAACAAAGAAAAACCACAACTAGATGTATTTCCAAACTTAGAAAAAAAAACAAAACAAAGCAATAAAAGGATAGGATACTTGTGGGATGACTTACAAATAGGGACTCATAAAACATGTCCACAAGTATTGACACATAAACAAGATAGAATACATGCTAATCATGAATTGTGAATTTTCCATGTTCGAATTTTGTTCTTTTTAACAAAATATAAACTTTTCCTACACTTATCTTTTTTTTGTAAAATACCTTTATATGCAATTAAGACGAGGTTAAAAACAAAATAAAGCATTTTCACAAATTATTCGAAACATGAAAATTTAACAATTATGATTAAGCATATATGACACAAACAAACAAATAAAATAAAAACATCAAACAATTAAAAACATGGGTTGCCTCCCAAGAAGCGCTTGTTTTTGTTCGAGTCACGAGCCTGACTCTGCCCTTATTTAACGGATAAAGGAGAGGTTTTCCCTACACTTAGGGTTAAGTGCGGGTGAAAGTAGCGATACACACCCTTAGGGTGGAAATATGCCACGTGAGGTGAAGGGGGTGAGTGAATGGCTTCCTTCATCCTAAAACTACCCGGATAATAAGGGTTGATGGGTGGGTCGGTTCCTCTTTTGTCTCCTAGATGTAAATCTAAGGATGGAAAGTTGTGTAAAGGTTGAGGCTCCGGTTCATCAACACTAGGAAATTCCCTAGAACTAAGAGTAAGGTCATCACTAAAAGTGTTCAAACCTATATCCTCTAGTTGTGCTTGGTCCAAGGGTTCTACCTCCATTGGGATTCCTAAAGTCACTTCTACTTCTTCCGGGTAAGTCACGGGCGGTGTGTGTGCCTCAAATGATGGTAGGACTTGTGGGGTATTTAGCGGGCTTATGTTACTTACCTCATCATTCCTTGTGTCAAGATCACCTATGTGTTCATCCTGTATTATGGTAGTGCCTAACCATGACATGCAACTAGGTGGCTCAACTCTACCCTCATCCCCAAACAAACATGTTTCATGATCCTTGAAATTTGTGGTCAATTGACTTGTACTAACGTTTGTTGGGTTGTCTACTCTATAATAATATTGGGCACAATCTTCTATGGTATCCCATGCTTCTTCAGCATTTAATTCCCTAAGGTCCCTATCGGCAAAATCGTTAATGTATATTTGGTCATATCGGTCGACACGATCGTAAAAGATTTGGGTTAGGGATGCTAAATCGAAGCTATGATGAGGGACTATTCGGAGTAAGTTTTTAAAACGAGTCCATGCATCATATATGGGTTCATCTCGATATTGGTTGAACATCAAGATGTCATTAGGGGCAAATGGATTTCGTGGTCGGTAGTATGGTGGGTTCGCGTACTCCATATTGGTGAACGGAAGAGTCAATGGAAAGGTTTTTACGAACAAAGACACAAAGAAAAGATAGACTACGAGAAAGCTACAAAATAAAAAGAAAAAATCTCACTTGATAGGAATCTTGTGAGTAGACCTAATAAAAATAAAATTTCAACCTAAGCAATAACTAATCCCCGGGCTGCGGCGCCAAAAACTTGATGCGTGGTTTTGCGACCTTACAACAGGTTTTACCTCTCAAGGGATCTTAAGAAGTTTGCAATCCCCACCAGGCAGTGTACCTGACCGATGTAGTATAGTGAAGTGGCAAGTACCGGGGGATTGATCGTTCAACTCAAAGAATAGTGTTCGTTAGGATTGAAATTTATCTACTAGGTCTAGAGGTGAGGGATGATTCTTTTTGTATTTTTATACTTTATGAAAAGCAAGTAAAATCTCTGGTTTGAAGGAGTGGGCGGAATTAGTTGCTAATCAACTAACCCAAAAGCTACTAATTAAACTAATGTGCAGGAAAGTAAACTAGGGTTCTACAAGGGAAGTGAAGCATGTCTACCTATGATATGTTACTCCTTGCTAGCTATCCAATTCTACCTATTGAATTGTCACACCTTGTTTTAATTGACGGGTTGTATTCCTTAATACCAATCGTAGGGTGGCGTACGTACTTCCCCAACTCTATAAGCTCCTACTTCACTCCTATGTCGAGCCGGCTAAGAAGCTCCTAACATGGGATCACTAGAATTCGCTCATGCATTAAATACAACCATAATAACCTTAGTACGCATTGGTTCATGTTTCTTAAGACGTTCAAGCAAGTTACCATATAGGAGGTTAGCCAGTTTTCTTAAGCCTAACATCGATATCACCCAATCAAACAATAGACAATAGGAAACAAGAATTATAAGCTAAACCAATAAGATCTATTGAAGTGTCACACCTTTATTGATGACGATAGACACATACATCAACAAGGAATCAATAAGATCTAATTAATTATATACAAGTTTCACACAATCATAAGTAGACACAAGGTGAATTAGCAAAGCATGATCAATGAAGGGCAAACAACCATAATAATGAAAGACATAATTAAGTTAGAATCAACAAACCAATATTTGATGTTTATGAAGTGATTGAAACCCTCTAAGTTGCTGGAAAAACACCTACCTAAACCCTAGAATCGGACTTAGGGTTTAGGGCTTACAAAAAGTGAAGTTGTGATGTTGTATTTATAGCTGATTTTCTGTCCGCATCGATCTGACGGCGTCAGCCTTCACAAGTGACGGCGTCAGCTCCCCTTTTTCACCAAACTGTAGATTTTTTCGTCCCGATTCCGTGGCCTCTTGAATCACCTAAATCCGAGTTCGTATGAAGATTTTATGGCCAAAACAGTGACAGCTACTCCGCGCGCGAGTTGTGATTGTCTTGATTAACTTGTGGCGGTTTCACTAAGGTTCCTTCTTGTGTAAGAATACTTTGACGCCGTCACTCTATATCATCTGACGTCGTCAGGTCTATGATCCTGACGCCGTCACCTTCAAAAATCCTCTGGCCCGTCTCTCTTTAACTTAACACTTGACGGCCTACATCCATTAACACGTGACGCCGTCAGACTTCCTATGTAAAACTTTCTGGCGCGTCACGTGTATAATTCCACCACTTTCATCTTCAAGTGACGGCGTCAGCATCCAAAGCCTGACGCCGTCAGGTGTAAAATCCTGACTTTCCTTGGTCTTTTTGTTTTCTTCATTCTTGAGCATAAAAACGTCCAAAAAGCTCCAAAATGCTTCATATTCCAGAAATCACGTCCCAAGTACCTAAAATGAGAAAAGAAACGATTTAGGGAAATATTTGATCATATAATCGCGGATTAGGGCTTAAATGACCCCCTAAAAGCGGTACACTTTTCGCTTCATCATCCACCTTGGAATGGGATGTGATTTCTTCAAATGAATCGTCATAGCCAAGGTGTTTTAAGGACTTGACTATAGGTTCAAAAGATGGATCATCTACAAACTGTGTGTATTTGCCGAAGACAGTTGGAGGAAGCCCAAGAACACTTCGAAGAAGATGGACGTCAAACTTGATGAGTTTCTTGTCCAGAGTGATTTTCATGGTCTTGGTGTCCCGACTGATGATCAAAGAGTGCCAGAACTGATTAAGGTAGATTTATGGAACTGTAGCGGATCTTGTCAGAACATGTCTGCAAAAGTGTTTCTTCAGAGTTTCCACCATGATCTGACAGGAAGGGTGGCATGGTAATGTCTCCAAATCTAACCTGTAGTTGGATTCTCCAATCTTTCTTTCATCTCCTTCGGGTATCAATTTATTCCTTGCAATGGATCCTTGAGACATTGTGAACTTGAGAAGCACAAACACCAACAAAGAAACACAATGGAAATTGCGTATTTGTGTTAGTGTAAGTCATTAATTAGATGATCTATACTAAAGTGATATGATGCACCATATAGAGGAACATGTATGATGATCATGAGTAATAGGTACACAATCAACAAACAACCATATAAGAGCAAACACAAATTTTCAACTTGACACATTTCTATATTTTGGAAAAATTTTACAAGTCTGAAAAATCAGCTTACTCGAAGGAATAAGGGTCCTACTCGAAGAAAGTGTGAAAAACTTCCTTACTCGAAGGATTTAGAAAAATCTTTGAAAAGAACATCCCCTTAGTTGGATATAGCCATTTTCCTTACTTGGAAATTTTGAAACCCTCCTAACTCGGAGAAACTGTATAAAATCCTTACTTGAAGAAAATGCACACTTGCTCGAAGAGTTTGATTAAAATCTTCTAAATCGAAGAATGTTTCCTTACTCGAAGAGTTTTTTTTTTTTTTTTTTTTTTTTTTTTTTTTTTTTTTTTTTTTTTTTTTTTTTTAATAAAAAATTCTTAGTCGAAGAAGTTTTCCTTACTCAAAGATTGTAAGAAAAAGTTCTTAGTCGAAGAAATTTTCCTTACTCGAAGAATATAAGGAAAAATTTCTAAGTCGAAGAAATTTTCCTTACTCGAAGAATGTACGGAAAAATTTCTAAGTCGAAGAAATTTTCCTTACTCGAAGAATGTAAGAAAAATTTCTTAGTCGAAGAAATTTTCCTTACTCGAAGGATTTTATAAAAGTTTTCTAAGTAGAAGAAACTAATCTCTTACTTGAAGAATTTCATAAAATTTTCTAAGTAAAGAACATTTTTCTTCTAACTCG
Source organism: Artemisia tridentata subsp. tridentata (assembly GCA_021014915.2). Classification (NCBI taxonomy): domain Eukaryota; kingdom Viridiplantae; phylum Streptophyta; class Magnoliopsida; order Asterales; family Asteraceae; genus Artemisia; species Artemisia tridentata. Next base: position 151,296,354 of record CP139506.1, read on the forward strand.
AAGACATTCATCCTTAGTCGAAGAAATTCATGCTTAGTCGAAGGTTTTCATACTTAATCAAATTCTATATTAGATTGATTCAATGATCACGCAAGCATCAAATACCTTCCTAAACACATTCTAAACAACTCCTATTATCCAGAAATCTAAGCAAACAAACACATTTGTCATAATAGATTATTATGCAATATGAAATTCTTCGATTTAGAACATGTGTTTTATTTTGGTTACAATGCTTAAGGCGCATGTTTTAAGGACCTATATAAGCATAACTAACTACTCAAAACACATACCCAATACTCCTAGTAGTAGCAACAATGCATACGACTTACTTAAACCCTAAACCATTCAATTTTCATTCACAGATGTTAATTAACACAAATAAGCAGCAATAGAACAATCCTAGACATGAAATTAAGCTAAAGAACTACATTAATTATTCTAAAACCTAATACACGAGAAATGCCCAATATTACTCCTTAAATCCTAATTCTTCGATTAAGAAATTTAGCCATAGAAATGAATCAAGAAATATGAGCGAGTGATAATCATGCATATGTGAATGAGTATAACATTTACAATCGTTAATTTAAGAAAGATCAAAAAGCTTGGATTAATGTATAAAAATGGCGGTAATTTCATGCGGTTTTGAGTTTTTGTTTTTATTTTATTTATTTATTTATTTTATTTTTATTATTATTATTATTTTTTATTTTTTTAAATTCTGAGTTAGTGGCTTATATAGGGAATAGTTTGAAATTTTGTCAAGTATAGTCCCTTAACCCGTATTTTCCTACAAGCGTAGTCCTTATGTTCCATAATTTTGACAATTGACAACAATAGTCCTTGAGGTTTGTAGTTGTCATATCCTTGGTCCAAATTTTTGTTAACTTTTGTAATTTACATTTCTCCCCCTTAAACTAACAAATAATTTTAAAACTTTGTCAAACTTTTAGTTCAAGAGATCACGGAAATGTTGCACGATGAAGATTTTTGTTAATGATGAAGATTTTGATAAGAGTATGCGAAAGTCATGATAAATAAAAAATTCTCTCCCTCAAAATATGGCTGTGATAAAAAAAATTGATTAAATGTGAATATCAAGAGCATATTTTGATTTTTTTGGACTTTTGCACACTGAAAAGAGATGATTTTTTTTTTATTTTTTATTTATTTTTTATTTTTTTTAAAATAAGAATAGAAGTGGAAAATCTTTTTGTGTTTTTAATAAGATATTGACAAAGAGATTTTGTTTTTTGACTTTGTTAGTTGTGTTTAAGAAAGTTGTTCAAATCATATGGATTCAAACACCGCATACCAATTTGGTGAACTAATTCCACAAATCTTGCATGGGGCAAGGCTTTAGTGAATAAGTCCGCTAATTGGTACTCAGTACCTACAAAATATAATTCAATTGTACCCTGTTCAACATGCTCTTTGCTGAAATGATATCGAAGTGCGATATGTTTAGACTTCGAATGTTGAACCGTGTTACATGAGATGGCAGTGACACTCTTGGAGTCGCAGTACATGGTAATCTTGTTGAGAATGTAACCGTAGTCCATCTGCTGTGATCGCATCCAAATATCTTGAGCGCAGCATGCTGACATGGCTACATATTCGGATTCTATAGATGACAATGAGGTGTAATCCTGCTTCTTTGACTGCCAAGATACAAGTTTGTATCCTAGAAACTGCACTCCCCCAGATGTACTTTTGCGTGTGTCTAAATATCCTGCATGATCATCATCTGAAAAAGCTATTAGTTCAAAACCGGAATCCTTCGGATACCAGATCCCCAAATGGATGGTTCCCTTTATGTATCAAAGGATTCTTTTAACCTTAAAGAGGTGTCTTTCTGTTGGTCGTGACTGATAACGGGAGCATAGATATACAGCAAAAACTATATCTGGTCTGTTGGCTGTTAGATACATGAGGGACTCAATCACACTATAGTATTTTGTAGGGTCAACTGGTGTACCATGTAAATTAGCATCCAGCTTTGGGGATGATGCAAACATAGGCATGTTATAAGTATCACAACTTGTTATGCCATGTTTCTTTAAAATCTCAAGAGCATACTTGGACTGATTTAGAAAAATACCACGGGGGGATTGATGAACTTGAAGTCCTAAGAAGAACGTAAGTTCACCCATCATGGACATTTCAAAATTTTGTTTCGTTAATCGTGCGAAAGCATTTGAGTACTTTTTATGTGTTGAACCAAAAATGATGTCATCAATATAAATTTGAACAATTAAGATGTCTTCCCCGTGTTTTTGAATAAACAGTGTGGGATCAACTGATCATTTGGTAAAGTGATTAGCAAGTAAGAATGCGGACAGTTTGTCGTACCATTCCCCCAGGTCTTGTTTAAGGCCATACATGGCTTTCTTGAGTTTGTACACATGATTGGGATGATTTGGATCAATGAAGCCCTCTACTTAAGTGACATACACTTCTTCACGGAGTTGCCCATTCAGAAATGCAGTTTTCACATCCATTTGATAGACGGCGATGTTCTTGTGGGCAGCATACGCCAGAAACATGCGGACAACTTCAAGTCTAGCCACTGGTGCAAAGGATTCTTCAAAGTCAATTCCTTCTTCTTGGCCGTAGCCTTTGGCAACCGGATGTGATTTGTTACGAATTACTGTTCCATCAGCATCAAGTTTGTTTTTCTAAATCCATTTAAGTCCGACAACATAGACTCCGTCGGGTCTTTCTACTAATTCCCTGACTTCAAGACGTTTGAATTGATCTAGTTTTTCTTGCATTGATTCAATCTAATTGTCATAAGTCATGGCTTCTTTAATGTTCTTTGGTTCAGCTTGACTGACCGTAAGCGCATAAATGCATGTTTCACCATCTGTGTGAAGTCTTTGTCGTGTCATTACTGGATTATCAAGATTACCAATCACATTTACTAAGGGATGGTCTCTTGTCCATTTGTCTGTTGAAGGGTAATGTTGAAAAAGATTGTGCATATTTGACGGATCCAAGTTGTTTGTAGACGACTCTGCAATATCGGGAATAGTTGGAGCCAGAGCAAATGGATTAAAAAAAGGCATTTTTGTCATAATTTGCAGGTGCGGGTACTGCTTGTTGTAGTAGATCTTCAGCTGCATTTTCAGTGTTGGAAGCGGTTTGTACTTCTGTTGATGGAGATTCAGTTAGAGGTGCATCTGCAGCAACTATTGTTGTTGTAGTAGGTGTATCAGGTATTGGATTGTTATCAGGTTGAGCAGCGGAACTTGAAGATACATCTGGTGCACGACTTGCAAAAGAATCATCAAACAGTGGAGCAAACAAGGTTTCCAATTCCTTACAGTTGAGTGAAAGTGGTGCAGCTGATTGATCTGGAAAATTTAGATGGTTGGTTGCGGGTCCTAAGCTATTTTGCTCAGAAGCCATTTCTGTAAGCTCATCGAAATTAGCATGAATAGTCTCCTGAATTTCTCTAGTACGACGATTCCAGATACGAAAGCCTTTGGAGTTCTCACAATATCTAATGAAGATACCAATGTTAGCTTTGGCTTTTAGTTTTCCAAAATCATCACGAAAGTAATTTATATATGGTTTTCGGTTGTGAACAATCTTATAAGGAGTTTTGTGATACCATTTGGTGATCATGCAATGGTTTTGAGTGTAACATGCAGTTGAGACAGCTTCTGCCCATAGGTAATCAGGTAATTGAGCATTGATTAACATTGTTCTTACAGCTTCGACTAACGTCCTTTTACGTCTTTCGACAACCCCATTATGTTCTAGACTTCTTGCAATAGATGTTTGATGTTCAATTCCTACTTTCTCAAAATAATCTCGGAGAGTTTGATTCTTGAATTAAGTTCCATTGTCTGTTCTGACTTTTCTTACCGTATTACGAAGCTGAACTTGAATTTTTTTGAGAAAGGTGATGATCATTAAAGGAGCTTGATCTTTGATTCGGAGAAAGTAGACCCAAGTCCATCTGGAGTAGTCATCAACAATTACCAAAATGTAGCGTTTACCATTTATCGTTTGAACACGCATAGGGCCACACAAATCCATATGAAGTAGTTGAAGAACGTGATCTGTACTGTGTTCTATTTTAGGAGGGAAATGTGCACGAGTACTTTTTCCTTGTTCACAAGCTGGACATGAGTGATCTTTTTCATATCGAAACCGTGGAAGACCATCGACTAGTTTGTGACGCGCAAGTTCAGTCATGGTTTTGAAATTCAGATGACATAGTCGTTTGTGCCATAACCAGGATTTTGTCGAATGTGTTTTGGTGAGCAGACATATAGGAGAAGAAGTGGTCATATCAGGCATTAAAATGGTGTAGAGACTAGTTCCACGTTTGCCCGACATGAGATCATTTCCTTCTAAGTCATGAAAGAAACAGGTTTTCTCCCGAAATGCTACTTCCAAATCCCCATCACAAAATTGACCGAATGAGAAAAGGTTGTGACCAAGGCCTTCGACATAATATACACGACTAATTTCGATGTTGCCATTGATGTAATCTCCATATCCCATGATAGCAGCGAAATGATCATTCCCAAATCTGACAGTGCCGGTGAACTTTGCTACAAAGTTTACTAAAAGTTTGAGATTGTCTGTCATATGTCAGGAACGGCCACTATCAACAATCCATAGAACAATTTGAACCACCTGCATCACACGAAGACAACGAAGATGGAGTGATGGTAACGATGGAACCCGTTGGGTTAGTAACACAGTTATTAATTACTTTAGGTAGCTATGTAAAACTAGGTTTCCTTTGTAACAAACGTTGCCATGTCCAACTAACTTTAGCTTTCTTCTTAGTGAATTCGCTAGGTGATGGGATTGTCTTAGAAGTTGTTGTCGCAACTGTGGGTGTGTCTAAGGCATTGTTAGAAACTACACTTGGCGGTTTTCCTAGTATAGACTTAGAAGCAATAGTGGGCCTAGAGGGAATGCCAGATGTACGTTTCTTGTTACGAGATAAAAAAGATTTTGCAACACATTTCTTATGATCACCAGATAACATGCTTTTACGACAGAACACACAAGATGCATCAACATTCAAAACATTCAAAGTCTTAGCATTCGTTACATCAAGATTAGAATTACAGGTTTTTAAGTTCGATTCTATATCAGACGCCACATGCGTTTTATTCAAATTCCTAAGGTGATCTTCTACTTCTTGGTCTTCTAGTGTTCCGCTCCTACGTTGCCAGATCCTATTCTTCTTTTTGTTGCTCTTATGCTTGGATTTGCTAACGCTAGTAGGGGTGACTATTCCTGTAGAAGTGGAAGCATTCAAATTAGTAGTTTGAGGGGATGTTTTCCTAGGTGTTGTATCCATTTTGTACATTCCTGGTGCAATCACATTTGTGTGAACAAACTTTCCTTTTTCAAGTAATTGAATTTTCTCTTTGAGTTCAATGATGATGTGATTCTTTTGTTGAATTTTTGAATCGAGTTCTCTGTTTAAGCGAATGGTGTCATTCCGATTTTGACAAACTTCATCGATGTTCTTTTCATATGTGAAAATTTGACTTTTTAAAACAGCATTTTCATTTTCAAGATTCTTAACTTTGGATGCGTGACTGTTTTGAAAGGACATTGTTTCTTTTTGAATTTGCAATTTTAATTCAAAATCAAGACTCTGAGTTTGACACCATTGTAGCTTCTGATTGAGCTGAAAAATTTCTTTTGAAAGTTTACTTTGCACATCATCATTGAGTTTAATGATTCTCTCATTTTCTCTTTTTAAATTCTCAATTTCATGTTTCAACGTTTCAGTATCAGCAGTGTGATCATCAACAAGCATAGCATTGCAAGACATATAAATCGAATTCATAAACACAGAGATAATATCAGAACTTAGAACATCTTCCAAGAGTCGATCAGCTTCTTTATCTAAAACTTTGTTTCGATGTTTTTGTTTTGAGATCGCATTTTCTGTTGCATTGAAAGTGTTCATCATGGATGTTACTTTTGTTTGAAGTTCCTATTCCCAGTGTGTAGCACAAAGATGCAAATGTTGAACATATGGTAAAAATTATTTTTGAAAAATTTATCTCTTTTTTTTTGTAAGGAGATAGAAAAGTGGAAACTGTTATCCCAGAATTACGTTCAATTCCTTGTTCTAAAAATTTGATGTTTTCCATAAACGTATCAAAATATCTAAGTACAATACATCATTTTGGTAATGGTGCAATTACACCAGAAGTTGGTAAAGGACCATTTATTTGTGCCACTGGTTTAACAAGACCAAACTCAGAAGAAGATTCATTAATTTGCATTACAAACCATGATTGTTCTATTTTATCTTTTTGAGGAACGAAGGTGTCAGAAATATGAGGTACTTTTGAATAATCAAATGGTTTATTAAACTTAACATTGCTCATTTTTGATCGACTCTCTTCTTCCTGTTCCTGTTCTTTCTCACAGTTATGTATAACAACACGCATAATAGAATCATCAAAGAGATGGTCTGCACTATACAACTTTGGATTTTTCTTGAGTGCTTTGTGTAGAAAACGTGGGTTGTCATCACCAGTAGCAAAACCATAACCTTAGGGATTTTGCTTTAGAGTAAACTTTTGAATTGTTGTTACAGACTCACCAGTTTTATAAACAACTTTTTGAAACTCTTTTAAATTACTTTCCAAATCTACGATTTCATCAAGATAATAATCAATTCCTTTCCTAGACACTTGTTTATGTTCAGAAAAACTAGTTTGACAAGTTGACAACTCTAATTTTGTTTTTGAATGTTCAGAATTGAGGTGTTCAACCTGTTGTTTGAATTCTAATTTTTCTTGTTCCATTTGAGAAACCAAGTTGTTTTTGGAAGCAGCTAATTCTCGTATTTGATGTTGAGATAATTCTCCTCACGCTTTTTCTTTTTCATTCACGATTTGATGTTCTATATTCCTCTCTAGTCTAGATTCCTCGTCGATTCTTCCCCTCGTTCTGAATATCTTGGACATCTTAATTTTCCATGCAACGCATTCTTTTTGATCTTGTACTTGCTTGCTTCGCAACCTTTGACCCCTTCGTCAACAACCTCTCATTTGTTCGACTACTCGTGGGGCCTGCTGCATTTAAAGAAGCTCCACCCGGGAAAAGAGTGGAAAGCAGCTTTGATAGATATGATAACGAAGAGGTTGCATTGAGATCTTCTATCCAAGGATCTCAATCTAGGCGAGAGGTTGCGCTTGCCATGCTGAACCAACTTTTTCCTTTCTTGACTGGTGGTGCCCTCATGATTAGACCATGTCCCTGAGATTTGATAAAAGAAAGGTGCATTTGCGGTTAATTCGTTGTCATTGGATAAGTCCAACTTCAAAACTTTGTTCTCGTTTTTCTTTTGTTTCAAAATTTGCGAGTTTTATTTTATAGCACTCAAGATCCTTAGTTAATGATGCAACTTTTGCTTTTAAGTTTCTGTTGATCTCATTGCATTTATCAATCTGAGATTTTTGTGAGTCCAACTAGGTTTGGGTGGTCAATAGCAAGGTTATGAGTTCTAAATCTGGGCCGAGCGAAGGTTCATTTTGTTGAATTTGATCATTGTTATCGTCATCAATTGGATCATCAAATGTAACAACTGGGTTAATTTGATCATCATCAAATGTAACAACTGTGTTCATTTTTTCATCTTCTTGAGGAGAAAATAATGAATCACTTTGAACAACTTGCTCCTCGTCTGATGGAAATGGAGATGGTGATACAATTTCATGTATTAGACATGTTGTTGGATCATGTACTTGAGACAGACCGTCAGTATCATATACTGGGCCTGTGTCACTCATGTGAAGTTCTTGCATGTTGGCCATTAGCATCACAGCTGCATTTGCTTCCAAGTCCTCCATGTCATCATGAGAGTGCCCCCAGATTCATCCTTGAGAGCTAGAAGTAGTGCCTGCTTGTGAAACTCACTGCCTCTGACTCTAGGTTTGGGACATGCATTAGCCAGATGACCTTTCCCATTATAATTGTAACACTTAACAATTGTATTTCCAGTTCCTGTATTCCCAGTTTCAACAATTACAACCCATTTCTGTGGAGCACCTGCATTGATCCTACTTCCACTAGCTGCATTAAACCTTTGTCCATATCCTGAATTTCCCATGTGACCTCCTGATCCATTTTTTCCATAAGCAAGATTCTAAATTTCAACTCGTCCATCTTGTACAACAGCTTGATTCCTTGTGTTGGATGAAGTGCGGAGACGATTGTTGGATTTATTAGAGAATTTGCTAAAAGCACGAGCATTGAGTGCAAATCCTTCATTCAAAGAGTTGAATGCATCATCTTCGTCACTATTTGTATTTGTGTATAACATGGTATCTGTGTTGTCATAGGGAACAAGTTGATTGTCAGTTGATTGCTTTTTCGAATCATATGGAATGAGTTGAGTTGATGAGGTTTGTAGAGGATAAGCAAAGTGATGTTGTTGTTGGAAAAAAGCATGGTTTGACTGTGGTGGTGGAGCAAAGTGAGATTGAGCTACCCGTGCCAATAAATTTGGAGTTGTAGAAGGTGAATAAGTACCACGAAGAGCTCGATCTTTGTCAACTTCAGACTGATGGTGCTTCAGATAATCATACAACAACCCATAAGATGCATTGTGTAGATTTTTGGCTTGATGAACAAACGTGACATATTTCTGCCAATCCAGACCAAGATAGCTAAGAAACTTTGTGTTGATTGCAATCCTGGATAAAACAATGTTGTGTCTGTCCAAGTCATTGATGATGTTTGTAAACCGATGGTAATAAGACTCTATTGACTCTCCTGTTTCAATCATGAACATTGTATACTCGAGGTAGAGTTTAGATTCCATGTCTTATTGGTTCAGTTCAGTGTCTTCCATTAAGCAATGAACGTGTTCCCACATATCCTTAGCTGTTTTCTGAGCGTCAATGCTTCGGAAAATCAGATTAGGTATTCCCTGAAGAATGTATGACATTGCAAGTTCATTTGCTTCACGATGAAGTATTTGATCTGCAGTAAGTGAAGTTTCAGGAACAAGGAGCACGGTGTCAGGTCTTGGAGGAGTAGCAGTTGGATCTCCAGGAACCGTTGTAGTTGGCATTTGGAATGGACTTTCAATTATAGCCTTTTTCATATATTTTCAATGTGGTTTCTTGAGTTCGATGAACCTTAAGAATCGACTTGCCCATTGGACATAGTTACCAGGAGTGAGCATAGGAGGTGTGTCAAGTGATCCATCTTCATGTCTTGATTGTTGACTAATGATGGCTTCACACATCTGATCAAACCAATGTGGTTGTTTTGTAGGAAGTGGCTAGGATTGCATTGGTTGTTGTTGTTGATATGGTTGTTGTTGAAGGGATTTTTGTTGTGGAAATAATTGATGTTGTTGCATGAATAGTTGTTGTTGAGGATACTATGGTTGTCGAGAATACTGTTGTTGCTGAGGATACTGCTGTTGTTGATTGTAAAAGTAATTGTAGTACGGTGGTTGAGACATTATGTAGATGTAAAGTAACTTGTGTGGATGATGGATCTTTGAGGATAAGGAAGGTTGTTGTTGTAGTTTAGATGTGTAAGTAGAAAATGTGGATAAAAGTCCTTACTCGAAGAATTAAGTTCTTACTAAAATCTCCTTACTCGAAGAATGGTTACTCGAAGATTCAATTCCTTACTTGAAGACTAACGTATAAAGAAGTATATGGCCCCTTACTCGAAGAAATTAAATCCTTATAAGTTCTGATTTCCTAACTTGGAAATTATAAACAGAACTTAACTTGCTCGAAGAACTTGCTTACTCGAAGAATACCTTACTCGAAGAGTTCCTTACTCGAAGAATTCCTTACTCGAAGAATAAAATTTCACCAAGTATAGAATCCCTTAGTAGAAGGATTGTAAGTAAGAAGTTCTGATTTTCTAACTCGGAAAATATAAACAGAACTTAAGAGTAAACGTTACTCTAAGAAGCTTGCTCGAAGAAAACTTCTAACTTGAAGCCTTGCTCGAAGAACCTAAGCTTACTCGAAGACTAAGTTAAAGAATCACTTCTAACTCGAAGAACTTCAACTGTCTTACTCGAAGAAATCAGCCTAAGTCGAAGGATTGCGAGACAAAAACTTGAAGATTTTCTACTAAATCTAACCTAAAACAACCTAAGCTATCCCTTGGCGATTGATACCACTTGTTAGGCCACAAGATTATCACACAAGTCGTAATACTAGAGAGAGAAAGTTAGATAGAGAAAGAGTGGAAGGAACTTGTATGTAAATAAGAAAAGTTTAATTAATCAAGAACCAACCCCCTTCTCCAAGTAAGAAGGGGTATTTATAGTTTTTACATCATAAGTGGTCGTTTCCCTAATTACTAGAAAATAAAATACAAGGCCACGGCCCATGGGCCTTCTACTAGGCCGAACCTTAATACAAAGATAAAGGCCTTAATAGAAAAGCAACCTATTACATAAACTATGACCAAGACTTGATATTAATGAAATGTGTTCCCAACATTTCCTTTGGGTATCCTATGAAGATACACTTAACAGATCTTTGATGGAGTTTATCTAGTGAGTCACGTTTAACAAACCCCTCACAACCCCAGACCTTTAAGTAAGACAAGTTGGGAGCTTTACCATGCCATAACTCGTATGGAGTCTTATCAATTTTATTGGTTGGAACCATATTTAGAATGCAAACATCAGTCTCTAAAGCATAATCCCAAAAGGATAAGGAAAGAGTTGAAAGATTAAACAAATATCGTACCATATCTAGCAATGTGTGATTTCTTCTGTCAGATACACCATTATGTTGTGGTGTATATGGAGTTGTGAGCTGCTGGACAATTCCATAATCTTTGAGATAATCTTTAAACTCTTGGCTAATGTATTCACCACCTCTATCGGATCAAAGAGCCTTAATATTCTTTCTGATTTGCAACTCTACTTCACTCTTAAAAACCTGAAATGTTTCAAAGACCTCATGTTTATGCTTAAGTAAATAAACATAACCATAGCGACTGAAATCATCTGTAAAGGTTAAGATGTAGCTAGCACCTTGCTTTGACACATGTCTAAGTGGACCACATACATGTGTATGAATCAATCCAAGTTGATCTGAAGCCCTTTTCGTTTGATGTAAAAAAGGTTTCCTTGTCATCTTCCCAGATATACAAGATTCACAATTATCAAATGATTCATCATTGATAATTTACAAAAGCCCATCGTGTTGCAGCTTTTCAATGCGATTCTTGCCTATGTGAGCGAGTCGACAATGGCAAAGATAAGTAGAATCCAAGTCAGACTTGACTCTCTTATTGCTAATGTTATAAATTAAATTATTAACATTATTAGATACATGTTCATGCATATTAATTTTAAACACACCATTTTCAAGAATTGCATTAAAGTAAAAAATAGAATTTAAAGAAACCGAAATTCCATTACTAGTAAATGTGTGAACCTAACCAAGATCTAATAACAAAGAAACTGAAATGACACCTCTAAGTATAGAAGGTGCATAATGACAATTGTTCAAAACTAGTACTAAACCCGAAGGTAAAACTAAATCATACATCCATTTGGCTTCAACAGCTGCACGTATTCCATTTCTCACGTACATGTATTGCTCTCCATAGGCCAGCTTCCTTGTTCCTCTAAGTCCCTATAATGTGTTACAAATATGAGTACCATATCCAATGCCATACACACATGAATTATGCTTACGAGGAAAAGAAAATAATTCAATCATGAAGATTCCTGAAGTGCTGGCGATAAACCCAGCATTCTTGTTCTTCTTTGCTCGCAACTCATCGAGGTAGAGTGAACAGTTCCTCTTCCAGTGTCCTATCTCCTTGAAGTGGTGACAAGCCATATCCTTTCCAGGATGATCTTTCTTCTTGGGAGGGTTCTTCTTAGGCATGGGTTGGTAAGCCATAACCTGCTTACCCTTCCCCTTGTTCGGCTTGCGGCTTCTTTAGCTTATTAATCCTACCACCTTGTATTGCTAGTACTTGAGGTGTAGGAGACTTTTTCGGCAAACCCTTCTCATAATCAATTAGCATTTCATGCAACTCGCTAATTGTCTTCCCCGTGCAATGCATGTTATAGTTGCGTACAAATCCAGCAAACTCCTTGTTAAGGGATCTGTTGATCAGGCCAACACATACATCTTGTGGAAGATGGTAGTTGAGACGCTCAAGTTGATCCATGTAACTTTTCATCTAAAGTACATTAGTACTCACGGATTTACTGTCCTCCGTTTTGCATCCATGTAGAGAATCTAGGAGATCACAGAGTTCTACACCTCCTTTCTTCTCGAACATGGATTTTAGTTCTCTTAGCATATCCTGGGGAGAATGATGTTCAAATTGATTTTGCAATGAATGGATCATGCTACCAAGCATAAGACACGCGATCTAATTATGTCGATCATATTGAATAGTCCATGCCTCCAACACATCATTAGGTGAATCTGCTGGAGGAGCTGGAGGATAAGTCTGTTCCGAGACTTCCTGTCTTTTAGCAACACACGCGACAATCCTCAGTTGCCTATACCAGTCATTGAAATTATCCCGAGTCAATTTTTCTAGATCAAACATTTGTTTGAAAGCAAAACTTAGTGTATGATTATCGACATTTTGAGCCATTCCACAGAAAAAAGTTCAAAAGTTAGTACTTTCGATAATACAACCTTTCAAGAAAATTAAATACCCATTGGTTAAATGCACATAAACCATATAATTTTCTTAAAACTAGAATCCCAATTGACATAGTACCATTACATAAGTTGATCTGCTAGTAATGATAGTACTCAACAAGGTAATTGTCGAACAATAATTGCCAATCTCGTATTGCAATTCCTAGATAATTATGTGACTTACAAATTGCCAAACTATTTGCAATGTAAGCATGTTTCATTCCATCTTATTACTTGGGTTACTAGATCTCACTATCTAACTCAATTAAGTTGTCTAATTTAAAAAATTGTAAATTTATTCCAGCTACGTCTCATGCAACGTGGAGATTTACCTTGGGATTACAATCTAGCTATGTCTCACATAACGTAAATTGAAACTGCAAGTGTTTCTTTAATTGGATGGCATAAACTTACATTTCCAAAGGGTACAAATTTTGATGTGTGTAATCAAATATGTACGAAGAAGCATGCATGCATCTTTTTATCATAGGTTTTAACAAAACTTTACTCATTAAGTTCTTTCATTAAGATTAAATCAACAAAGTTTTAATCGAGGTATTGGTTAAACCAATCAAAGAATTACCATTAATTATCATCCACTATATCGTACAACTGCATGAGTCAAAAGACCCAAGTTATTCGGATAATTACCACAAAGTTGCGCATGGAATTAGGGTCAATTCACCCTTAAGATGTTTTTGTCAATAAAATAGTTGTAGGTAGATCCATTTTGACGCACAAAGAAGCGGAGAAGTGGGTCAGTGCGAAGCTTATTAAAAACCTTCTTCTGTAGGTTTCAAAACAAGCAACCATCCTTATACCTCTCTTATGTTTTCTCAAGAATGGGTGAGCCTTTCTAACTATTGATACAAACAACATCTATCGAATAAAATTTTAAGATTTAACTCTTCAAAACATATTATAAACCATAAATCTTGCTAATCTCGATGCGGGGATGCATTTAATGCATTACGGCAGGTAAGGCCAACCCCTATAAGGTCACATAAGATTTCGCAAGATTAAAGTTTATAACCAAATTTCGACATGTATTAGTCCGGTTCAATGTTTTCGTTTCTAAAAACACCCTTTGCTTGTTACTTGTCAAAACAATAAATAAAGCAAATAAACAAACAACCAACTAATACAATTAACATGCGAAATTTATAAACAACTAACATGTATACAATTAACTAAGGCTCCCACTTGTTTTCGAGCTAGGTACAAGTGGACCACATGCATCGATAAATCGATTGCGTAAGCTCTACGTTAAGTATATACAATAACACACAAAGTTGATTAAATAAACAATATATCTGAGGTCTTCCCCAATTTTAGAATTAATTTAATATTATGTAATTAACATGTCATGCAAACTTAATTACTAATAACCCTAATTAATTAACATATATTGTTCAATTAAGCATGCAATCAACACTTAACAATTAATAATAATCCATAGATCCATGACAAAACATGCATGTTTTTATAATGGATCCCACATAATCACATAATTATTACATAATTAAGGTTACAAGATCGTTTTCTTAATGACACAACTCTTATTATTCATTAATCCAACACAAAAATTGCATGCAATCCTAGGGTTTCTACAATTTTGCAAAACCTAAATTTTTTTTATTTGGGGTTTAGGTCGATCGACCTATAAATAAAAAAAATTAGGGTTTCAAAATTAAAACCAAGAAAACATGCAAACAATCTAACAAGATTCGATTTTTATGCGTTTAGGTAATTAATTACACATATTAACGGTTCTGATACCACTATTGGAATGAAATAATCATGACAATCATATTATTAACATAAAATCACATAAGCACGCAACGGAAGACTTGAATCAATATGAATAATTAATTAACCAAAATTAAATAGAAAACGTACCTAGTAAGCAATCCAAGCAAATCAAAGATGAAGAAACACAAACCCTAAAATTAGGGTTTAGTAAAATTTGATTAGGGTTAATCGAATTAGGTCACCACCAAAAATTCAAATGGGATTTAATCTACGTTCTTGTACATGGGTATTGTTAGCGATTCAATGCGAATGCTAGTTTCAAGAATCACGCAAGCTAAATGATCCACTTGTATCTTGCAAGTCAATCGTATAGGAACCCTATAAGGGTGTATAGGATCAATCACAAGAGGGAGGAAAGAAGAAAAGAAGAAAATACCTTTTTGGGATTCAAGGATTGCCATCTAATGATTATATGAGATGTATTTATAGTTGAAGTAACTTGGAGTCCAAGATAGCAATCCCTCACCCCTAAGGGTTGGGGTCGGCCGAACATAGCCCAAGAGGAGGTTCTGGAACCTTCTCTTGGCTTGTTTCCTTTTGTAGTTATTCCTTTTATTACTTAATGACCATTAGATTAAATACCGTTATGTACTAACGACCGTTAAGGTTTATTGTGATTTAATAATTAAAACATAACTATTATTTATTAATTATTGTCATTAAATCTCAAACTCAATGTGTGCAATCCATAGTCTCGTGTTCGAATCCGGTCATACGTATATTAAATATTATCCATAAACTAAAACCTACTGTACTATTATTCATTGTGTATTTATTGTCATCAAAAATGTTAACATGTTATCTTGGCGGGTTTAAAAATAAGGGATCCTAACGCTATGAATGTTGACAAACATAGTCGACTTATTCTCTAGAAGATGTCTTGTTTGCAAAGAGGACGAAATAACTAAATGCCAGTCATGCACTAATTTTCTGGTGGCCAAAGGTTTGCGCCTTTGCGGAGACTCATATATAAATTGCAACGGCATCAGATAGTTCCCTCTTCCGGCTCAACAATAGTGCAAATTTTTTTAGTGGTGCATGCTAGTGTTTGGATTCTTTGCTGACATAAAAATGAGGTTAGTTACAATGAAAACAAAACCAAAAGTAACAATCTCTTAAAAGATGTAAATTGTATTTCGAAAATGTATTCTTGTAGAAGAAGACACCCATGGACGGAGACAGTCATGTGTGATTGAGTCCACCCGACTCTCCAAACCTATCTTTGAGTTGCCAGGACCGAACACATTGCCAAAAATCAACATAACGTGGCCAAAATTGTGACGTGCATATTTCTAGCGGTAGCAACTTGCCAATAAAAAAAGCATATTTGCAGTACTCCATACATGTGAAGGACGTGAATGCAATCAAATTAGTCCGTGATTACATTAAATTTGCTAGGAGAAAGTGAAAGGCATTCTAGCTGGGCTAATAACAAGCCAAATAATATTTTTGAAAGAAAGCAAAGATATTATAGAAGGATAAAAGGGCACGAACTAAGAATTAAATTACTCCTTCAAATGGCATCCTTAACAAAATTGATAGAATTATGGGTAGTAGTGATTTCATGGACATTTCCCCTAGTACTCATGCTCTATTTCTCCCTCATCTCACATCTGACCATTGCCTTGGAGTTTTAACTATCCCAAACACTATCCCAGGAAAGAAAAAAGCTTTTAGATTTGCTAATTTTGTTACTAATTACCGTGAGTTTTTGCAGATTATTGAGAAAGATTGGCCAATTCCTGTTAATGGTTGCGAAATGTTTAAGCTTGTCAAAAACTCAAAGCTCTAAAGTACCATATGAAGAAGCTAAGCTGGAAGAAAGGAAACTTATATGATAGAGTGGTCAATTGGAGTTCTAAACTTCAAGATATCCAAATTAAATTTGATGCAGATCCTATTAATGCAAATTTGAAAAGTGAAGAAGCTAGGATTTTGAAAGAATATAGTGCTGTAGTCATAGATGAAGAAAGTTTTCTGTGTCAACAAGCTAAAGTGAATTGGCTAAGAGAAGGTGATAAGAATAACAATTTTTTTCATACTATCCTCAAAGAAAATAAGTACAAAAGCAGAATAGCAGTCATTTCAATGAGAAGGGTGAATTATTTGAAGATGTTTAAGTGCCTAATCAGTTTGGGACTCACTTCCAAAAGTTTCTTGGCTCTAGCTTTCAAGTTCAGAATATTGAAGACACTGGTGTAAGGATTAACACTCTAGTGGATACCAATGATGTTGATTTTATGGTTAGAGCAGTTTGAAATTAAAAGTGCCATGTTTGATATTGAGGATTCCAAAGCTCCTGTGCCAGATGGTTACTCCTCAAGGTTCTTTAAAAAAGCTTGGGATGTGATTGGCAAAGATGTATGCAGATCTATAAAGGAGTTTTTTTATACAGGCAAACTTCTTGGAGAAGTGAACTCAACTCTCATCACTTTGGTCCCAAAAATGAATACTCCTACAAGAGTTTCTGACTTTAGGCCCATTGCATGCTGCAATGTGGTCTATAAGTGTATTAGTAAGATCCTAATCAATAAAAGTAAAAGTTCTCTATGCAAAGTTATCAGTCCTAATCAAAGTACTTTCATCCCTGGTAGACAAATCACAGATAATATCTTGTTAACCCAAGAGCTGTTAAGAGGCTATGATTGGAAGAATGGTGCAAAGAGAGTGTCCTACAAGATTGATATACAGATAGCATATGATACAATGAATTGGGATTTCCTTGAAAAAGTTCTAACTATGTTTGGTTTTCACAGTAAAATGGTCCATTGGATCGTGACTTGTGTTAGGACTGTTGGTTTTTCTATTTGTGCTAATGGGGACATACATGGATACTTTAAAGATGGAAGGGGATTAAGATAAGGAGACCTAATCTCTCCTTACCTTTTTACCATTGTTATGGAGGTGTTCAACATCATTATGATACAAAAAATAAGTGAATGCAGGCATTTCAGATACCACTCGGGTTGTAAAGATCTTAAAATTCCTCACTTATGCTTTGCTGATGACCTTCTTGTTCTATGTCATGGTGATCTGGCCTCTGTGAAGGTGGTAAAAGAGGCAATGGACTTATTTGTTGATCCCAGTTGAGCACTTGATCGAATTCCTTAAGCTTGTATAAGGCTTAGTTATATTAGATAAATCCAACACAACTAAGGTATAGAAACTATATTTGAGTTTATCAAATACTATGCGGAATCTAGTATTTGATATTAAGAAGAACTTTCAATGTAGCAGTAAACACAAAGATCAAATTAGTTTAACAAACAAATCAGCCTCAATATTATTAAAGAATAATACGAATACTCTTTCTAGTATTAGGGTTATACAACCTTGAAGCTATAAACTTATAAAGAATCACGTATCTAACTCTATGCCATAGGACCTCCTTTTATAGACTAAGGAGTCTTAACCGGCTTACAATTCTAAGGAAAATATATCAAATCTTTTCTCTAACTTATCTAATACATATCTTGAAGCACACGACTTACTATACATATCTCATAAGCAGTTGTAACATAACCGCCTAACAAATATCCTAATAGTCTTAACTTTGACTAAGCAGTACTAAATTTAACTCTAACAGCATTAACTCCATCAGCAGTTGTAACTCTGAACTAGCAGCACTAACTACTTAGTGTATTTCCTTGAAGTTCTTCAGCAGTTGTAACTTTGTAGAAGCAGTAGTAAGTTACACTAGTTTTCTTAACTTTCACTAGCAGTAGTAAAACACTTTGCATATTTTTCATTGATCTTCAAGAGTAGTCTTAAATCCATAGAGCAGTAGTAACATCAATGTGAGCAGCAGCAACATCAAGAAGCTTTAATCCCAATAATTCTCCCCTAAACTTGATATTTTCTCCCAAAATCATCAAGTTTCTTCATTCAAAGCTTCATAATCACTAGGAGGATGCTTCCAAACACTTTACATCTTCATTTTATGTTGTACCATAAACCAAATAAGCTCCAAAGACATCTGACTATCATATTCAACTTCCAGCTAATTCTCCAACATCTGATGAAGTGTAGACAAGGAAAGAGGATACTTTTTCTCCACCAACATGTAGATCACTGAAGATTGCAGCATCAATTCATGAACTCTACAAGAATCATAAAGCTTCCAGTGTAGTACTTTGTACCCATAGTGATTCTTCTATACTACATCTTCCATATGAGGTTCAAACATTGTCTTCAAATCTCTCGATAAGACATAATCATAATCAGAAGCTGGCACCTTTAATGACCTTGATGTCCCATACTTAGCTTTAACAAGTTCCCACATAATTTCTAAGTCTTCTCTGTCAAAACTTTAAAGCATTTGATTGAAACTATTAAACACTTGTTCTTTTCCATCAGCCCTGATTATCACCCAGTGTATCTTCTTGTCTTTTAAGTTGATTTTCCAACCAACAATGCTTGGAGGCTTAGTAGCCAAAGGTACAACATCTATAGGTACTTCATCATCATCTAAAACAACTACCATGACCTGTTTGAGATCAGTTATATCTTTGTCACCACTATCATCCACTTTCTGCTCTTCATCCACCTTCTGCTTTTTACTGCTCTCTTGCTCCAACTCTGTGCCTGCCCTCTTTGCACTGCTTCCTACAAACTCTATTTCCATATCAATAAATGTGTTAACCCTTTTAAATACTTTATCAAACATTTCTTGGACCTTTTCAAAACTCATATTTTTCAACTGATTAGACTTCCATCCTTTCATTTTTCTCAGATAGATACACATTATGCTTCTTTGTTGAGCTTTGGTGGGTGGTTTGTTTCTCTTTGCTTCTGCCCTCTTCTTTGCAAAGTGTTTCTTTCTAGCTTCTAAGAACTCCATAAGCAGCTTAGCTTTCTCTGTCTCAGATAACTGTTCTTGCTCTTCTTGTTGCAGTCTTTGAGCCAAAAGATAATCAGCATCACAATTAGCCTCTATATCATCCCATGTATTCATTAGTGCAGTGCTGGCTTCTTCCTGAGCAGCTACAATTATAGTGTCTTCATCATACTCTGCCTGTAGCTTTCTTGCTTTTTCCTCATCAAGCATGAGTTGATCTTTCTTACTAATAGGCTTTTCTTTAGGCTATACCATCTTTTCTTTCCCCTTGCCCTGAGGTTGTTGTGAAGCTTTTGTTGTTGTTGTTGTAGTTGCAATTGGCTCTTTAATGACTACCCCTTTCACCTTAGGTTTTGTGCTTTTCAATTTGGTAAGGGCTTAAGCCAAAGTAACTTCATTAGCAGTAACTGATGTTGTAGTAGCACTAACAGTATTAACATTTTCACCAACAGTATTAACTTCAACATCACCAGTACTAACCTTAGCAGCATCAACAATGATCTTAACAGTATTAATGAGTTCAACTGCTTCTTCAACATGTTCTTCAACAACATTTTCTATCCCAGTAATAACTTCATCCTCCCCTGCAGCCATGTCCTCATTCCTCACCTGTTTGGATGCATCCTCACCCAAACTTTTAGCATCATCTGAGGACTACACCCTGGAGGTACTACCAACCTTCTACAACCTTCTTAGCTTATGTGTTCTTGACCTGTTCTTCCTTCAAGCTTAGTGACCCTCTTCTTCAAAAATGTGATCTCCTTCTGTTGAGAGGATGTAACTGTCTTCAGATCAAGAACCTCCTTTTGTAGTTTGGTACATGTTTCCATCAATTCCTTTAGTTTCAGTCTATCCTCATCACTTCGGAGTTTGTTACCTCTCCCGAGAGGTGAATCATTGGATTGATTAGGTACAGCCTCAAACCTAGTTTGAGCATCCATACCCCCATGGTGTCTTGGCGCCTGGGACCACTAACAAAACTAGTTCATGAGGAACTTGATTCATTTAGTGTTGCCTTGGATCGGGTCTTACTTATGTTACCATTGTCCTGCTCTGCATCTAAGCTAGCAGCAGTAGTGGCAACCCTCACCAAACTGTCATCCCTCTCCTTATAGACAGCCTCATCTGCAACCATACTAGGAGCACTAGATTGAGATATCTCAGTGTCCTTTCTTTTTGGCTTCCTAGGTTTTTGGGTCTTTTTGGGTTGAGAGGATGATGGTTGTAAAACTGTGGGTGTGTGTTGGATTTTAGTGGGGATTTCTGAACCTTCACCCAGATTTTGTTGTTGGTTTTGCACCAGCATTGTTTGAAACAATGGTGTGACAGTACCTGAAAAACCTTTACCAATTCTTTTCATGTCACTGAAAATCTTTTTGGTGTGAGAAGGTGCATGATAAATTCTCTTATGAGTTACCTTCTCAGAAAATTGTTTATCCATAAACACTTGCAAAAACCTTGGATAGATATAAAATTTTCCTTGCAGATTATCCAAGTTCTTAAGCATGCTATAAAAAATTAATTTTAAAAACTTAAACTTTTGGTCTGTAGCCAAGCAGATTATGGCAGGTGCCATATTGCTGCTAAACTCATTCCAACAAGTTGTTTTAGGACTTAAATATTGTAGAATAGTATGGATAAGAAATTTCCATTGATGGGAGAAGAATGCTTTGTAAAAAGTCAGTTTATCAGTTTGCTTCTCATATCCCATAAATGCAAGATTTTCAAAAATAGTAGAGTTGGAAAGACATTCAACACCTTCTTCATCTGCTAGTCGAAGAGATCTTCTAACAAATGTTTCAGTGATAGATATCTTCATGCCATCTACAAGGGCATGTATCTGTACTTCCTCATTGATTGTTTTGACCTTAGCAATAGACCAAAACTGTTCAATGTGGGAAATATATATAGTAGGATTCACAGTTAATTCATACCTTATAGGGTGTGCATTTAAGAAATCAACAATTTCTGTAAATCCTTCACTTTCAGTGGGTTTTTGTAAAAATGCGATCATGTTATAAGAAATCAGCAATTTCTGTAAATCCTTCACAGTTAATGCATACCTTATAGGGTTCGACATTTGTTGTGATTGGTGGGTTTTTGCGATTAGATGATAAAAGTGAGTTAGGGTTTGTGTTTAGAGAGTATTATGTGCGAATGAAATCGATTAAACTGAATGATTGGTTGATATAAGCCCTTAATCGAATTATTTATGAAACAGTCCCTTGAACAAACCAACAGTAGTAACCTCAGTAGCACTAAGTTATGCTTAGCAGCATTAACTTACGCCTAGTAGCATTAACACTGAGGCACCAACACTAACTCCAATTCCACACCAATCTAACACTTTTCTTTTGCTTTTCCTTCAAAATGTTTGTCTAAAAACCAAGAAAACACATGCCATAAAAATATTCACAATGATCCCACTATATATAACCAACAACATTAACTCAGCAGTTTTAAGTATAACCAGCAATACTAATTATGCTTAACAACAAAAACTCTTAATGACTTTGAATAGCAGTACTAATCCATATAAAACTTTACAAAAACGTAAAGAGATCAAAACTATTGTTAGGAATATAAATATTCATATGAAGACTTGGTCACCCCGAGTATCTATTTAGCATTTATGCAGCTCGTAGGCATATTAGTATTAGTTAAGATATCATAATATTAAATTAGTTATATTAGTAATAGTTTAGTAGTTAAAGTATTTATGGAGTGGGTCGGGTCTTTACCCACTGTCAGCTCACTCCACAGCCCACTCGGGGCAATTATATCTTGTAACTATAAATACCCCTTCCCACACTTGGGAAGGGTTGGAGGTTTCTAATCTTACAACCATTTTTCTTTCACTCTCTCTCTCTAAATCTCCGAACTCTCTCATCTCTCTCTCTCTCTCTAGAATTCATCTTATTCTTAAACCTCTAACAATCCAAGTATACATATCTTACAATTGGTATCAGAGCCAGGTTAGGTTCGATTGATTGTGTATGCTTGGATTTGTGGTTTTTTCTGAAATTTGTCTTGTTCAACAATTTATTTTTTTTGTTTGAATCTGTTTTCTAATTCTGGTTTCTGTTCGAATCTGATAAATCAACAAGTCTTCAAGTTTAAGGATCTGGGCCTTAAATCAGTTTAAACAGTTTTTGGGCCTTAAACAGTTTGGCGTAACAAATTGCACATGTAAATCAATTTTGAGCTGTGTAGTTTAAGGTTTTTGGCTAACTTGTTTTATGGGTTCGGCTTACTAGATTTTATTGTTCCATATCATTTTGTTTTTTTTTCAAGTCTATTAACTGTTTTACAAATCCATCTGTGTGACTGGGAATATTGGTTGTAAGTGGCTGTTCTTGAAAGAATAATCTTTTCTTGACTGTGGTTTTGAATATCGGGTGCTCATTCTTGGTAGCGGTTTGGCAGCAAAGGGTATTCTTGGTAGCGGTTCTGAAAGTTATTTCTTGCTAGCGGTTTAGCAATATTTCTTGTCAGCGGGTTGCTAATTCTTGAACTGCTATTATTTTTTTTCTCACTGTTGTGCTTTGGATAGTAGCCAAAACAGGGAAAAAGACAATTAGCGGTTGAAAGTGACTGCTTTGTTGGCTACCGCTAGCGGTTTGACCAAAAGGTGGCGGTTTGTTTTGTGCTAATTTGACTGGCGGTTTGACCCATGAATTGTAACTGTTTGATGACTCTTTATTGGTCAAATATAAAGTCAACAGCGGCATGACAGATTTACAACAAACTCAAACAAGTTACATTAACATCGAACCCATAGCAGTATTACCAGAACAAGAAGAAGAATCAAAACAAATTCAATCCGAAGCAATCTTATACAACAACAAATCACAACAACCAACAAATCTATTCTAAAACCAACAACAAATTACAACAAATCCTGTCTCAAATTACAACTTCATTCAGTGTTAACGAGATCAAATTTGTCGTGTGATATAACAAAGAAAATTGCAATCTCAGATTAACAAAGAAAAATCAATTCGAAATCAAGTACAACCAACAAAACAATTTTCATTAACAAATCCAAATTCAAACCCATATCTAATCACTTATCTTTAACACACACCACATCACAACTCATCCAACAGTTACCTAATCCCACTTTGACGTGATCCTAAACCGAAACACATAAGTGAAACCTACCTTGGATTGAATTAAACTTCATCAGCCTCGTGTGAGCTTGGGTTCTTGTTTCGATCCCTCCAAGAAAGTAAACAAAAGGGTTTTACTCGTTGATATTCGGCGTATTATTGAAAGATAAAAGGATTAAATGATTGGATGTTGGTGAATCATTTTTTAAGAAAGGGGTCGATTATTGTGTTGATCTACTGTGGTTGGTGGCTGCTGGGAGTTTATGTTGTGCGGCTGTGTTAATTTTATTAGGAGATTAGGGTTATCTAATTGAGATTGAGAGTAGGGTGTGTTATATATAATTTTTTTTTGAGTTAATTGTATTTCGTTTGGGCTTCCAATTTAGAGATTAGGGTGATTTTCCTTGTGCCAAGTTAAGTGTGATTGGTGAGTTTATTGGACTGAGTGTGATTTGGGTTGTGCTTGTGGAACAGATAACACAAGGATGATTTTCTTTCTTTATTATTGGGCTGAAACTCTTGTGCAACAATACAAGGAAGTATTGTGTTGGTATAGTTTTTTTTGGAAGTGAATATCATTGGTTTTTATCACAAGGACAAATTTGTTTGTTTGAGACTTTGAGATAAAAAATTTGTGGTATAATTGTGAACAACAATTTTGATCGAGCTTCAAGATTCCGAGATTGACAATTATTTTGGGTTGAGATATTTTCGGATATATTGGATATAGTGGCAAGATACGGGATTTATTCGGATTTCAAAAAGCGAGTGTTGTCTGAAATTCGCTGTGACTTGTCCACCTCACCACTAAATCTCATTTCAACCAAACCAAATCATAAAAATAACATACTCAAGTAACCATTATCATTTCACAGTTTATTCTTGATTTTTGTGAAATCCCGCAAAAGAATCTATTTCTCGGTTTAAATCATAGAATTGCAAAATCCCGTGCACGTTTACATCATGTCTACTACTTCAAATTCCTTCATATCTGAGGTACTCAAGTTGTACGACACGTATGATAAACAAATAAATTCCAACCTTGTACACCAAATAAACGTGTGTGATTTTGATGTTACTAATGTGGAATCTTCGTACTCAAATTTGCAAGAGAGAGAGGTGATTCAGTCACTTTTGGTGCCTAATGCAAAGGAAAGTCGCATTGAATGTTTTTGTCTACTTCATTCACATGTCAAGGTTCTGTTTGAAAAACCTGAATACATAATGGGTTACACACGGGCTTTCACAACACTCTTTGGTCAAGATGTTCATGATTTCACAGTCAAAATGACTATATATTTAGATCAACTCGAACAACAACTTGACAAAGAAGAATTCTCTAAAGCAAGATCCAGAGCAGCTTTCAGTGTGATCAACAACTAACTTCAGGTGTTCATTGATTCGCAATACACTGAGAACTATGACTATGATAGTCAAATGACAAAAGGGTGTTTTGCTAAATACACTGGAACTGAGGTTGCCTTGTTCAGAACAACATTACTACAATTGATGAGTAATGTTAATGGGTTTATTGATGAAAGGGCTAAAAAAATGGGGAATAGAACAAGATCAGACAAGTTTGATGATGGTGACAGCACATGAGGTGATTTCACAATATGTGAGAATACAGCCTACGAACCTAAAAATCACCAAGCACATTCTGCTGTGGTACATCTGTCTTATCTAGATAATGCTCTTTCAAATGAACAACAACATACTGATCAACTTAAACCTACTTATGACACATATCTGTTGGAAAAGACTGATAGCAATATTACCTCTGATTCAACAAATATGAGTCATAAGGGGGGAGAAATTGATCAGGATGCTGAACATGATGATGCGTCAAGTTCTTTGCCTACGGCTAAGCTTTTCAAATCAAACGATATGGTTGAAAAAGAAGTTTATAATGAACTTTCAAAAAGATTTTTATAGCTTGAAGAACATTGTATTTCTCTTGAAATCGCAATGCAACAAAAGGAAGAAAGTTTTCAAACTAAGCTACCATGTGAAAATCCAGAACTCCCTGAATTCCGTGAATTCTTTATAATAAATGATTTGAAAGCTCAGCTACAAGCCAAAAACTTGACGATCAACAACCTGAAAAAACGTATTGCTGAGATGTGTGATATCCTTCATGAAGTTAAGACTAAACATGAAAATGATGTAGTTGCAACAAAAATTGCAGAATTAGAAAATAAAGTGATTGAATTGTTTAAGGAAAATGAGACTTCGAAAATTCATTGCAAAGAAATACGTGACTCAATCAAAGAAGTAAAAACTAAGACTGTAGAGCAAACAACCTCTTTGATTGCCAAAAATGATGAATTCAAAGCTCAACTTCAGGAAAAGGGTTTTGCAATCGCAGCATTGAAAAACGAGTTAAGAAAATCAACAGGAAGTAGTGTGAATACTAAGTTTACAGAACCGTCAATCTTGGGGAAACCACCACTTAGAAACCAATCAGTTGTTAGACAACTGACTGCGTTTAGATCTGAACAACCAAAATCATCAAAACCACGGTTTGCCTCCCAAGTTGATTCGAAACAAGTTTTGTCAAAACCAGTCACTTCACAATCTAAACCTAAGGAAAAGGAAAATATGCTCGCAAAACCTCATCATCCGAGTGCCACCAGTCCCTCTAGGATTAGTTCAAAGCTTGTGTCATTTCTGACACCAAAGGAACATGTTAGACATAAAAACAGTGTTCAGAATCACAACCTAGAGGATGCTAAGAAAAACACACATGAAAAGACTAGAAAGTTGCCCGTCTCTAAGAGTAGTTGCGTATCGATTAAAGCGATTCCGGTAGCCGATCACTCTAAGAATTCTATATCTTTTTCTGAATCCAAACCCTATGCTTGCTCTACTTGTCAGAAATGTGTTTTTAAGGCAAATCATGATGATTGTATAACAAAATTCCTGCAGGAAGTGAATGCTTGTACTAAGGTTCAATCCTCTAAGACTAGAAACAACAACAAGCCCGTAAAACCAAAGAAGTATATTCAGAAACCTGGTAGGCAGATTGCTGTAGGACAAAGGTCTTCTCTAAACAAGTCTTCCACTATATATGAGAAACCAAACACTCCTACTTCTTGCCTTAGGTGGATACCAATAGGTAGAATTTTTAAGATTGTTGGTCTTAGGTGGATACCTATTCGAAAGACGTTCACTAAGTGCGAAACCAAGGTTGACAGTGAAACCTCACATGGTCTAAATGCTGATATCACTAACCCACATAAATGCAAACAAACTCTTAATGTCAGTGCAGGTAGTCCTTACTTAAGTGCAGGTACATCGTTCACTCATAGTAAGGAAAGACTCAGAGTTTGGGTGCCGAAAAGATTGATATCTCATGAAGTAGGGGTTCAAGCAATTCAAGCATGATGAACATCAATGACGATGACGTCAGTTCATATCAGTTCAGACCTCGTTCTTCATTGACAATGACGTCTGTTCAAATCAGTTCAGGCCTCGTTCTTCATTGATTATGACATCTGTTCACATCAGTTCAGGCCTCGTTCTTCATTGACAATGACGTTTGAACACTGCAGTTCAAGCCTCGGGCCTCAATGTCATCATAATGGCGTCTGCTGACATCTCTTCAGGCCCCGTTCATCAAAGAAAAGAAAGGCGTACCCTTGAGTGCGCTTTATCTTTGGAAGAAGAGAAATCTTCTTATTTATGACCATTCTCATCAAACTTCATGCTCTTCCCATGCTCATTCAGTCATCAAGTGGATCAACGTACAGTGGAGGATATTCTTATTCACCTGTTCTATAAAAAATGGCAGTCACATGCAATTTTTGAGGGGGAGAAGGGTGAATAAACAAGATGTCAGTGATCAAGTGGATCTACTTACCGTCGATGGTATTCTTATTCACTCGTTCAATCAAAAATGGCAGTCATATGCAATTTTTGAGGGGGAGAAGGGTGAATAAACTACATGATGATTGATATTTGAGAAATGGCCATACGACTCCTGAATACATCAGTTCAGGAGTCGTGCATACCAAGGTTCTTCAACACTATATGTTCCACCGTTATCTTACTCCAGACTCGAGTTCTGGAGAATCATCTTCATCACGGTGTTGAAGAACAAATTCATGGAATTCTACCTCCCGTGATTGATAATGAACCTCTCCTCCATTATCTTACTCCAGACCCGAGTTCTGGAGAATCATCTTCATCACGGATTGTTGTTTCTCCCAATGTGCACTCTGTAAACCAACCACAAGAACATAAAGGTAAACGTCGGCTAAAACGTCAATACGACTAAGTGCTTGGACATGGAATGTAAAGTGAATATGGAGTTTAGTTGGCATCCCTATTTGAGATTGAAGTGGGTTTCACGAAGGCTTATACTTATTTCGTCCATCGAATGATGACTTGCTCGTGCGTAAGATTTAAGTTGAAGACTTGGATTATCTAGTTATACCCGACGAATGAAGTTACATTGGAGTTCTCACGGGTTATAGCTATCACTTCAAGGAGTTACGTTGTAGTACTCAGTGTCATACGCCGACGACATTGTGGATAATCGCAAGAGGTGTTAATGTCTCATACTTTGGTTGATTATTGAGTACTTGGAGATTTGCTTGGAAGCATTAATTCTCTACACCGTTCTTCCAACAGTAGTGCAAGTTTAAGTTACAAAGAACGGGGAATTCTACTTCAGTGTCAAGTTTGGTATATCAGGTTTGTTCCATCAGTCATCTCGTCTAAAAGCCTACTTGAGGGTTGGTAAAGATAGTCAGAGATAGTTTCGGTAGTTGTTGATTCTTACAGAATACATTTGAGTCAACTTTGTTATTCTCACAAGATCTCAAGAATATGTGCGTAAAATGTGTTGCTGATTCTGATGTATCAAAACCAGCAAGGGGGAAGGAGACATACATCTGAATGCACAACGAGTACACGTGATGAACTTTATACTTCTTCTTAATTGAAGATTATTCCGGGAAGACAAATGTCATAACCGCAGAGAAAATCAGTGTTCTAACTCTTTCCTTCTGGTGTATCATTCCAACTACGTGGGGGAAGAGATGTAAGAAACAGTTTCAGATGATAAAAGAGATTCACAATGGCAATTTCCAGAAAAGAGAAATGGGGATTTTCGGGTCTTAATCGATCTTGATGTTACGTTTTTGACTTCATTAACGGGATTGATTGTGTACTACGGGTTTTTGGGCTTTATATAATGAGACTGATTGCATCACTTCAACTATTTGGGGGAAGTGGTCTCTGGATACTTTCGGTATACATTCCTTCAACCTTCAGCAGGGAGAAATTCGAGAAGAACTATTCAAGTGTGAGATGATACACTGCCGATCGATTTGATGATCCCCCAAACGGTGAATCACGATGATTTCTCCTAAAAAGAGCAGCAATATTCGATATTCGATGTGGTTTGCTACGGTTTCCGCTGTACACTCACCTTATGTAAGCTAGAAAGAGAGCTTTGAAACTGCTCAAAAGGAAGATTGTCGGTTTGGGAGGAAGCTATCAAAGCTTTACAATTGAGAAGGCTCAAGTTCAAACGATTATTCAGGATCCTTGAAAGCTTTGGTGGTGAAAGTTTAAGAGATGTTGACCACAAATTTCTACAACATACTGAACGTATCCTTATTTCGGTATTCAATTCAACATTGTCTTAAATTAAATAACATACCTTGTACATATCTTATACCACACTGTAAATAGAAAATTATAGAACCAGAAAATTGTACATAGAAAATAATTAAAACGAAGAAAAACCATAAAAATCGGAAAAATAGAACATACCAAAAATAGTTGTTCTAGGCATGTCTTCTGTTTATTGATAACATTTACGGTCTTAGAAATGTCATTCAATAATGACACGGGACTTTAAATGAAGCTCGAGCAGAAGTTAAAACGAATTGTTAAAACATGTCATGATGGCTTGCTATTACTTTAGATAGCAACCCGCGCTTCAAAATGGGGAAAGCACGTCGCCAAAAAGACGGTTGTTCCTCCCACTGGGTGACGTTCACCCGGGCATGGATTACTTCATGTCCGTGCATCCCTGATTTGATGTACGTTTCAGTGCATTATTTCTTGTAAAAGAAGAGAAATCTTCTTGTATATAAATAGTTTTCATTCTATGATTCTTCTAAAAATTATTTGTGAGACACTTGGTGGTTACGTGTTATTTGAAATTCTTCTAGACTTGGATTGTTCATAAAATTTGTCACTCAATCAATGACTACAACTCTTTAACTAGAATACGGGTCACTGATTGAGGGGGAGAGTGAATTAAAATTTTATATCATCAAACGGGTTTCTTGGTTATCTCATAATTGTTAGAAAAGGTTTTGTAGTTAATGGGGTATTAGGTGAAGAGGATCTTACTAATCTTTATCTCAAATGGCCAAATGTGTTAGTTGCTAGAAAGGTTAGGGCATTATGTGCAATTTTCTTATAGTATCCTAGCTTTATGTATCTATAAGGTTCATTTGTGTCACTCTGGAATCCTCGTTTAATCCCCTAAATACTTTAAAAACCAATATCTAAAAGGAGTTAGAAAACCCATTGTGATTGATGTTCTTTAATACTCCACTGGCATTTGTATGATCTGAATGAATGAGTTTCAAATGTTGTTTGACTTTTGTTAGTCGATTGCTGCTTAATTGTTGTTGATTTAGTGCATGTGCACTCATGATATGCTTAGGAATATAGCTATCATGTTAGAATCTTGTCCCTAAGATCCTGAGTTGAATATTGAAATATGAGTGAATTGCCATGTTCATGATTGCTGATTGCTCTTCATGCTAGATAGTGGTTTGATGTATTTCCTGACTGTGGTTTGATTATGATATGAATTTGGTATTATGAGTTGGCAAGCTGCTATGTGGTAGCTATTAATGAAAAGTGAATCTGTATGTATGTATATCTGTGTTGATATTCTTATGCAGATTCCATGGCCAATATGAATGTGCCAGTTCCCGCTCTAACCATTTGATCAGATGTTCAAACTCTATTGATTGGCTCGGAATTCACCACAACAACAACGTCGGCAACAACAACAACAACACTGTCTTCACCTCCACCACCTTCATTTCAACAAAGCAGTACTTATTCTGGTCTCACCAAGTGGGGATCAACAACATGTGAGAAAGTTTTTATGGTGGATGGATAATTGATGTTGACTACTGACTCCCTCACAGAAGCAGATGATCACATTGTCTGCGCAAAAGGGTCAATATCATTTGTGTCATAACAATCACTTTGTACATAATAAACAGTGAATCTCCCTCTTAGATTAAGGGGGAGCATAGTATGTTCCATCATCAGAATATAGTAAACCTGACCACATTTTCTCCCACATTTTCTAACTTATTTAAATCAATTGAGATTACAAGTCTCAAAAGGTTTGAAATTTTTGATCGGGGGAGAGAATGTGATTTAAATATGAAATCTGATGAAAATGTGATTCTTTGGACTTAAGTGTAAGCTCTCTCATATGTGCTAAACTCTTTCGTACTCGATGTACATATTGAGGGGGAGCAAATGGTTTGTTGAGACAAAAAGGATTTGGCATCTCATGTGAGTGTGACTCAGACTTCACCAATGAATTGACAAAACATAAAATGTCATAAATCGAAAGGATGCGTCCTGGCCGGGTAATAATTTCAAGCTGGTCTAACCAGTGATGTAAGCGTGTCTCGAAGAAGATGTATCTGAGTAGAGTGTATCGTTTCGAGAAACTTTCTGTGGACTTGACCAGGCCGGGTAATAATTTCAAGCTAGTCTAACTAGTGATGTAAGCGTGTCTCGAATCGGTCATGTTCACTGAAAGTGGATCAATTCAAAAGTGCGAACTCCACCCAACATGTGTAAATTTAAAATTAAAACATATGAGCACATGTTGAGGGGGAGCATTTGAAAATCATAAAACTCTCAAAGTGTTAGCAAAATGTGTTTCATAATCATGAACACTTTGAGAGATTTTTTTCAAGGATTTTGGTTAATGGCAACATAGGATAGTCATGAAGTTATAAGGTGGATAAGGTTAGGAAAACCGTCCTATGATCCGCCAGAGCCGGAGGGATCTACCCAGGGACAATACCGAATAGTTAGTATTAGAAAGTCCATAGGTATGATCATGAAAAAAGGAGTGATATGAGAAAGGTGAAAGAAGGGGTTGAAGAATTAAAAAGAATTGAAATGAGAAAGGGTGATAAGAAATAGCCCTCCATTTATTCAACCTTAGGGTAGAAACTGGGTTCAATTCATATGCTACTGGTTGTTACTAAGGTAACACCAGTATTGAAGACAAGACGTCATGGACCCAGTGACGCACTGCACTAAACCTTCTAAACCACTCAAGTTCTCTTAAAAGGACTTGTTTCATTCTCACGGGGAACCCTGCATAATCTATCGACCGCTCATTACTAGTATGTTGATATTGAAATAGGAGACATAGCTCCAGTCTCTGACTACCAAAATTGCACTTATCGATTCTAGAGCCACGAGATGCATAATATGATCTCATAGGAACACGTGCTACTTCTACACTGGTTGTCTAACATTAAGGACACCAGCAGTAAACTTATGAGTCCTACGTAGATCTTATCAATCTGCCAGAACATTTATGAGGGAAGTTACAAATGTAATTCTCAATGATTGAATGGAAATTCCTGCCAGGGTCAACATCAAACAGCCTTGAAAGCAGGTCACTTTGGTAATTCCTTGTGGATTACGCTTAGTGGTCACGGCGGTTTCAAACAGTCTACAGTCGTGGAGTGATATCCAGCGACTCACCTAATCGTTGATTTACTACGGTAGATCTTTAAATCCCTCTGTGGGTTTCCGATTTTGGAACGGCCTTGGTAAGGATTAGAGAGAGTTTTCACACTATGCTGTTAACAATCTCGAAGTTCAAACCTGTAAGTACCGGACGTTTTATTGCTAACTATCGTATGCAGGAACATCTGGCGATTGTAGCTGATTGCAGTTGCAGATGCTTGCGGTTGTAGCTGATTGCAGAAAAGATGCCAATCCATCACCCCATACTCACACTTCACCATCATCATAATCAAAGGAATCATGATATCTAAAAGACCTTCAACACTGCTTCCACAACTCTGAGGCTGAAGATCATGATCCAGAAAAGTGTGAGCATATCAACTCAACAATCACAATCCATTACCAAATGCTCACACTACACCATCATCCTATTCAAAGAAGTCATGATAAACTAAAAGACCTTTAACACTGCTTCTGCAAACTCTGATGCTGAAAAATCATGACCCAGAATAGTGTGAGCATGTCGGTTCAAAGAATACCACATCACATGGAAACATACTACTGAAAGATGACTTGGAGACATACGTTGGATGATGACATCAATGAATCACCAAAGATCATCCAAGACAGAAGAGCGGTCATCAAAAGCTCACTGCTGAATGCACAAAGATCAACGACATTGAAGAATCAAAGACTACGAGCTATGAAGTCAAGTTCAGAGAACAGAATGCTAGAATTCAAAACATTATTTCCGGGGTGACCTCCCTTAGGGGGAGATTGTTAGGAATATAAATATTCATATGAAGACTCGGTCACCCCGAGTATCTATTTAGCATTTATGTAGCTCGTAGGCATATTAGTATTAGTTAAGATATCATAATATTAGATTAGTTATATTAGTAATAGTTTAGTAGTTAAAGTATTCATGGAGTAGGTCGGGTCTTTACCCACTGTCAGCTTACTCCACAGCCCACTCGGGGCTATTATATCTTGTAACTATAAATACCCCTTCCCACACTTGGGAAGGGTTGGAGGTTTCTAATCTTACAACCATTTTTCTTTCACTCTCTTTCTCTCTCTAAATCTCCCAACTCTCTCATCTCTCTCTCTCTCTAGAATTTATCTTATTCTTAAACCTCTAACAATCCAAGTATACATATCTTACAACTATAAAGATTTAACATTCCAATACTAGCAATCAAATATTAAAATCTACTTACATCAAAAGCTTTTGTAAGCAAATCTGAAACATTCTTGTCAGTAAGGATTTAACCATTTAAATGAATTTCTTTTCATTGCAATCTCTGTTAGGTCCTAGATTAAGTTTAACACAAGTAATACTATACGTATAAGATGAGACAAAGAGAGAAGAAGAGAAGAGATAGGTCGGATCTTATTCATACGATAGAGCAGCAAAACTTCAATAGCATAAGTGAATAAAAAACAACAATAATAAGAGTAGATTACATGTCTATTTATAGGCAAGTGTTAGGGCAACACTTAGCCTTGAGCTTCTAGAAACAAATACCTATGGCACGGCCCATAGGCCTTCTAATAGGGCCGTGACATTCATTCTAACTTAAAGGCCTTATACACTAAACAACCTTGTACAAAATATTGACCAATACTAGAAATGTGTTCCCAACAATCTCCCCCTAAGGATTGGTCATCAAGGTTGCTTGACGTCTTCTTTGCTTCTTAGGCTTCGACGTCTTTTGTATCGTTGTTCTTTGTTCTTATTGTGAGTGATATGGTACTGTCATGATCTGCCTTTCACCAGTGTTCTTTAATCACGGTGTCTTTACGTCTTTTCCACCATGCTCATCATTCTTTTGACCTTTGATCTTCTTACTACAAGTAGTTCTCACTTCTTTAGCTTCAATCTTTGATTTTTTGAACGTTTGTTTTTCTTTGGTCTTTGTGAGAACTTTCTTCATGATATTAGCATGAGCACGATGGAAATGGTGGTGGTGGAACTCCTAGTCTCTATAAATACCTTCAATTAAACAGTTAGCAACAAAGTATCTGGCACTTACAGGTTCAGACTTTGAGATCGTCAACAGCATAGTGTGAAGACTTTCTCTAATCCTTGCCACGGCCGTTCCTGAATCGGATTTCCCTAAGAGAGCTAACTCAGATACACCAAAGTGTATCAAAGATTCAGGTGAGCCGCTGAAGTATACTGAAGTATCACTCCACGACTGTAGACCGTTTGGAGCCACCTCGAAAACTAAGCGTAATCCACAAGGGATTACCAAAGTAACCTGCTGTTAGGGCTGTTTGATGTTGACCCTGGCAGGAATTTCCATTCAATCACTGAGAATCACATTTTGTGAATTCCCTCATGAATATTCAAGGCAGATTACTAAGATCTGCGTAAGACTCTTGTAATTTACAACTGGTGTCCTTATTGTTGAAGAACCAGTGTAGAAATATTAATTGTTCCTAAGAGATCTTTTGATGTATCTCGCGGCTCTAGAGTCGATTTAATGCTCTTTGGTTTTAGTCGTCGGAGGCATGGAGCAAAGTGCCTCCTTTTCAATATCAACTCATCTCGGAAAGAGAGGTCGATAGATAATGAAGGGTTCTCTGTGAGAAATGAAACAAGTATCTTTTGAGAGACACTTGAGTGGCTAGAAGGTTTAGTGCAGTGCGTCACTGGGTCCATGACGGCTTAGTCTTCAATACCGGTGTCACTTGTAGTGACATCCAGTAGCATATGAATTGAACCCGGTTTCTTCCCTAAGGTTGAACATATGGAGGGCTATTTATTTTCACCCTTTCTTTTACTTTTCTTTTTAATTCTTCAACCCCTTCTTTCTCCCTTCATTTCTTTACTCCTTTTTATTTTATTTATTTTATTTATTATTATTATTTTTCAATCATACCTAGGACTTTCTAGTTCTAAACTATTGGTAATGTCCATGGGTAGATCCCTCCGGCTCTGGCGGATCATATGATGTAATTCATATACTTTGTCACCTTATATCTCCATGACTATCTTATGTTGCCATAAACCAATCGTTTGAAAAATCTCTCAAAGTGTTTATGATTATAAAACATATATTGTTAACACTTTGAGAGTTTTGCATTTTTAGAAATACTCCCTCTTCACATGTGCTCATAAGTTTTTAATATAAATTTACACATGTCGGGTGGAGATAGCGCTTTTGAATTGATTGATTTTCAGTGAATATGACCGTTGCGAGACACGTTTACATCACTAGTTAAACTAGCTTGAAATTATTGCCCGTCCATGTCATATTCAAAGAAGAATCTCTCGAAATCGGTACACTCTACTCAGACAAGTCCTTTGCGAGACACGTTTACATCACTGGATAAACCAACTTGAAATTATTATCCGTCTCGGACAAGTCTTTTCAATTAATGACATATAACTTTCATCAATTCGAGGGTAAAATCTGAGTCAAGCTTACGCGAGATTTCATACTTTAGGTTACCATATTTTAATCATATACTTATTCTCCCCCTCAAAAATGGCATAGTCATGTTGTTTTTGGAAAACTTGTGATTAAAATATGCTTTTTGAGGTTTACGGGAAGAATATCAACAAGAACTTTTGTGTTTGAACAAAGATTAGTTTCAAGTACACCCCCTCAACAAGTGAAATCACCTTTTAAGAGGGAATTCTTGTTCTTTTGAGCAGAATTTTGAAAAACTTATCAAAATCTTGATTAATTCTACTCAAAAGTAAGAAGCTTTCGCTCCTTAGATTAGGATTGAGGCACTAAAGCGTACCTCAGGGTCCTTTCTTTACAAGAATGGGTTGTGCACTGTTATCTGTGCACAAGCCATAATTAATTATACAAGCAAGTATAATGAATCAAGAAATTTATCCAACTCTTACATCATTCCGTGCTTCTGAAGATAGTGAAAACTGGATCAGGTCTTTGAAAATTCCTGATCGGTAACGATGGTCTTCCTCCAATATAGCTTTCGAGTCTCCTTATTTGGTCTCGATGAACAAGCCTTCTCTTGATCTTCAGAATGAATTGACAAACTTCTCTTAGTTGAGAAGCTGTCCACCTGCTGGTCTTGTATAGTTCTCGATCCCTAACTCGAATCACCAACCCATCACGAACCTTCTTGAGCGTGTGGTCATAGAACTTGTGAACCTCTTTGTATCCCATGAAGCATTTGATTGTAAGATCACTCTTGTAGACAAACCCAACGGTTGGTTCTTTCTTCATGGTATACTGGGGCTCTTGGTTGATCTCAGGAAGATATAGAACTGGTGCAGTTAAATTAATCTTCCTTTGATAGCTCTCGACCCCAAGCTACAAGTTTTCTACACGTTCTTGTATAATCTTCCTTCTAATGAATTGTAGTATTGAAGTGCTGAACGCGTAATTAAGATCAGTGGAGAAGTGTTGCATTTTCCCTTGAACCTTGATGAGATACATGTCTTCAAGGTCATTGAGGTTCAAGTCTGGGAAATATGCTTCTGAAAATGTGTACATCTGGTGATCTTGTCTTCTAACCTTGATTTGAGTTAGAAAGGTATAATCATACCTCTTTTCTGCTTCAAAACTGACCACAACAAGTATCCTGAGATCACTCATCACTAGTGTTGGCGACTTCTTCGTGAGTTTACTTTTGTACCATGTTCTCCTCTTCTCAAACCAGTGATAAATTCCTAGTTGCGCATCTTGATCATACTGCACTTTGTTTGTAACGAAGAGTCTTGTAGCAGTTTCTTCGATGGCAGGTCGTAGATAGCTTGCTGCAGGAATCAAGGTTATGGAAGTTGCATATTTGGGTTGACACTTGATGCCATGCACAAGGAGTTCGAGGTCATTTTTGAAAAAGAATTTATACGGGACAGCAGGTTGGTCTGAAGCTCCAAGCACTGGCAAAGGCTTTGTCCAATCCGTAATGTATGGTTGGTTGGGTCGAGAAGTGCTATCAACCACATGCACATCCGGATTGGTCCAGCTGAACTCACTAGACATTGCTCGTGCAATGTTTTCCAGATGATATTCAAGCTCAGCTGCACTGGAAGACATATCTTTCAGCAGATTGAAGGCATCATTCTTGATTCGACGAAGTTCTCCTTTTGTGAGTTTCTTGATGCGTTGGTCACGTTTGAGTTTTTGCATGAACTTAAGTATGCGACCTTCGATCATGGAGTCATCATCTATGTATGGTTGAGCACTGACAAGTTGATCGAATCATTCATTCCCTTTTGTTGTGTCTTCATCCAACCATGAGACTACAGTTGGTCTTTTGGATGTTGTTTTCTTTCCAGACTTTGATGTTGTTGCTTTTGTCTTGGGAGGTGAATCTGGTTGATCTTGGTGTTGTTGAAATTGGAATTCTTCAGTTGCAGTGAACTCAAACTGATGCTCCATTTCTGTTGGCCTTGAGCCTGAAGCCTTAGGTGGTTGGGTGGCTATTGTGGTTACCGAGGATCCGACATGTTCTTTAAGTTGAGAAGCAGATCCTCAGACACTCTTTTGTTTCTTGGCTTGTGAGTTTAGATCTGGGTCTTCGTCCTCTCTTGGATGTTTACCTTTGTCAGCCTCAGCTTTTCACGACTCCTTTTCAATATTCGCCTTTATAGCCTTGGTGATGGCTATTTGCTCAGGAGTTGGTGATGTAATGCTTGTTAAGCTTTCAAAGAGTTTAAGTTGGAGCTCTTCCAGAGTTGGTTCTTTAGGCTCCGTCGGTTGTGTTTGAAGGACAGGTGGAACTGTAGCCAAAATATTCTTGAGCATATCTTCGATATTCAGATCAAGATACTCTTCCACCTTCTTAGATGTAATCTTAGGCAAGTACTTCTTCAATTATACTTTAGTGTTGCCCTCGATTGCAGTGAGCATCCTTTCTTGAACGTCATCTATAAAGAACTCATCGACACGAGCTTTGGTGTTTTGAAGCTCGTTCACTTGTCCTGCAAGGCTGGTGACCATATTTATCAGAGTTTTAATTAGGTCACGAAGCTGGTCATCTTTCTTGGCTCGTGCCAGCTTTACAGCCTGCTTCACCCTTTTTGAAGCTTGGGAGATTGCTTCATCCCTTTTGGGCCTAGTCATCTTTCTTGATTTCTTATTGTCTTGCTTGTTGTTACTTTTGTTAATGGTGGTGAAGAGTGTTTGGATGATTCAGGAAGTTTCTGGACTATGTGTGGAGAAGCTTGCTGAGATACTGGAGGTTTTTCATGGGTAATTGGAGGAGAGTGTGGAGGAGTGGTTGGTGGTGTTTGAATATATCAGTCGGATTCTTTTTCCTCAGCCAACCTTTCTTCTTCCTCCCTTTTCTTTTCCAATTCCAACTCTGTAGCAGCTTCCTGATCACTTCCTCATTAATAAGTAACTTCTCTGTCTCATCATCCTCATCCATGTCAAAGTCTCTCGCCTGTTCTTCCTCATCATTACCAGGTTGATTAACCGAATCTAAACGAGGTGGAATAGCTTCTTTAACAACTCCAGACCCACCGGGTTGATTAACTGGATCGACGGAGGTCTAGCCTTCATCAAATTCTTTGGCTAATTCCTCATCAAGTCTCATCTGTTCTTCAAGCATCATCTTTTTCCACCTTTCTTCATCAGATTTA
The DNA here is from genome assembly GCA_021014915.2 of Artemisia tridentata subsp. tridentata. Taxonomy (NCBI): domain Eukaryota; kingdom Viridiplantae; phylum Streptophyta; class Magnoliopsida; order Asterales; family Asteraceae; genus Artemisia; species Artemisia tridentata. Next base: position 151,335,129 of record CP139506.1, read on the forward strand.
AAGGACACACGGATTTCTTCTAAAGCAATCTTTGTAGCTATTTCTTCCTTGTATATTGTTGGTTCATCATCGGTCTCCGTATCAGAACTGGATCCCTCTTCTTCAACAATCTTTTCTTTTTCTGGCTCGGGCTTAGCAATCTTAACTAGAACTCTCCTCTTTCTGTAGTTAGGAGCAGCTGGTTTGATCTTCTTAGATGTGCTAGACGTGCTGCCTGACTTGCTTCCTTCCTGTGATCGAGTCCTAGCTGGAGTAGGCTCATCATCGTACTTGCAGAAACCTACATGTCCTTCATTGAATGCTTTATCATAACTGACGTATTCTTTTGTTTTCTTTATCTTTTCCGTCAGAAGAGCTTTAGGTAGTCTCATCCCTTGTTTACGTGTGTTGCCTTTAGGGATATAGACTGAACTGATGGTTTTATCCATAGCAAATAAATGCTTTTCTTGGTCTTCAAGGCGTTGTGGGATGTCAGTGTTGTCTTCAAGTAGATGATAGATGATAAGCTTGTTGTATCTAGCGAACGGTATTTTGGTGAGAGGTTTGAGGTAGTGACTTTGAATTTTGAGGACGATGTCCTCCCAAATGAGTTGAGCATAGTCAATTTGCTTTTGGTTAACAATGCCCTAGAAAATTTGTAGATGAGACAGACGGGGGTTCTCATGGCCACTTTCCCTTCCGGAGACTGATCGGGCCAATATATAGCATATAGTTCTCAGAGGTTGGGGGATTAGTTTAGCTTCAACCTTGGAGAATCTCTTCAAAGGCTTGTCAGGTTGTTCATCATAGCCAATCTCCATCAGGAAGTTGAGAACATCTTCTTTAGAGGGTGTTGGATGGAATTTCTTGGCAGGTTCAGGAGCTTCTGGCAAGAGTAAGGCCTTGCAGATATAGTTGATATCTACAGTCACTTCTTTTCGATCCAAAGTGCACTTAAAAGATTCTTCTCCCAAGTCTAGCTTCATTGTTTTCCACATTTGATGAATATAAAACTCAGGAATAGAAGCTGACTTGTCCAGCATGCTCCTACACTTGTGTAACTTGAGAATCTCTATGGCTATTTGATAGGTAGGTTTCGCACACTTTATCTTGTGAAATTCCACGCGAGCATTGTTCTTGCCAATTTCCACATCATAGTCTTATGGAAAAACGTCTTCCTTAGTAAGTATAGGGAGTGGTTGTTGTGCAGCCATTTGAGATATCTGAAACATCCATCAAAACAGATTTGCAGGATACATGAAGGTTAGCAAATTGTTAATCATATTATCATTCATGTGACCCTTTTGTTGCTTAATTTGATTTTACATGTTTTAGTATTGTGTGGATTATTAGTTAGAAATTGATCAATTTCGACAACTTTTGATTTGGTTGAATTTCGACAGTTTTAATGAATTGCGACATATCTCTTTAATTGCGAAAGTTTTGGCCAATTCCGATGGTTTTACAATTCTGATGACTTTTGAATTTCGATGACATTTGATCAATTGCGATGAAAAAATCTGAATTGCGATAAGCCATGTCCAATTACGATGGAAATTTGGAATTGCGATAAATTTTGCCTAATTGAGATGAAAATTTTGAATTTTGACAAGTTTTGTGCAATTGCGACAACTTTATCCAATTCCGATGGATTTTGCAATTCCGACAAGGCTTATCCAATTTCGACGGATATTGCAATTTCGACAATTTATTATACAAGAAATTGCGACAAACAGTGTAGCTATACATTATCTTGAGTCTTTATCGAATTTGGTTTTCCTGTCCAATTTAAATCAAATCTCAAGTTATAACATGCTCATTACGTTCATTTACACACATCTAAACCCTGTTTATCAAATTAGAATGCAACTGGTTGCAATTTCGACAAACCTTATTCTAAGAATCATCGGATTTCATTTAAACATGTTAGAAGTTTGTTTGTTTGATTCCAATAGATTCGTATGATGTTTCAGAGCTCATTTGTCTATATATTAACATTTTTTTAGCCACAAATCAAAGAGATTGAACCTTGTCGAGTTCATCTTAAACCCTACACATCTAAATTCATTCAAATGTGTTTCTGGGTTTGATTCAATGATTAAATCATGCTATACGACATATACAAACACTATCCCAAACACACTTATATGATTTTCCCCAAATTAACGCATAAACCCTAATTATGAACAATCATCAATTCGAGTTTCTGGGTTCAATTAAGCACTCATAACATGTTTAGGACTTAATTCCGACCATATCCCACCATTCAATTAAGTCTCAAACACTCAAAATCATATAAACCCAATTCGACATAAACCCTAAACTGATGCGTGGTTTTGCGACCTTACAACAGGTTTTACCTCTCGAGGGATCTCAAGAGGCTTACAACCCCACCAGGCAGTGTACCTGACCGATGTAGTATAGTGTAGTGGTAAGTACGGGGGATTGATCGTTCTCCACAGGGAATAGTGTTCGTTAGGTATGAAAAATTACTCTAATAGGTCTAAGGGTGAAAGAAGATTCTTTTTATGTTTTTATATTTTTATGAAAGCAAGTAAAATCTCGGGTTTGAAAGAGTGGGCGGAATTAGTTGCTAGTCAACTAACCCAAATTACTACGAATGCAAATTAAATAAAATAACAAAAATGAAAATGTTGGTGAAAACTTATGTGGAGGGAAATGTGTTTACTTAGATTTCCTTACTCCCTAACTATCTTTTACCGGTTGATTAGTGTGTATTAGTCGCGTGGATGACGGGTGTATTCCTTAATACCATTCGTGGGGTGGCGTACGTACTTCCCCAACTCTACAAGCTCCTACTTCACTCCTATGTCGAGCCGGCTAGGAAGCTCCTAACATGGGATCACTAGAATTCGCTTGTGCATTAAATACAACCATAAAAACCTTTAGTACGCATTGGTTCATGTTTCTTAAGACGTTCAAGCAAGTTACCGAATAGGAAGTTAGCCAGTTTTCTTAAGCCTAACATAGATGAACAATCATCCAATACAACTAACAACACACTAATAACCAATAATCAATAGCTAGGTTTCATTAGATCTAAGCAAACACAAGATAAATCTAGCCTAACATGTTAAACAAAAGACAAGAATAAGATAGAATCAAACAACACATAGACATATTGAATGATTAATTGATAACTTATCTTCAATGTAACATGGAAGATCTCAAGGCAAAAAGCCTTGAAAGAGCTGCCAAATTCGTCCTAGGGTTTTCACACACAAAGTTCCCCAATAAGTTCCACACTAATGACAAAAAATTAGAAAACTATATATAGACTTTTGGATCTGACGGCGTCACGTTATGGAGTGTGACGCCGTCACCTCGCCGCTTTTAGGGTTCTCGGATGACCTTCTTGACGCCGTCCCTCTTTAGCTCTCCAAAATCCGTTCTGGCTTATCAAGGCTTGACGCCGTCAGACTATGAACGTGACGCCGTCCCTCTTTGAATTATAACGTGACGACCTTGATCAAATTAAAGGGTGACGCCGTCAGAATTTCCATGCAATTTCTCTGGCTTATCATGAGTAAATTTCACATCCACCACTTTTGCCAAGCCATGACGCCGTCCAGGGTTAAATATGACGCCGTCAAAGGTAACTTTCAGCCGATTTTTGAGACTTTGCCGTTTTCTTCACTTTTATGCTCCAAAAACGTCCAAAATGCCTCCTTTTCCAGATTTCTCCTCAAAAGTACCTAAAATGACAAAAGGAACGATTTAGGGCGATATTTGATCAAATAAATACGATTTAGGGCTTAAATGACCCCTTAAAAGCGGTACACTTTTCGCTTCATCAAATACCCTTACACTTGAGATTTGCTTGTCCTCAAGCAAATGCGCTTTTATTCTAATCAAAATACAAGTTAGGGGTTATTTAATGCTAACATAAAAGTAATTACAACAAATATTCGTTTCACTTTAATCATAATAAGCACGGAGATTACAAACTAGCACCTCACAAGTAGTGTTTAGATACTCACATCTCTCAAGTGTCATCAAAATAAATCTCATAAATGAAAACGGATAATATCTCTCACTACCTGTCATAGCAAATAGATTACCATAGGCTTGGGAAAGGATCAAAAACCTCCTCCACTAGGCGTAAGCACCTAAGATAAACTATCAAAGAGGGCTTTTAAATGGGTTATAATGTTAGGTGTAGGGAAAAGGAAAACACGGTTTTGTTGGATAAAGGATATTTTACTGGTGGCGAGTTAAAGATCTTGATCAATTACATGTACTATACAATGTTGCTAAGCCAAGACTCGACTCAATCTTAAGCTAATGAAAGAAAATAACAAAAACATAAAATAAACATAAAATAAAACGGGATGGTAGTCCGTATGTTTTTTCTACTTTTCTTTTTCTCATTTTTTTTTGTATTTTTCTTGATTTTTTCGATTTTTTTTTTTTTTTTTTTTTTTTTTTTTTTTTTTTTTTTGCATACACTTTTGCCCTACCATCCAAAATAATACATCATAGGGGCATTGCATTCCCCTTACACTTGAACTTTTACATAACTTTACAAATAACTATTCTAATGACTCGAATTAAGATAATTGAAAAACTTGGAGTACTTTTAAAACATTTAGCACATATGGGGGTAATAAATGATGTTCTTCCCCATTACTCCATTATACTAGTACTTTACCCATGAGTCCCAATCGTCCCAAAACAATATGTACAAGGATATGACTCGACTTAGCAACCATGTAATCAACTAGATAATTAACTTGGGTTTAAACAAATGTTGTCACAATAATGCACTAAAAATGAGTGCATACAAGGTAGGCTAAGGCGATTTGGGTGTACATTTTAGTGGGGTGTAACAAATTCTTCCTTTAAGTAAAATGCTTAAAGGTCGAAACGAAAGGATAGGCTCTGAGGGGTGTACTAGGGGTATCGTGTACTAAAAATGAGTACAACGCAAAGGGTGTGGGAGAATTACTTGACCAATGTAGCCAATGTAATTATAACAAAAACACAGGTGTAAAACAATGGGTTAATCCTAATGCCTCTTATCATGTAGTAAATCTAACTACACGAATGTAGTCTCACTTGTGGCCTCGGAATGGTCCTAATGCAAGTTCTAGAATCTAAGTGCTACCGGTATACACATTATAGCAAAATGCTTTTCCTACCAATTCTAGGGGCGAACCTCACATATTTGGGGGTGGAAAATTTTTTAGTGGTACGGTTTTTTGTGCTAGTCATATAACTCCTATCCGTGAGACGCTCATTAAGATCAAAGTTTCACTCCTAAATGTTGTAAAAAAATTTAAATTTGGCACTAAAATTGCCCTAACAGGTATTTATCTCAGTTTTATTACACATTCACTATTAAACAAACAAAAATCAAGCGCACTTGTATTCTCTAATCGTACTTTTACCCCCCCCCCTTACACTTAAGATGAACATTGTCCCCAATGTTCAAATAACAAGATGTAAAAGTATAAAGTAAAAGAATGAAATCAAATACTCCCCTGATTCGTTCGGTGGATAATGAAGTAACATGGTTAAATCTTCTTCCAAGAGAATGTAAAAGCTCCAAGACTAATGCATCGCCAAAAGCTTGATCCAAAACATTTCCTTGTCCAAAATAACCTGTTAAACCTGAGAAAACAAACACGAAAACCTGCATAACATCGGCGGGATAAATCTATATATATAAGGATATAATGCTTGTGGAATGATAATTTTGCAGATTCCTGGAGATTATAAGTTATAGATTTAATAAAAACTTTTTATGAAAACAAAACTTTCAAAAATTTTCAGAAAATTAAACCTGACGCCGTCAGGTTGTAACTCCTGACGCCGTCAGAAATGATCTGACAGAATTCTCATGTTACGTTTCCGGAAAATTTTTGTAAAAACCTATACCTTACTTCCTGGAAATCTTGCAAAACATCATTATGACTCGATACAAGCATTTGACTCAAACAAATACTAATATGTATGTTAATTTATTATTATTATGATTCATGTTCATTTGTGTTCTAATAAACCGATTTAGATTTCCCTTACACTTAACTTTTGCAAAATACCTTTATATGTAGTTAAGACGAAGTTAAAAACAAGATAAAGCATTTTCACAATTTAGTTTTGAATATGAATCAATAATAACAAAATTTAAACACACATACGGAAACAAATAAAATCAAACAAACAAATAAATAAACAAAGCAAATAAAGCTTGGGTTGCCTCCCAAGAAGCGCTTTTCTTTATTAACGAGTCTTGTAGCTAGACTCAAAGTCACGTACATTACGTGATTCCATCATTGGTCACGGTTCCTAGGCCATTTTCATTCCCGGTTTTATATTCCGGTCCCAATTTCAAACAATCCTTGTAGAAACCGAATATTCTTTCCATAACATAGTCTACTCCTTTATTTCTATCCTCATCATTCCTATAGTAAACCGCTTGCTTGAGCTCCTTCTCAACATTTGACAAGTGTTGGAATTGTTCTATCTTATATGGCATTTGGTAGTTTACCTCATCGGTCTCATCCTTAAATCTAACTATCCCTAAGGAAGGTTCATAAGTCATTCTAGAGACCTCAACAAATGGTTTTCCAAAAACCACTTGAGTTAAGGATGCATCGACTATTGGGCGGATATCTTCTACAATTACAAAGTCGGTGACATAGGTGAAGTTTCCTACATAAACCGGTAATCCCTTAACTCTTCCCGTGAAGTTACTCATCCAACCCTTGTCAGGGAACATCCTATACCCAAGTTGATTTTTCATTATCAAGTTGTAGTGGGCTCTAGTCATGATGTTTATGGGTGATCTAAGGTCGATGTAGGCTTTCCACACATGCAAATGTCCGATGTTGCATGGTATGTTGAGATTAGAAGGGTCGCCTATTTCTATGATTGGTCTACCTAGGAAGTATGGTGTCTCGGGGTCATCGAATAAGTTTGTATGATATGCGCGCTCTTCCTTAGTGGGTAGCCTATTGAAGTAGTCCTCATCATCATCTACTTCTTCAATCTCACTTGTCCTAACTTGCTTATCAACCTCGACTTCCTTATCCTCATCCTTAGGTTCACTATTATCCTCATTCCTATCAATTGGTTTAATAGTGACAATGCTGACAAAGTGGACGTGTTTGGATGAAGAGGGGTCTTTTACTTGGGGTCCGCTATTTGTGTTCCTAGCGTCCTTATGTGGAGGTGATAACACTTGGTTATTGAGAGCTTTCAACAAGTTGTCAATTTTATTGGTCATCTCCGTTTGTTGTTGATTGAATTCGGATTCGAATCTAGCTATCCGAGCTTCTTGAGATGCCATAAATTGGGGCATCAATCCTTCAAAGTTATTGGTACTACCATTGCCGGAAGGATTGTTGTTGAAAGTACGGTTCGAGTTGGAACCGCTTGATTGGAAACGATTAGGTGGGTTGGAAGAATTGGTTTGTTGTGCGTTTTGGTTTTGTTTCCACCTAAGGTTCGGGTGATTTTTCCATGAGGGGTTGTATGAATCACCGTAATGGTTTGGCTCGGGTTTGAAAGTGTACCACTTGTCTCCCGCTCCGTCGGTACGCGAGGATGCGTAGTCCACAAAAGCTTGTTCGGGGAGTTCCATGCAATCACGAGTGTCATGGGGACCACTACATAATTCACATGAAGAAGTGATTTTGTTCACTTGGCTTGAAGGTTTAGGAGCCTCGTAGGATTTCATGAGAAACTTGACTTGGTCTTCAAGTTCTATGATCCTACGGTCGGAAGTGCTTGAATTGTTCGAAGGCAAAGATATTGCCTTGACCGTTTTATTCAAATCACGGGGATCACTCCAACTTTCGTTGTCATAAAGAGCAAGATCCTCTAGGAGAGTCCATGATTGTTCCGCACTTAGATCACGCAGCTTACCACCGGCCGATTGGTCAATGGTTTGCCTCGTGGAGAGATTGATATGGTCATAGAAGATTTGGACTTGGAGCCAAAGTTCTATGCCATGGTGAGGGACTTTTTGGAGTAAGTCCTTGAATCGAGTCCATGCCTCGTAGAGAGTTTCGCCTTGACGTTGTTGGAACATCAAGATATCATTCCTTAGCTTGGTAGTTCTTCCCGGTGGGAAAAACTGAGCAAGGAAATGAGTAGTGAGATCATCCCAAGAGGTGATGGATCCTGCGGGTTGACGCTCTAGCCATTGACTAGCTTGGTCCCGCAGAGAGAATTGAAAGAGACGCAATCGGGTCGTCTCTCGAGTGGCAACATCAAGGTCTATAGAATCAACAATTTTGAGAAAGTCCTTGAGATGTTGATTAGGATCTTCGGAACGAAGTCCATGGAATGCGCATCCGCTTTGCACCAACCGGATGGTGTCGGATCGCAAGGGTGTGACATTGGCTCCTTGAGTGAGCTCAATGGTGTTTCGACAGCCATGGTGGATAGGACGAGAGTACTCTCCTAAAGTACGGGCTCTAGGAGGTGGTGGTTGTTGTTGTGGTGGTGGGATGTTGGGATCAAGGATATTACCATCTTCCATGATGTCGAATGGTAATGGTTACGAACAAAGAAACGAAGAAAATAGATAGACTAAAGAAAACCTAGAAAAAGAAAATAAAAATCTCACTAGAAAGGAATCTAGTGAGTAAACCTATAAAATAAAAATTCAACCTAAACAATAACTATTCCCCGGCAGCGGCGCCAAAAACTTGATGCGTGGTTTTGCGACCTTACAACAGGTTTTACCTCTCGAGGGATCTCAAGAGGCTTACAACCCCACCAGGCAGTGTACCTGACCGATGTAGTATAGTGTAGTGGTAAGTACGGGGGATTGATCGTTCTCCACAGGGAATAGTGTTCGTTAGGTATGAAAAATTACTCTAATAGGTCTAAGGGTGAAAGAAGATTCTTTTTATGTTTTTATATTTTTATGAAAGCAAGTAAAATCTCGGGTTTGAAAGAGTGGGCGGAATTAGTTGCTAGTCAACTAACCCAAATTACTACGAATGCAAATTAAATAAAATAACAAAAATGAAAATGTTGGTGAAAACTTATGTGGAGGGAAATGTGTTTACTTAGATTTCCTTACTCCCTAACTATCTTTTACCGGTTGATTAGTGTGTATTAGTCGCGTGGATGATGGGTGTATTCCTTAATACAATTCGTGGGGTGGCGTACGTACTTCCCCAACTCTACAAGCTCCTACTTCACTCCTATGTCGAGCCGGCTAGGAAGCTCCTAACATGGGATCACTAGAATTCGCTTGTGCATTAAATACAACCATAAAAACCTTTAGTACGCATTGGTTCATGTTTCTTAAGACGTTCAAGCAAGTTACCGAATAGGAAGTTAGCCAGTTTTCTTAAGCCTAACATAGATGAACAATCATCCAATACAACTAACAACACACTAATAACCAATAATCAATAGCTAGGTTTCATTAGATCTAAGCAAACACAAGATAAATCTAGCCTAACATGTTAAACAAAAGACAAGAATAAGATAGAATCAAACAACACATAGACATATTGAATGATTAATTGATAACTTATCTTCAATGTAACATGGAAGATCTCAAGGCAAAAAGCCTTGAAAGAGCTGCCAAATTCGTCCTAGGGTTTTCACACACAAAGTTCCCCAATAAGTTCCACACTAATGACAAAAAATTAGAAAACTATATATAGACTTTTGGATCTGACGGCGTCACGTTATGGAGTGTGACGCCGTCACCTCGCCGCTTTTAGGGTTCTCGGATGACCTTCTTGACGCCGTCCCTCTTTAGCTCTCCAAAATCCGTTCTGGCTTATCAAGGCTTGACGCCGTCAGACTATGAACGTGACGCCGTCCCTCTTTGAATTATAACGTGACGACCTTGATCAAATTAAAGGGTGACGCCGTCAGAATTTCCATGCAATTTCTCTGGCTTATCATGAGTAAATTTCACATCCACCACTTTTGCCAAGCCATGACGCCGTCCAGGGTTAAATATGACGCCGTCAAAGGTAACTTTCAGCCGATTTTTGAGACTTTGCCGTTTTCTTCACTTTTATGCTCCAAAAACGTCCAAAATGCCTCCTTTTCCAGATTTCTCCTCAAAAGTACCTAAAATGACAAAAGGAACGATTTAGGGCGATATTTGATCAAATAAATACGATTTAGGGCTTAAATGACCCCTTAAAAGCGGTACACTTTTCGCTTCATCAGACATAAACCCTAAACCTATTTTAATCGACTTAGAAAGATTTAGCCGTTGGATCATAAAATCCAAAAAAACCATGTCTTAAAATCATGCAAACATTGTATTAATACTCAGATTTTTGAAGATTCTTGATCGGATAAGAAGATTGAATATGAGTCGTAGATTAGGTTTTGGTGAAAAGTTAATATGGTTGGTGAAAGTGTAATAACTGCAATTCAGATGCAGTTATTGCGCTTTTACTTTTGTTTTGTTAAAGATTTTAAGTTTTCAACTTTGTGACATTAAGTCCCTTAACCACATAAATTTTCAATTAAAGTCCTTACTCACATAGCATTAACTAGACTTGACATCATTTTGACAAGAACAATTTAATACTCCCCCTTGACTTATGAGTATTTGAAAAACAGTTTAAAGATCAAGGTGGGTATCACACAGATAATATTATCACCACTTTATAAAGCAACATTTTAAGGATATATGCAAGTACAAATTTTGATGAAAAAATTTTAAAATTTGAATTTCATACTCCCCCTCAACACTTGTTCGGAAAGAATTGATAATGTGTTTAAATAAACAAAGTGTTGATTGAAATTTTTTACTTGCATTTTTTTTAAATGAGAAGTAAAAATAGAAAATCTTTTTGTGTTTTTGATAAAAATATTTACAAAGATAGTTTTGGTGTTTGACTTTCTTATTTGTTTGTAAGAAAGTTGTTTAAATCCTCTAGAGTCAAACACCTCATACCAATTTGGTGAACTAATTCCACAAATCTTGCATGGGGCAAGGCTTTGGTGAATAAGTCTGCCAATTGGTATTCAGTACCCCAAAAATATAATTCAATAGTACCCTATTCCACATGATCCTTGATGAAGTGATATCAAAGTTCAATGTTTTTTGACTTCGAGTGTTGAACTGTGTTGCATGAGATGGCAATGGCACTCTTGGAGTCGCAGTACATGGGAATCTTGTTGAAAACGTAACCGTAATCAATTAGTTGTGATCGCATCCAAATGACTTGAGTACAACATGCTGACATGGCTACATATTCAGATTCTGTAGAAGATAATGAGGTATAATCTTGCTTCTTTGACTGCCAAGATACAAGTTTGTATCCTAGAAATTGCACACCCCCAGATGTACTTTTACGTGTATCTAGACATCCTGCATGATCAGCATCTGAAAAAGCAATTAGTTTAAATCCAGAATCCTTCAAATACCAGATCCCCAAATGAATGGTTCCTTTATGTATCGAAGGATTCTTTTAATCTCAGAGAGGTGTCTTTCAGTAGGTCGAGACTGATAGTAGAAGCAAAGATATACATCAAAAACAATATTTGGTCGGCTAGCTGTTAGATACATGAGTGACCCAATGGTCGAAGGATTCTTTTAATCTCAGAGAGGTGTATTTTGTAGGGTCAATTGGTGTCCTATGTAAATCAGCATCCAACTTTGGAGATGATGCAGATATAGGAGTATTATATGTGTCACAACTTGTCATGCCATGTTTCTTTAAAATCTCTAGAGCATATTTGGACTGATTTAGAAAAATACCACGAGGGGATTGATGAACTTGAAGTCCTAAGAAGAACGTATGTTCACCCATCATAGACATCTCAAAATTTTGTTTTGTTAGTTTAGCAAAAGCATTTGAGTACTTTTTTTGTGTTGAACCAAAGATGATATCATCAACATAAATTTGAACAATTAAGATGTCCTCCCCGTGTTTTTGAATAAACAGTATGGGATCAACAGATCCTTTGGTAAAGTGATTAGCTATTAAGAATGCAGACAGTTTATCGTACCATGCCCTCGGGGCTTGTTTAAGGCCATAGAGGGCTTTCTTGAGTCTGTACACATGATTTGGGTGATCTGGATCGATGAAGCCCTCTGGTTGTGTGACATACACTTCTTCATGGAGTTGCCCATTCAGGAATACAGTCTTCACGTCCATTTGATAAACGGTGATGTTCTTGTAGGTAGCATACGCCAGAAACATGCGGACAGCTTCAAGTCTAGCCACTGGTGCAAAGGATTCTTCAAAGTCAATGCCTTCTTCTTGGCTAAAGCCTTTGGCAACCAGACGAGATTTGTTACTAATAACTATTCCATCAGCATCCAATTTGTTTTCCCAAATCCATTTAAGGCCAACAACATAGACTCCATCAGGTCTTTCTACCAATTCCCAGACTTCAAGACGTTTGAATTGATCAAGGTCTTCTTGCATTGATTCAATCCAATTGTCATAAGTCATGGTTTTCTTAATATTCTTTGGTTCTGCTTGACACTGTTTCCTTTTGACTTTGTAACTTTATTCAAAATCTAGACTTTGAGTTTGACACCATTGCAACTTTTGATTGAGTTGAAAAATCTCTTTTGAAAGTTTATTTTGCACATCATCATTGATTTTGTTGATTCTCTCATTTTCTCTTTTTAAATTCACACTTTCAAGTCTCAACATTCCAGTATCAGCAGAGTGATCATCAACAAGCATAGCATTGCAAGACACATAAATGGAATTCATGAACACAGAGATAATATCAGAACATAGAACATCTTCCAAGAGTCGATCTGCTTCTTTTTGTAAAACTTTGTTTCGACGTTTTTGTTTTGAGGTCGTATTTTCAGTTGCATTGAAAGTGTTCATCAGGGATGTTACTTCTGATTGAAGTTCCTATTCCCAGTGTTTTGAGATCGCATTTTCAGTTGCATTGTTGGATCGTGTTTTAGGTTTGATATTGTGATTCGGGAGGTCGGGTATGATGAAAATAATTCAAAGCCATAGTTAGAGAGAGAGTAGAGAGAGAAAGGAGAACTAGTGTTTTTATTAATGAAGATGAAAGGAAAACAATACACATAAGTCTCACCCTCCTAGTGAAGTCTAGGAGGGCTTATATAGGGCAACATACACACTACTTTAAAATATTGACAGTTTCAGTACCTGTGTATGTGCCATACATCATAACTAATGTAATCACGTAAATATCGTTCCATTTACATGTTAGGAGCATTCCTAACAATCTTCCCCCAATGGGACGATATAAGGGATTACTTACACCATTTTCTACCAGTACAAAAATAAGTAAAATAAAGTCTTGATGCGTGGTTTTGCGACCTTACAACAGGTTTTACCTCTCGAGGGATCTTAAGAGGCTTACAACCCCACCAGGCAGTGTACCTAACCGATGTAGTATAGTGTAGTGGTAAGTACGGGGGATTGATCGTTCTCCACAGGGAATAGTGTCGTTAGGATTGAAAAACTACTCAAATAGGTCTAAGGGTGAGGGAAGATTCTTTTTGTATTTTTATAATTTTTTATGAAAGCAAGTAAAATCTCGGGTTTGAAGGAGTGGGCGGAATTAGTTGCTAGTCAACTAACCCAAATAGCTACAAATGCAAATAAAATAAAATAACTGAAAATGAAAAGAGTTGTGAAACTTATATGGGGAGAAATGTGTTTACTTAGATTTCCTTACTCCCTAACTATCTTTTACCGGTTGATTAGTGTGTATTAATTGCGTGGATGACGGGTGTATTCCTTAATACCAATCGTGGGGTGGCGTACGTACTTCCCCAACTCTACAAGCTCCTACTTCACTCCTATGTCGAGCCGGCTAAGAAGCTCCTAACATGGGATCACTAGAATTCGCTCATGCATTAAATACAACCATAAAAACCTAGTACGCATTGGTTCATGTTTCTTAAGACATTCAAGCAAGTTACCGAATAGGAGGTTAGCCAGTTTTCTTAAGCTTAACATCGATAAACAATCATCCATACAATTAATAACACACAATAACCAATAATCAATAGTTAGGTTTCATTAGATCTAAGCAAACACAAGATAAATCTAGCCTAGCATGTTAATTAAAAGACAAGAACGAGATATAATCAAACAACACATAGACATATTGATTGATTAAATGAATACTTATCTTCAATTAAACATGGGAGATCCAAGGGTATGAAAACCCTTAAAAATGGCAGAAATTCGTCTTAGGGTTTCTCCTCACAAAGTTGCACCCTAATGACAAAAAATTGCAAAACTATATATAGAGTTTAGGGGCTGACGGCGTCACGTTGTAGATCTTGACGCCGTCACATCGCCGTGTCTAGGGTTCCCGGATGGCCTTCTTGACGCCGTCCCTCTTTAGTGCTCCAAAATCCGCTCTGGCTTATCAAAGGTTGACGCCGTCATAAATGGGCTTGACGCCGTCTCCCTTTAACTTAAACCGTGATGGTCTTGATCACTTTAAATGGTGACGCCGTCAGAAATTTATTGTAAAATTCTCTGGCTTATCATATGTATTTTTCATGTCCACCTCTTTTGCCAAGCCATGACGCCGTCAGGAGCAATCCTTGACGCCATCAAAGATACTTTTCCTGCCGATTTTGAGACTTTGTCGTTTTCTTCACTTTTATGCTCCAAAAATGTCCAAAATGCTTCCTTTTCCAGATTTCTTCTCCAAAGTACCTAAAATGACAAAAGGAACAATTTAGGGCAATATTTGATCAAATAAATACGATTTAGGGCTTAAATAACCCCCTAAAAGTGGTTCACTTTTCGCTTCATCAAGTCTTCATAAGCTCTTCAAATGCTGAGGATGACTGCAGTTTACGCTCTTTGTCTTCATCTTGTACCTCGTCTCGAGACTTTCTTCACTTGTAGGCAAATGATGTAATATGCATGAACTGGATTAACTCCCCCTCCCCCAATTCATGCTACATGTCTTTAGCGGCTTCTTCGTACACTTCTTTTTGGCGAAGTTTTTGAATCAGCTTCCCCCCCCAAACTGACAACCGTCTTCAGCAGATTCGAATCTTTGATGCAGTTAACGTGTCTTCTAACTTTTGAAGTTTTAAGTACGCAGCGGAATTTGTAGATAACACCATAGACCACACCAAGCAAATCTGACTAGTCACATAATCACAATTATACTCACTGCGGAAACTCCGTTTGGGGGTAACATGCAAGAAATCAGCAAGATCTTCTCACATATGCAGATGCTTCACACAAAACAAACCACGAAAGACGAAATAATACATCTTCCCCCTGATTGTTGCTGTCTATCGGAGAAATAATCACCTGGTATATACGAATACTCGATAATATGACCGTGTGTCAGGCATCATAATGTGGTTAAAACATCACGTGTAGGTAACTTCACACAAAACAACCCATGAAAGTTTAGGCGATAACACCAAAGTAAGATGTTTGAACCACTGACCGTCTCATTTCTTCCCCCTTATTCCAGAAACTCATGGAGGGAAAAGGGTTTTCGCAAAGAAGTCATAGAAAGACAAAGAACATCCTCTCTCTCTTCCCCCACGATGTCTTCACGGAATCGAAAGCACACACACTATGTTTACAACGGAAACGAATGCAGCATAACCCTGTATGTCCAACTAGTCAAATATGTGTGAAGTACCATAAATAGCCCGTGAGAATCGACAGCTGATAACATCTCTACTCTTTGATACTCCTCTCAGCTAACTCTTTACCAACCCCATTATCATTTTGACGGCTCTTTGTAGTGACTACTGATGGATAAAACCAAGTATGACAAACTTGAGACTGAAGTAAAATAAACTAAACTTGTGACTTAAACTTGCACTATTGTCTGACTAAGAACCAATACTGAAAATTTCAATAAAGGTAGAATCATATACCCATCCAACCATCCTTAACTGTATACGAACTTCTCTCGAATTATCCATAGCTTTTTGTGACACTTGAGCACTACAACATAACTCCTTTAAAGTGATAGCTATATACTGTGAGCACAACAACATAATTCCTTACATCAGGTATAACTAGATAACTCAAGTCTTAATCATTCTTGCGGTTAAAAGCTCGAACAAGGATCTCGAAGAATCATGCATCCAACCAACCCCGATATCTTCAGATGCTAAGTACAGGCGCCCGTGAAATCTCACTTTAACCTCAAATAAATAATAATGAATTAACCCCGTAGTCACATCTTACGGTTAAATGCCCAAAACTAGCTTTTGTTACTTGGTTTAAGTGAACTTTGATAATGGATTGTTCCCGATCTTGTCAAAATTGTATCCCCGTGAAAATTTGTATGAACCAAAATACCACTCCTTTACCAAATCATGTACCAAGAAATAAACCAATGTATAAAAACTACATTTGTATAATCAAAATTATCAGCTCAAATCATACGATCCAATATGTTCAGTTATTAAAATTTTTAGCTCACTCCAAACTAATGTGATATTACTTATCAGCCCAATACAATTGATGGTCAGATCCATTATAAGCCCATTCCAAATGTTGATAAATCCAATCCAACAATATTGGAAATACCGGATCCAATCCTTTCACTCGGCCCATCCAACATTAAGTGAACCTCGGGCCCAAAGCCTTCACCCTGATCACATCAATCACATACCCGTTATTTAGAAATTACAGCCTAATACACTTTTATCACATTACACTTTAACAAACCCTACACACACTTTGCACCGCCCCCACCTTATCTCATTCTCTTCCAACGCAGTCAACACCATCAAGCTTCAAACCGATCTCAGTCTCTTCACAATCTCTATCACAAATCTATCTTTAATCATATCACACAAGTCAAAAAACACAAAAGAAAGCAATGCCAAACCTTAACCTATGTCTACTTTTGTTGCTCAATCCGAATCAAGAACTTTTTTTAAGGCTTCATGATCCTTTGAAGGGTCATGGGTAGGTTCTACGTACGTTTTTGTTCTCGTGTTGTCATTGTCTTATAACGAAACAAGAACGATTATAACAAAGTTGTTATAAATCGTATCTTGATGTTTCAGATATTAATAGAAGTTTAAGCTTCTACAAGATCGATAATGAGTTTCTCTTATCCTTATATGACCTTCGAGGTCTGTTACATGGTAACCTACGAAAAGAGAGAGCTGAGATCATTGGTTCTTTTAAATGTATGTTACTTGTCTTGATATGAGTGTTGAGGAGTGAAGGTGAGGGTTTTGGTTTTGTCTAGAGGTAGGATTGGTTATGGTAGATGATTGGACTTGGTCGTGGCTATGGTTGACTTGGTCACCATTTAAGTCGCGTTTGGTTTATTGAATTTTTCTTTTGGTTTTGTGATTGATGATGTTGATAAACTGAAGTCACAAATGAGATGGTATATGGTTTGTGGTCGCTGGTTTTCTTCTTCATCTTTTTCTTCTTAACTTTTGCAATTCTGATAACTGGTTATAGACCTTATTCTGACGACATTGACTATTGACCTGTCCAATTGCGATAATTAAATCCAATTTTGATAGGTTCAATTCCGATGGGTCTATTCCGACGGGTGAATTCTGATGGTTAAATCCAATTTCGACGGGTCTTATCGAATTTCTTTACAAGAAATCGATTCCAATTCGGATGAACTAGGAAAGAAATTCCGATAAAAGATGGTTATCACTTTTTTTTACCATCAATTTCGACCACTTTTCCGACCCTAAATTCCAACCACCATATTTACCAGTTATCCGAGCACAAATCTTCCATGGGATGGTACAAAAACTGTCATAAAGGATGAGTAGTACAAAAAAAAAGAGGCAAAGTTGGACAAATAGACCAAGAAGCAGATTTGTACAACTATTAATGAAATTTTAAAACTTTTTGACCATTTGATACGCCAAATTGTATATAAGCTATTTAGCACAATATAACACATAAGATATAAAAAGATTTTGTTAGGATTATAAATATTCTTATGAAGACTCGGTCACCCCGAACATTTGCTAGCATTAACTAGCTCGTAGGATTATTAGTGATATTAGTATTAGTTTAGTTATTAAAGTAATTGTGGAGAGGGTCGGGTCTTTACCCACTGTCAGCTCACTCTACAGCCCACACGGGGCGCCTAATATTGTACTATATAAAGCCCTTCCCACATAAGGGAAGGGTTGGACCTTTCACACTTTTAATCTAACATCTTCTACTTCTCTCTCTACAAAGGCTCCTAACTTCTCATTCTCTCTCTAGAATTCTTATAATAATCGGCCAAACTTAAATCCATACGTGTGATATATATTGTGAACATCTTACAATTGGTATCAAGAGCCATGGATAGGTTCGTTTGAGTGTATGTTCACGGATTTGTTTTGTTAGTTTTGGATTTAAGGTTGTTTTTTTGGTTCGAATAGTAGTTTATCGAATATCACTAGTTCGACTTAGTTTGTTGTTGAATACGTTAAAGACTTGTACTTTCTTGTTTAAAAGTGTTATATAAGTTTGGTTTAGTAGTTGGATTGTGTATGTCATTCGTTTAGAGGCAGTTTGAGTAAATTCGAGTGGTATACTCAAGTTTTTCTTGCTTGCGATATGGTCCTCGGTAAGTTGTTCTTAGCTGCGATTTGAGCTTTTGTTGGAAAAGTTCAGTTGCGATTTGGTGTGCATTGGAATTGCGATTTGGCGTATTACTTTAAAGGGAAAAGAAGACAAATCGCTTGAAAGGGACTGTTTTGGCGTTTTGCGTGTTGCGATTTAACCAGATAGCGACGGTTCTGTCTTATTGTGTCTTCCGATTTGACAGTTGCAATTTGAGGCTTTCGGGGTTGCGATTTAAGTATGTTTGCGATTTGCCAAAGTCTGCGATTTGACAAAGTTTGCGATTTGCCAAAGTCTGCGATTTGCCAAAGCCTGCGATTTGATCTTTGCGATTTGACTTACTGTTGACTTATTGCGATTTGACTAATAGCGATTTGACAAGTTACAATTTGACTTGTTGCGATTTGACGAATTGCGATTTGACCTGTTGTGAATTGACGTTGCGAGTTGACACTTGCGATTTGACTCATTGCGATTTGGTTAGTTGCGATTTGACTTCTTGCGATTTGACAAACTGTGATTTGACTTGTTGCGATTTGACTTCTGTAACTTGAATTTTAGAAGATCAATATTGTAGTTTACTTTTGGTTATTCGTTTACGGTTTTTTTTGTTGATTTTAGAAAATCCCGCGAAAGATCCAATTTCTCGGTTTAAATCACAAGAGTTGTAAAATCCCGTCTACATCATGACAAGCACTGCTACTGATGACATTCAAGCTGCCGGGTCCGATACCCGCCCTCCTATGCTGGATAGGACGGATTATGAGTCGTGGGCACAAAGAATTCGAATCTACTGCTTGGGAAAAGAAAATGGATTTAATATTCTTAAATCCATTGATGAAGGACCATTTCAAATGGGCACCACTCGAGATGCAGTGGCTACTGCTGAGGATGGAATGATCACCTTTGGGATTGATAGGCCACATCAATACAATGATCTAAATGACGAAGAAAAGAAGCGGTATGATGCTGACATCCGAGCTTCCAATATTGTAATTCAAGGCCTGCCCAAAGATGTTTACAAACTCATCAACTTCAACACTGAAGCCAAAGCTGTTTGGGACAATGTCAAGATGCTTCTGGCTGGATCAGAGTTAACAAAAGAAGATCGGGAGTCGCAACTGTATGATGAGTTTGAGCATTTCAAGATGAACCCTGGGGAAAACATCACGGATTACTATGTGAGGTTTCACAAGCTGGTAAACGACATTCAAATCATCAGAATGACTATGCCCAACATCCAACTCAATTCCAAGTTCGTGAACAACATGTCACCTGAATGGGATAGATTTGTCACTGCAGTCAAGCTCAACAAAGGTTTGAGGCAGACCAATTATGAACAGCTATATGCTTATCTTCAACAACATGAAAAGCATGCGGTTTATGATCGTCTACTCAGGGAGAAACTCAATCCTACAACAACCAATGATCCACTCGCATTGATGTCAAATGTTCAGCCGTACAATCAACCATAACTTGATCAAGCATATCATCATCCCGTCTCATCACAGAATCATACATTGTTTGCTCAATCATCAATGCACCCACAACCTACTATGAACCCTCAGCTGGATTCAGGGTATTCTCTCACTGATCAGAGGATTGATGATCATTCCAATCAAGTCTCCTTGCTTATTCACCACTTCCGTGCAACACTCCCACAAACCAACAATCAACTTCGAACTTCCTCAAACCCACGCAACCAAGAAACTGTGGAAGATGGAAGAATCATTGTTCAGAATGTTTAAGGAAGACAAAATGTGAATCCAAGGAATGTTGGTAGGGGGAATACTCAAAACAGTGGTGGAAATGTCAACCAAGGACAAGGAAGGCAAGCAAAGTGTTACAACTGTGGTGGGTTGGGACATATTGCTAGGAACTGCAATCAGCCCAAGCGTCCTCAGAACTCTGATTACTTCAAGGACAAGATGTTGCTAATGCAAGCTCAGGAGAAGGGAGCAGTTCTGGATGAGAAAGAGCTTTTGTTCCTTGCTGGTGATGGGAGAAACACATTTGATGCAGATGCGGATGATCAACCGGTTCAAGATATAGCCCTCAACGACCCAAACATCTTCCAACCTGAAGATTGTGATGCATTTGATTCGGATGTTGATGATGAACCCACTGCTCAGACTATCTTCATGGCCAATATATCTTCTGTTGTCTCATCACCTCAACAAGCTGGTTCTTCCAAAGCATTTTTCATATCTGAGGTACTAAAACTTTATGACATGGTAGATGAACAGAAGATTCCCACCAAAGTACAACAGAAAGACGATGTTGAATCAGATACTGTTAATATGGGAAACAGCAATGTTATTTCATATGAACAATATGTAAATCACAACGACATGTCTGATGTACCAAGTAGTGCATATTCTGTTGTAGAAAATGCTTGTGGTGTAGAAAATGCTTGTGTGGTAATAAGGCTTATGTGGTAGATAATACTTGTGAGTTGCATGAGAACACTGTGTTTATTCCGATGACACCTTGATCACTAGGCTTAGCATATATAAAGATCAGGTTGCCATATATGAACAACGTGCAAAATTTGTGCTAACTGAACGAGAAAAAAAAATGGATTGGCAAATGCGTACACTTGTAACTGAATGTAATTTAAGGGAAGAAACATTAAAAAGGGAGTTAGATTCTTTAAGAACACAACTTAATCAAACTGTTAAGCAAAAACAAGAGATTCAAGAAAGTGTAATTACACTAAAACAGGACTTCAAAGAAAAAGAATCAAAACTCCTAAATGATTTTTCGAAACTTAAAACGTTGAAAAACAAGATTAAGAACAAGTTGTACACACAAGACCAGACCAGACAAACTGCTCAAATGATGCAAAAGCATAAAAAATTATGTGATAAACATAGTGAAAATAATGTAGGTGAACCTAAATTAGCTCTTCTTAGGAATGCTAAGGTAGCCCAAACTGCTTTATATGATGGAAATGAAATGCTTAAGACCGTTCATGCACCCCCTGATGTTTCATCACTTGAAGAGAGTAATGAGATAGAGTACAGAAACAGAGAGAGATTAGCTGAAAAAATGAAGGACCCAAAATGTATAGCCAAACGAGTCATTGTTAAACCCCATAATTACTATAAGCAAAATTGGTTGACTATCTTTGCACCTCAAACTAAGTTAACGCCTGAACAAATATTTTGGTCTTTGGACATAGAAAAGAGAAAGGCGGATGCAGTTAAGGACAATACCCCGCCCCTTAGGAAAATAGCGGCTGCAACGGTGTATCCTCCCAATACACCTAGGCACTTAGTTCCGTTAACTCTTCCCACAGAATGTAAAACTCTAATTAGCATATATGTTCTTTGTCAACTATTTGCTGATTTTGATAAAACTTGTAAAAAGAGAATTACACCAACGGGAATAATTGAAGGGGAAAGAGGTTTTGAACTTACTAAAGAACGCTACTTAACTGAGGTTATTCTATTCTTTAAGCTTCTTAAGGAACATTTTGAGGGTATGCAAACAACCCTTAGAAATGATGTAAATGAGATGAAAGCAGTATTTAAAGATATGGAAAATGAAGTGTCCCAATGTGCGATAGAACTTAAGAGTAGTGAGATTGAGAGAAAAAACATTCTCATCGCCAATGAGAATTTGATTACTAAATGTGTTGCCCAGGATGTGTTTTATACTGCTACTGATGCTACACTAACTGCTTGTCGATTTCATGAATTGTCTATTGCACTGCATGCTTCCCAGAATCGTGTTGTTGAGCTTGAGGGGGAGAATTGGAAATTGCATGAGAAAATTCAAAATGATGACCATTATAACATGGTTAAACGTTTTTCAAAACTAGAGGTTGATCATCTTAATTTACAATTAAAATATCAACACTTAGAAGAAAGATGTAAAAACTCAAATGCAAAGACATCTTCGGATGTTCCTGAATTTGATACATAATTTTGAATTAAGCAAACGCGATGAAAAAATTCAAGCTCACACTAACACGATTCGAAAATTGAGGGCTCAAATTGCCCAATTAAAATCAAACAAGTGTGATGTATATGGCACCAATAAACCATCGTCTTTATTCTCAGAATTTTCAATATCAAGACACCATCAATAAGTTATACCATGAAAATGAGTGTTTCAGAGCATAAAATGAAAAAAGTCAAACAACATTACAAAGAGTTATATAACTCAATTAAAGTTACACGTAACAGTCATAAAGAAAAGATAACTTCTTTGTTATATGAAATCGAGAATCTAAAGACTCAGGTGAAATGGAAAATGCCAATCATCACTGGTGATAATGTTGTTTCAAAGGTTTCGGCTTGTTGCAAGTATGCTGTGGATGTTGTACCTATTTTGCCTCCCCTTAGGAACAATAGGTCTGCCCATCAAGTATACCTTAATAACCTTTAGGAAAGCCTTGATATCCTTCGCGAGATCGTTGAAGAGGATAGGATTGATAAACCACATGATAGTGTAATTGTAGGTGCATGTTTCCTCACTAAACGGTCTCAGGAACTTTTAGAATATGTCATTGGCACCGGTCCTAAGATAGAGAACAAAAGAGATAGATTTGTTGCATCATCCTCCACAAATAGGATAAAGCATGTAACTTTTGATGTACCACTGAAGGCATCTGAACCCAGCACATCAAAATCAGGAAAACCAATGACAGTAAACAAACTAATGTTCCCATCATTACTTCTACAGGAGTAAACTATGACACCAAAGCTAGCGGGTCAAAGCCTAGAGGCAATGCAAGGAAAGATAGGACTGCGCCGACTAAGAGTGTTCAGGAGAAGAAAGTAGAAGTCCAACCTAGGAATAATAAGTTTACTTTGAATAGAATGAATCGTGTCGATTCTAGTATTAGCTATAAGCGTACTGTAATTAATTCGAATTCTAATGCTGTCTATAAAACATGTAACGAATGTTTAATTTCCAGTAATCATGATGATTGTGTTGTGTCATTTTTTATGTCTCATAAACGATCCCAAGTTAAGAATGTTAGGAAGACTGAAATGAGTAGACAAATTTAGAAAGCAACTGGAAAAACATTTGCTAGTGTAGGTTATCAATGGAAACCCACTGGAAGGAAATTCACTTTAGGCGATTAGTGCCCCTTAACTAGATTGAATATGCATAAAGTAGTGAATGTTAAGGAATGGAAGCCGACTGGTCGAATCTTGCCTTTAGTGACACAATGCCCTGCAATTAGGTCAATTGCTGCTTCTAGTGGTGTTTCTTCTGTAAATACAATAGCATCTAAGAATCCTGTTGTTACAGAATTTTTTTGTGCTAACCAAACGGACCCCAACTGCACGTGGGGATCCACATTTTTCAGTTATCCATCATTGTCTGTTTTCAAATGCAGGTCGTACAAATCGTCCTTTGGTATTTGGACTCAGGCTACTCAAAATATATGACTGGGGATTGCTCAAGGCTCAAGAATTTCGTGAAAAAGTTTATTGGGATAGTTAGGTTCGGGAACGACCATTTTGGGGCAATTATGGGATATGGAGATTATGTGTTTGGCGATAGTTTAATTTCCAGGGTATACTATGTGGAGGGGCTAGGGCATAATTTGTTTTCTGTTGGTCAATTTTGTGATTCTGATCTTGAAGTTGGATTCGGAAAACACACATGTTTCATCAGAGAATTGGATGGTGTTGATCTTCTTAAAGGGAGTCGTGGTATGATACTTTATCGATGTTTCTTCTAGGTAATGGTTTTTCCAAAGGTGTTGTTGATCCTACACTATTCACTAGGAAATCGGGCAAACATCTGCTTCTTGTTCAGATCTACGTAGATGACATCATCTTCGCCTCTTCCGATCCTAAAGAATGTGATAGGTTTTCTAACGAGATGAGTTCTAAGTTCCAAATGTCTATGATGGGACAAATTTCGTTCTTCTTGGGTCTACAAATCTCTCAAAGTCCCGGAGGCATCTTTATCAATCAATCCAAATATGCAAATGAAATATTGAAGAAATTTGGATTTGATTCATGTGATGCAGTTGACACCCCTATGATTATGAGATCGAAGTTGGATGAGGATCTCTCTGGGATTCCGGTTGATCAAACAAAGTTTCGAAGCATGATCGGATCTCTAATGTATCTCACTGCTAGTAGGCCAGATCTATTGTTTGATGTATGCATGTGTGCTCGATACCAGTCCAAGCCTACGAAGAAGCATCTAGATTCAGTAAAGCGAGTCTTTTGATACCTTCAAGGGACCATGGGTCTCTGGTATCCTAAGGACACTGCAATGGAATTCACAGCTTATGCAGATGCGGACCATGCGGGGTGTCAAGATACTCGTCGAAGTACCTCGGGAGGTGCTTAGTTTCTTGGGGAAAAGTTGGTTAGCTGGTCTTCTAAAAGGCAAATAAGTACTTCAATATCTTCTATAGACGCTGAATATATCTCCATGTTTGTGTGCTATGCTCATATACTTTGGATGTGATCACAACTATCGGATTATGGCTTTGCTTACAACAAGATCCCTCTGTATTGTGATAACAAAAGAGCTATTGCTCTTTGCTGCAACAATGTCCAGCACTCCCGATCAAAGCACATTGATATCCGGCATCACTTCATCAGGGAATAAGTGGAAAAAGGGATTGTTGAACTCTACTTCGTGAGGTCAGAGTTTTAGTTGGCTGATATCTTCACTAAGGCGCTTTCGAGAGAACGGTTTCAATTTATTCTCCCGCGACTTGGCATGAAGAGTTTGTCTCCAGAAACACTCAAGGGTCTTCAAGAAGAAAATGAGGAGTAAAGGACTCGCTTCACATATCCTTGTATATATTTGTATATATCTTAATAAAAAAAAAATAGAAAAATATAAAACCTATAAAAACCATAAAAATCAGAAAAAGAAAAATACCAAAAATAGTTCTTCTAGGCATGTCTTCTGTTTATCGATAACATTTACGGTCCTAGAAATGTCATTCAATAATGACACGAGTCTTTAAATGAAGCTCGAGCAGAAGTTATATTAACTGGTTAAAACATGTCTAATCAGCTTGCAGTTACTTCAGACTGCAACCTGTGCTTTATGATGGGGAAAGCTTGTCGCCAAAAAGACAGCTGTTCCTCCAACTGGGTGAAGTTCACCTGGGCATGGATTACTTTATATCCATGTTTCTTCTTTACATCGCAAGTAATTTCCAATCTATAATTCTTAAGGAAAGTATGTGTATGAAAACTTGGTGGTACCATGATTTTTGAATATCAATCTGAATTGAACTTTTCATAAAAATCTATCACTCAATCAATGACCACAACTATTTAAATAGAAGACGGGTCATCGATTGAGGGGGAGAGTGATGATTTCAAAATCTCATATCATCAAAACATGTCACTTGGTACATAATAAGCAGTGCATAAAATGTGGTTGTTATGTGTCAATGTATGATTCTTTATTAAATTCAAAATTTTCATACCTATCATACCTGACACTAACATTCTCCCTCATTTATTGAGGGGGAGCATCGTCATTTTCCATCATTAGAATGTATTAAATCTGACCACATTTTCTCCCATATTTTCTAACTTATTTAAATCAATTGGGATCACCAATCTCAAAAGGTTTGAAATTTTTGATCGGGGGAGAGAATGTGATTTAAATATGAAACCTGATGAAAATGTGATTCTTTGGACTTAAGTGTAAGCTCTCCCATATGTGCTAAACTCTTTCGTATATCGATGCACATATTGAGGGGGAGCAAATGGTTTGTTATAGCAAAATGGATGTGGCATCTTACGTGAGCACGACTCAGACTTCACCAATGAATTGACGAAATATAATCTGTCATTAATCGAAATGATGCGTCCTGGCCGGGTAATAATTTCAAGCTGGTCTAACCAGTGATGTAAGCGTGCCTCGAAGAGGACGTATCTGAGTAGAGTGTACCATTTCGAGAAACTTTATGTGAATTTGACCAGGCCGGGTAATAATTTCAAGCTAGTCTAACTAGTGATGTAAGCGTGTCTCGAATCGGTCATGTTCACTAAAAGTGGATCAATTCAAAAAGTGCAATCTCTACCCAACATATGCAAAATTTAAATTAAAACATATGAGCACATGTTAAGGGGGGGCATTTGAAAAATGTTGACATAAATAATGGCTAAAAACATTATTAATACTTATTCATATCTCTAAGTTTTAATAATCACAAAATGTAAACACATTAAACATAAACTTATCAAATAAACAAGTATTTAGTTGTAAATATTCACTTCTACAACTTAATCACTTAAGGTATGAATAAACAAATGCTTAATGCATTATATGATCAAAGGAACTTTTCTTAATCACTAAACTTTCTATAAAATGTCAAAAACATTTTATATATTTTTGAAAAACATTTTTGGTATTAAATAAATATGTTTAATCTATTATAAATATATGAATTCAAATTTTCAACAAACAATGGAAAAAATGTTCCAGAAAAACCTTCCCCACAAAAAGACAAAACTGGGCAACGTTCACTAGGGGCGGCCCCTTTAATTCATAAAGGCAGCCCCCTTAATTTTAAGGGGACCGGCCCCCTATTTAAGAGGACTGCCCCGCTCCAGTAGTTGCCCAGTTTTTGCCTATAAATACTGGTTCATCCCTGGCATTTTTCCTCACCTTTTGCACCTCAAACTTTCTGCTCTAATTCTCTTCTTATCTTGTAAATACTTTCTAAAATCCTTTGATCATATTCTCTTAAGCATTGGTTTCCAAGTGATCCAAGCTTCCACCATCAAAGTGCAAAAGAAGAATACTTCTATCCTTCAAGACAAGAAGTATTATAACTTGGTGTATCTCCTTCATCCAAGTTGTTAGTGTGTCATAATTGTAAATCATTCATTCATTTGTATATGTTGTGAATACTTGTTAGATAGGTGTGAATATAGTTGGTTAGGCTAGATTAGTGTGTTAGTAGTGAAGTTGTGAAGAAGTGAAGGTGTGTAAGTAGTGAAGGTGTGAAGAAGTAAAAGAGTAAATAAGTAGTGCTAAGTTGTGTAGAAGTCGTGAAGCCGTAGTGAAGAAGGTGTGAAGAAGTCGTGAAGAAGGTGTGAAGAAGTCGTGAAGAAGGTGTGAAGAAGTTGTGAACAAGGTGTGAAGTAGTTGTGTACTAGTTGTGAGATTGGTTCTAGCTACGATTAGAACTCGACATCTAGCTTTGTGTCGTTAAACCGGTGTAAGCGAAAGTTGTGTAAGGTTTTCTCCGCCATAAGGGAGCTTGTTGACATAGTGAAGAAAACTCTCGAGTTTGGTGCTCGGGGAGTGGAGTAGGGCAAGGAAGGTGTCCTTGTAGCCGAACCACTATAAATCCTTTGTCTCGCGGTTAGATCTTTCCAACTCTTTCTTTCATTTCATTTCATTACTTTACTTGCATTGTTAACTTTGATTTACTTATATTTGTTCATATTGTTCAAGAATTGAATTCACATAAGATCGAATCAAAGTTTTAAAAAGTAAACAAAAGTTTTCATAATAAAATTAAAAAGACGTAAAACTATTCAACCCCCCCCTTCTAATTTTCCACAATTGGTATCAAGAGCCACGTCAAACAAGATTTTTAAAATAAACTGTATTTTAAAACTTGAAACGATCTATGGAATCCGAAAAATATTTAGAAGGGCAATCTATACAAAGACCACCACTATTTGAAAGTGATGGTTTTCTTTATTGGAAATATAGATTCGAAACTTATGTGAAATCAAAAGATCTTGATCTTTGGCATATTATTACCTATGTTGATTTTCCCCCTATTCAAAATAATCCTCTAACTAAAATAGATGAAATTGTACCTTTTGAAAAACAAAATGATGATTTGAAAAAGAAACTAGCAAAAAATAATGAGGCTAAAATGGTAATTTATAATGCATTACCACGCAAAGAATATGAACGGATTTTTATGTGTCAAACCGCAAAAGAAATTTGGGATTCTTTATTAATCACTCACCAAGGTAATAGTCAAGTCAAAGATAATAAAATAGATCTTCTTGTTCAACAATATGAATAATTTACGATTCCGAA
The DNA here is from genome assembly GCA_021014915.2 of Artemisia tridentata subsp. tridentata. Classification (NCBI taxonomy): domain Eukaryota; kingdom Viridiplantae; phylum Streptophyta; class Magnoliopsida; order Asterales; family Asteraceae; genus Artemisia; species Artemisia tridentata. Next base: position 151,363,637 of record CP139506.1, read on the forward strand.
AGAGGAATCAATAGATAATGCTTTTGCTAGGTTTAACACTATCATCACAAGTTTAAAAGCACTTGATGAGAATTTTTCTAGTAAGAATTTTGTTAGGAAATTTCTTATGGCTCTTCATCCAAAATGGCGAGCTAAAGTTACGGCGATTGAAGAATCGAAGAACTTGTCAACTCTTCAACTTGATGAGTTGATCGGCAACTTGAAAGTCTACGAAGAAATAATAAAGAAAGACTCTGAGATGGTCAAAGGAGAAAGAGAACAAAGCAAGTCAATTGAATTGAATGCTAGGAAGGAATCTAGTGATGAGGATAGCTCAACCTCCGAAAGTAATGACGATGAATATGCCATGGCCGTAAGAGACTTCAAGAAGTTCTTCAAAAGACGAGGAAGACTCATTAGACAACCACATGACGAAAGAAAGGCATTCCAAAGAAACAAAGACGACAAAGGTAGCAAGAGCGAGAGGAAATGTTTTAAATGTGGTGATCTAAATCATCTCATCGGAAGTTGTCCAATGATGTCAAGGGAGCAAAATAAAAAGGCGTTCGTTGGAGGAGCATGGAGTGATAGTGACGAAGATGAGAAAGAAACCACAAAGGAGGATAAATGTCTTATGGCTAAGACATCAAGTGAGGTACATTTCGAAACCGAATACTTTAGTGATAAAAATCAATCATTAGACGAAAAAGAACTAGATAATGAATATATTAGGTTATGCAAATTAGGTCAAAAAGTCATGGCTAAAAATAAATCACTAAAACATATTAATAATCGATTAGAAAATGAAGTACTCGAATTAAAAATTAAACTACAACATTTAGAAAAAGAAAAAGAAGTTTTTATAGAATGTAAAACATGTCTAGAGGTCAAAAATGAAAACGAAAAACTTAAAGATGAAATTTCCAAACTTGACAAGTTTAAAAATAGTAGTAACTAACTTAAGGAAATAATAAGTGTTCAAGGAACTTCAGGAGATAAAACCGGTCTAGGATTCAACTCAAATAATGTTTCAACTAGTGAAAATATAAATGTAAAGTTTGAATGTCAATCTAGTAAACAAAAATCTTTAGAGTCAAAACCTAAGTATATACTTATAAAAGATAGAAAAATACCTATTGCGAGTGATGAGGAAGTAAAAAGTTTTTATAAACCATCATTAAAAGCCAAAACCGGATTTTCTAAACCAAAATTAGGATCTAAAACTCCACCTCCAAATAGACTAAATAATCCTCATCCTCGGTCTAAAACCCCTCAACCTAGAAGAAATCAAGGTAGACAAAACTTTCCTAATAATAATAATCACCCAATGTGGAATTATTCACTTCAACCAAGTTTCAACCCTTGGGAAATACTTTTACAATACATGCAAATGCAAACCATGTTTGGTTTAAACAATTTTGGACTAATGAGACAATGGGGACCAAGTGGCTAAATCGTCACCGATGAACTCAAATAAGTACATTTTATTATCATCATTTATCCTATTTATTTGACTTGTTTTATTATATTATATATGAGAATTGATACGTTAATGTTTACTTTTGTAATTCTCAGGTAAAAACAAGTATTACGTGAAACTTGGCGATTTTGGACTAATTATGGAGGAAAACAAGCAAGATGTTAAGAGTCTACTGAAATGCACAAGATCAAGATCATTCTGCTCCAGATACACCGCAACATACTTCTTACATACGGCGTATCACTATCAAGATTTCACTAGTTACAATCCAAGACAGCAAAGGACATGCGCCGCATAGAGAAATGGAGTTACGCCACATCTTAAGGCGGTGTACAAATATTCCTGAATATATTAATCTTGGACCCTACGCGAAGTTAAGTCAATGCGCCGCATCTACTTATCCTATGCGCCGCATCTATCCCTCAGACAGAAACTATAAATACCCCAAGGCCAGACGAATTTCGAGAGACTAGACTTTAGAGACCGAAGACAGAAGAACGCCAGAGCCGAATTCAGACGTATTAGCAGCACAAGACACACCCTGAACGAAGATACAAGAGCTGTAAGAAGGTCCTGCATGTATTAAATTCATTAAGTAGTTTTGTTTTATTGTATTAGTACACTTTAATTCATCAGGATTGATGGGCTGATATCATGTGACTACGGAATATCATGTCCACCCCTTAAAATTGCTTTCCCATTAATTAAAGTTTATATGTTGATGTCTTTGGTGAGTTTTATTAGTGCATTGATAACCTCTGTGTCTAGCTGAGCATTGCTTGGGTCGCCATGCCCCTTCCTCGCCTATTTGTTTCAGCGTCTCTTAAATAAATAGGATAGACATAAGTAATCATTAAGGGTTTACTCGCCGAAAAGATTAGAGCCAACGAGAAAGGTTTAATTATATACACTTTATATAAAACTAGCAATAAAACAAGTGACAAGCTACTTAATTATCAGGACAGGTCTTCTTATTGTCTCGAGTATCTATCTGTGTACGTGTGTGCTAATCGCTGATTCGTGCTCATTAGTTTAGTTTTCTATTTAATCATAACCAAATCGTGCCAGTCTCTCAGGCTGAAACCCCCTTGCGTTAGATTAGGTTGTACAACTAACTTAAGATATTAAAATACTGATTAGAATAACTAGATAATACGTTCCACTCTTAGTGATCGACACTCTACTTACCATTATATTCATACTGACCGGGTACACTGCTCGTTAAGTGTGTGTGTTATTGATAAGTCGGCTAAATATAAAATTTAAATTTGAGTAGGCATTAATACTGCTAAACCGCAACGACACGTCGTACGCATCAAGTTTTTGGCGCCGTTGCCGGGAGTGAATTGTTATTATCTGTTAATTTGATTATATTTTAATTGGTTTTCTTTTAATTCTTAGATTCAACCACTAACTCTGTTATATATAGATAAATTACATTCATTGTATTATTTGCATATTTCTGTTTTTGTGTGTTTTTTTTTTTTTTTGTTTTCTTAATTTTTGTTTCTTTTTGCTTGTTTTTATTTATTTTATTTATTTATTTTTTTTTTCTGCATTCTGCTATCGTTGTACTGAGCTGATACAAACGATACGGCGCATCTGTTTTCACAGATACGGCGTATTGCGTTTATTTTTTATAAAATACATTGCGTTTAATAAATTCGAGTACGACGCATCTTTCCCCAAGATACGGCGTATTCTGTTTTTAATAAGAAATTTTTCTAAACCCTAACGCCATACGACGCATCTGTTTTATCAGATACGGCGTATTGTCTATTTAAATTAAAACAGTTTTCGAATTATTAAACAGATACGACGCATCGATCTTTATCGATACGGCGCATCTACTAAATCAAAAATCTTGTATTTTGAAACGTAACGAAAATATGGCGCATTAGCTTTTGTTTATATGACGCATTTAATTTTAATAAATATAAACGATTTTTGATAATTTAAAACTGATACGGCGCATTCTAATTCTAAGCGGCGTATCTATTTTCTGAATAAAAGTCTGATTAAATTTTAACGATTATAAGATACGGCGTATCCAACTTTTTGGATACGGCGCATAGTCTCCAGACATCAGTAACTTTTATTTTTCGTATTCCGTTTTCGTTGCTAATTTTCTGATATATTACTTTCTTGAACATACCCTACTGATGCTTTTGTGATGGTTTCAGGAAGTGCATGACCAGGAGTTCAACTAAGAACTTGATTACACCTTTCGAAGATCCTGAACGAGCCTTATATTCGCTTAAAAGGCTTTTCAAAACAAAAAGCTTTGAAATTTCAAGTTCATTCGAGCTTGATTACTTTTCTGAAGAGAAGGAGGAAGAAGAAACAGAAACAATAGCGGAAAACACAACTATGGAGGAATACATGAACAAAACCCGTGCTGACTACAGTTTCGGAGTTGCTAGACCTAAGTTTGATGAAAAGTCAAAGTTTGAGTTGAAGGGTCAGTTTCTCAAGGAGCTAAGAGAAAATGCTTTCAGTGGAACGGAACGTGAAGATGCTAATGAACATGTGGAAAAAGTCCTCGAGAATGCAGATTTGTTTACTACAGAAGGAGTCTCTGACGATCAACTTATGCTAAGAATCTTCCCAATTTCGCTTAAAGGAGCTGCTAATAAGTGGCTAAGGAATGAACCTGCTAGTTCAATCACAACATGGGAAGATTTGAAGAGCAAATTCCTGAAAAGATATTGTCCACCTGCTAAAACTGCTAAAAAGATGGAGGCTATCAACAGTTTCAAGCAAGAGCCTGATGAAACTCTTTATCAAGCTTGGGAACGATTTAAAGACTTATTGATGAAATGCCCTCAACATTATCTAAGTCCAATGCAGGAGATAATATTGTTCTATCATGGATTGGACGTGCCTACTAGACAAATCTTGGATGCTAAGGGAGCTGTGCCTCAAATGAGTGCAGCCAATGCTAGAAAAGCTATCCAAGAAGCTGCTGATCACTCTCAAAAATGGCACGACGGAACCTCTACTAGATCTAAGAGCAGCACTAATTTTGACAGGTTTGCTGCAATTCAAGCTCAATTGGATAAAATTAGTAGAGAGATGAAGAAGCGTGATGAGAAAGTTTATGCTGCCCAAGTTGGATGTGAAAAATGCGAAGGACCTCACTACACTAAAGATTGCCCTAATAAGAATGAAAGTTAGACTTTTGAAGAAGCATACTACACACAATTTGGACAACCATTCCGAACTTCAGGAAGATTTAGGGAAGCTACTCCGGGATACTATCAAAAGAACAACTATAATCCCACTTATCAAGAAAGGAGGCAGACTTTAGATGACACTTTAAAGCAAATTATGGCCGATGCTGCTAAAAGACATGAAGAGAACACTGCTATGATCAAGGAAATCCGAGCCTCTACGGATACTATAACAAGAAATCAAGGAGCTTCTATCAAAGCATTGGAACAACAAGTCGGACAAATGAGCAAGGTTCTTCAAGAAAGGGGATACGGAAGTTTACCAAGCTCAACTGAAACTAACCCAAGAGATCATGTCAAGGCCATATGCACTACTGAAGAAGTCACACCTAACATACCTTTTCCTAGAAGATTGATGAATGGTAATGATGCTGCAAAGCCCGAATTTTTCTTTAATTCTTCAATCAGTTTAAGGAGGCTACTCAAAGAGAAGGCAAAGATTGAAGAGGAGATCAAGGCTACAATGAAAGAAGAGAGCTCTGCAACCGACTTACGTGCCTTGCCTCATAAAGAAAAGGACCCAGGAAGTTTTACTTTACCATGTTCAATTAATGACATATCTTTCAATAATGTATTAGCTGAATTAGGAGCTAGCGTTAGTGTTATGCCCCTTAAGACATTCACTACCCTAGGACTAGGAAAATTAGCACCAACTAAGCTGCTTATTGAATTGGCTGATAAAACGGTAAAACGACCTGAAGGGATTGCTGAAAATGTGCAAGTTAAGATTGAGAAGTTTGTTTTCCCCGTAGACTTTGTTATATTAGATATGCCCGAGGATGTTAAGATTCCTTTAATCCTTGGAAGGCCTTTCTGGTCTACCGCCCATGCTAAGATTGATGTGTTTAAAAGAAAAATCTCATTAAAGGTAGGGAATAATAAACTAGTCTATAAGTGCCAAGATCCTGCTAAAAGCATAATTAGAGGCGTCTACGTGCTAGGATTAAGAGAACGTATGGACCTCGATCTAGAAGCTTGGCTTATGGGAGAAACATTGATTCAAAACAACTCAACTAATCCTAATCATGAGAACCTCGAGGAATTTATTGACCTTAATGTACCTACCGAACTTAGGCGCGATATTGTTAATGATTCTGATGATGAGTGGTATGATTGCGAAGTAATTAATAAACGTAGGAGAATAGTTGAGAATACAAATTTGAATAATGATGTGTTTATTGAACTACCACCCCACCTTGCATATTTATGCCTATATAATAATAAGAATTTCCTGTCTATCATTTTGTCATCTCTGCCCGAAAGGGACAAAACTTTGTTTATACAGATACTAAAGAAGAATGGCGTGGAAATTAAGGACGAGCAAGGAGTGTTCAATATTACTGGACTGGTGATGAGGGAGCGCGATGCTTCCGACTCTTTCAGTGATCGGTAATAAGGAGCTGAACGTGAGTCTAACTTGAAGACTCGGGAATAAAGACAAGTGCTGACCGGGAGACAACCCGGAAGAAAATTTTTACTTTTCTGTTCTGTGTCGAGTCAGTCAGACCTGCAGAAGATACGACGCATCTCAATCCTAAGATGCGAAGCATCGCCTGCGCTGGTCATATCTTATTTTATTTTCTGCATTTTTACTTTTGACTTTAAAACTTTCTGTCAGTATTTTAATGCGGCGCATCCCTGGTTAAGGATGCGACGCATCTTTTATTCTGATTCGTACTTATTCCAGGCTCGATACGGCGTATCTTCTTCCATAAGATACGGCGTATCGACTGACCTGATGATTTTCAATTTAATTTTTAAGTTTTATTTTTACTAACTACTAATGTATTATGCAAGTTTGAACCTTCTTAACTCAGGTGTGTTAAAGTCTGAATGGTATTATAGATTCCTGCATTCTTGTGGATACATCATTTTTGAAGCTTAAACGTTCTCATCCACAAGAAAGTTGATTTTTGCTCTTATACGAATAATGGAGGATCATACCGAGCAAATCTCAGGGGAGTTTTTCTGTTCTAATTCTTTTATTTTCCAGTTTTTAACCTTTGACACAAACAACGAGGACGTTGTTTAACTTAAGTGGGGGGATTGGAGAATTAGAACACTTACTTGTCCTAAACTTTTTCAAAATATGCTTAAAACGCGTTTAATATATCAAAATTTAAAATTTTTAGCATGTTTTTGTTTAAAGTCTAAATTACATAGCTGCACACATAACCTTATTTCCAAAAATTGTGAACTTATCAAAATTCACAAATCTATGAGTGTGCCGGTGACTTGTAAACTTTAGAACTTGGCTTGTATACTATTCGAGACCACCATAATAAGTATTATCTATATAATTGGAATGACTTGTCTAAATTGGTAAATTTCTAGGATTATACCCAAATAGCCTTTATATGTTATGTGATATTAACTAACTACACTGGTTAGTTAAC